>CM038220.1:2508701-2931018 GCA_021442155.1 Cymbidium sinense | reverse complement strand
TTCTTATTTTTTAGTTTATTTTATTTTTTTAGTTTAAGGTTTTTTAGGGTATAGGATTTAGGTTTATTTTATTTTTAGTTTATTTTTATTTTATTTTTTAGTTTATTTTATTTATTTTTTATTTAGGGAGTATTTTAGGGTTTATGTTTATTTTTTATTTTTTTAGTTTATTTTTAGGGTTCAGGTTTTGTTTAGTTTAGGGTTTAGGATTATTTTATTTTATTTTTAGTTTAAAGTTTAGTTTAGGTTTATTTTTTAGGGTTTAAGGTTTAGTTTAGGTTTTAGTTTATTTATTTTATTTATTTATTAATTTTTATTTAGGGTTTAGGTTTTTTATTTTTAGTTTATTTTTATTTATTTATTTTTATTTTTATTTTATTTTTATTTAGGGTTTAGGTTTGTTTTATTTAGGGTTTAGTTTTGTTAGTTTATTTATCTTTTATTTATTTTAGGGTTTAGGTTTAGTTTAGTTTATTTATGGTTTAGGTTTAATTTATTTAGGTTTTTATTTAATTATTTAGTTTAGGTTTAGTTTAGTTTATTTTATTTTTTTGTTTAGGTTTTTAGTTTTTTTTAGGGTTTATTTTTTAGTTTCATTTATTTAGGTTTATTTATTTAGGGTTTTGGTTTATTTATTTAGTTTATTTTTTTATTGTTTTTAGTTTTTATTCTATTTTTAGTTTATTTAGTTTTAAGGTTTAGGTTTATTTATTTATTTTTATTTAGGTTTTTTTTTTTTTTTTAGTTTATTTATTTATTTTATTTTATTTATTTATTTAGTTTTTAGTTTATTTAGGGTTTACGTTTAGTTTAGTTTAGTGTTTATTTTTAGGGTTAAGGTATATAGGATTTTTTTTCAAGTTTAAGTTTATTTTTAGGGTTTAGGGCTTAAGTTTTAGGGTTTAGAGTTTTGGTTTATGGTTTAAGTTTTACTGTAGGTTTTAGGGTTTAAGGGCTTTTTCAAGAATAAATTCAAATTCAACATTTCATCTTTTCAATTTCATCAACCAAGTAGCACACCAAATTTTCTAAGACATAAGCGATGACATAGATCAAAATGAGCACCGATAGAGCAAATCAAAAACCATATATAAGTAGAACCATCTCTACTGTAAAGACATTATTCCATAAGCAGCAGTTCGGATCGGCTGTTCTTCAGTTTCTCTAGTTCCCATCAAAACCACCCTCGCTTCTCGTGTAATGGGTTTCGCCATCATATCCTCGATCTCTTCCTCTACTACTGCCATGGCTGTAACCTCCATCACTACTCCTGCATCCATAACCATGACTGCTCTGACCACCACCTCCACATCCAGCGACACCTCCAGATCCTCCACCACCACTACAATAATTAACGCCTCCACCTTTGCCTCCACCACCAGATCTAGACTAAGCCTAATTGACTGTGATATTGTTGCCATCAAGGTTCTGCCCATTCTTAGGGTTTAGGGTTTAAATTTAAGGTTAATTTAGGGTTAAGACTTTTGGCTTTAGGCATTAAGATTTGGGGTTTAGGGTTTATGGCTTTAGGGTTTAGGGTTTAGGGTTTAGAGTATATGGTTTAAGCTTTAAGGTTTTAGGATTTAGGGTCTAGGGTTTAGGGATGTAGGTTTTGGATTGTAGGTTTTACGTTATAGGTTAGTTTTAGGGTTTAGGGTTTAAGATTTTTTTTTAAATTAAGTAAACTAATAGGTTCAGGTTTATTTTTTTTATTTTTTATTTATTTGTGCTATTTTATTTTTTTTTAAGTTTAGGTTTGTTATTTATTTTCATTTAGTTTATTTTATTTATTTTAGGTTTATTAATTTTAGTTGAGGTTTTTTTAGTTTATTTTTATTTATTTTAGAGTTTTATTTTATTTTATTTTAAGGTAGGTTTTATTTTTATTTTAGTTTAGGTTTTTATTTTATTTAGGTAGGCTTTAGGTTATTATTTTAGGTTTATTTAGGTTTTATATTTTTTTCAGCTAAGTTTATTTTAATTAATCTTATCATTTAGTCCAAATCTAGTTTAAGTTAGTTATTTAGCTCAGCCTGGGTTTATTTATTTTAGTTAGGTTTAGGTATCATTCTTTATCTTTATTTTAAGCCTTTTATTTAGGTCTAGAGCCTTTTATCTTACTTTAGGTATCTCAGGCTCAGGTTTTATTTTAACCTTGAGATCATCTTATTATCACATCTAGTCATCTTATCTAGGTTATGGTCTTGGCTCAGGAACCCATGGCCCAGGGCCCAGTGGCCTGTGCCTGGGGCCCAGCCTGGCCCCAAAGCCCAGTGGCCTTGAGGGCCCACATCTGGGCCTCATAACTCAGGTCAGTGGCACCCAAGTGGGCCTGGCCTGTGAGCCCAGCCTCAGGCCTGGGTGGCCCAGGGCTGTGTGGCCAGAGCCCATAGCCTGGGCCTGGGCCTGTGCTCAGCCTGGCTAACGCCTGTGGCTGCCCATGGCCCATGGCCTGTGAGCCAAGCCTGTGGCTCAGTGATCAGCAGTGGCCCAGGCCCAGAGCCCAGTGCGCATCAGTGGACTCCAGTGGTGGTGAAGTGCCTGGCCCAGGCCTGTGTGGCCCAGTCCTGGGGCCTTTTCACTTCAGTGCCTTGGGCCTGGGACCCCATGGCTTGTGGCCTAGGATCTTTGTGGCTCAGGGTTTGTGGCCTGGGTAAGTTTAGGGTCAGGTTTAAGCCTATTTTAGGTTTAGGTTTTAATTTAATAACATAGCTTTATTTAGTTTATTTTATTTATTTTATTTTATTTTATTTTTATGTTTAATTAGCTTTATTTTATCATTTAGTTTAGTTTAGTTATTTGTTTATTTATCTTAGTTTAGCATTTTATCTTAGTTATTTTAGGTTTAGGTTTAAGTTTATGTTTATTTTAGCTTAGTTTTATTTTTATTTTATTTTAAGATTAGTTATTTTTATTTTTAGGTTTAGTTTTATTTTATTTAAGTTTAGGTTTTGTCTTAATTTTAGGTTTCATTTTAGTTTAGGTTTATTTTAAGTTTTTATTTTATTTAGTTAGTTTAGTTTAGTTTATTTTAGTTAGTTTTAGGTTTATTTATTTTAGTAGTTTATTTAGTTTAAGTTTATTTTTTTTATTTTAGGTTTATGTTTTTTTTAATTTAGGGTTTAGATTTTTTATTTTATTTTAAGTTTTTATGTTTATTTTTAGTTTTAGTTAATTTTATTTTATGTTTATTTTATTTTATTTAGTTTAGGTTTTTATTTATTTTATAGTTTAGTTTTATTTTTATTTTATTTTATTTTGATCAGTTTAGGTTTTTAGTTTATTTAAGTTTTGTTATCTTATTAATTATTTTATTATAGTAAGCCCATTTATTTATCTTATCTAGGTCTTATCTAGCTCAGTTGTGGCCTAGTAGTTTCAGCCTGTGGCTCAGGGCCTGGTCAGTGGCCCAGGGTCCAAGGTCAGGATCTTAGATCCGGCCCCTGGCTTAGGGCCTAGGTCTTAAGGCTGGTAGGGTCAGTCTTTTAGTGGCTCAGATTTGGTTTTGGGGTTAGTTGGTCAGGTTTTATCTTATTTTATCTTTAATTTTTTTTTATATTAAGCAAATTAAGTGGTTTGGCTCACCACTCATGGCTCAGTGTCAGGGTGGTAGGGCCTGGCTTGGTGGCTCTAGAGCTTTGGGATCAGGGTTTAGAGTTATTATTTAGGATTTGGTTTTTAAAAAAAGCTTAGCAACTGTTTAGGTTTATTTATTTTTGATTTTTGTTTAGTTTATTTAATCACTTTAGTTTATTATTTTAGTTTATGTATTTTAGTTTATCTTTAGGTTTAGTTTAGTATGTTTATTTTTATCTTAGATTTATTTTGTATATTAAGTTTATTTTATAGATCTTAGGTTCTTATTTTATTTTTTTAGGTTTAGGTTTTATTTTAGGTTTATTTTTAGGTTTTATTTTAGTTTAGGTGTTTATTTTAGTTTATTTTTTATCTTTATTTTAGTCATGGCTCACGCTTAACCTAATTTAGTTTAGGTTTAGGTTTATTTATTTTAATTTAGTTTTTGTTATAGGTATGTTTATGTTTATCTTTATTTTATGTTTAGGTTTAGTTTAGGGTTTAGCCTATTTATTTTAGTTTATTTTTTGATTTAGTGTTTATTTAGTTTTATCTTGGCTTGTGGCCTGGTTCTTAGAGCTCATGGTGGTTAGTTTTGGGTAGGGTAGGGTCATGGTTTTTTTAACCTTTAAATTAAGCAAACCAGTTGGTATGTATTTAGTTTATTTTTATTTAGTTTATTTATTTATTGTTTATTTAGTTTATTTTATCTTATCTATTTGAATCCCATCTTAGTTTTATATGTTTATTTTAGCTTAGTTTTATTTTATTTTTTTTAGGTTTAGCTTTTATTTTGGTTTAGTTTAGTTTAGGTTTTATTTTTTTAATTTATTAGGTTAAGGTTTTTGTGGTTTCATTTTTGGTTTATTTTAGATTTAATTTTTTTTAGTTTAGGTTTATTTTTTGTTTATTTATTTATTTTAGTTTAGGGTTTAGTTTACTTTATTTTAGGTTTAGGTTTTATTTATTTTAGTTTAGGTATAGGTTTATTTTATTTTGTTTATTTTAGTTTAGTTTTTTTTTTTTAGTATTTGTTTCATTTTTTACTTATTTTTATTTTTTATTTTTAGGTTCAGGTTTTTATTTAGTTTTTATTTTAATTTATTTTAGGTTTATTTTATTTTAATTTTACGTTTAGTTTTATTTTATTAAAATTTTTATTATTAAATTTTATTTTACTTTTTAATTTAGTTTAGGTTTTTATTTTATTTTATTATTTCTTATTTTATTTAGGTTTAGGTATTTTTATTTATTTTATTAGGTCTTATATTTTAGTTTAGTGTAGTTTAGGGCCCAGGGTTTGGAGGGTGGGTAGGCCCAGGGTTTAGATTTATGGTTTTGGATCCGTGATTTGGGTAGTGGCTCAGTTTGTGGTTAGGTTTAGGGTGGTAGTGGTCAGTTTATTTTATTATTATATCTTATATATATTAATGCATGATCTGGCACAGTTGTAGGCCAGGTCAGTATCAGTTGCTCAGGCTTTAGTTTAGGTTTTGAGGGTAAGATCAGGGCTATGGTAAGTTAGTCTGGGGTATGGCTCGCTCAGGATTGTGGTTTAGGGTCCAAGTTTGGATTTAGGGTTATGGTTGGTTGTTTTTAAAAAATCAAGCAAACCATAGGCTCACGTTTAGTATTTAGTTTATTTTATTTATTTAGTTTATTATTTTTTTTATTTATTTAGGTTTATTTTTATTTAGGTTAGTTTTATTTTAGGTTTTTTTATTTTAGATTAGGTTATTTATCTTAGTTTATTTTTAAGTTTAGGTTTAGATTTATGTTTATTTTAGCTTAGATTTTATTTTATAGGCTTAGATTTTAGGTTTATTTTATTTTTTTTTAGTAATAAGTTTTATTTTAGGTTTATTTTTAGGTTTTATTTTTTCATTTAGATTTACATTTATTTTTAGTTGATTTTATTTTATTTAGTTTAGGTTTGGGTTTAGTTTAGTTTATTTTGTTTAGGTTTACATTTTTAGTTTAGTTTATTTTAGTTTAGGTTTAGGTTTATTTTATTTATTTAAATTTTATTTTTTTTTTAGTTTAGAGTTTTTTTTTTTGTTTTCTTTTAGGTTTAGTTAGTTAGGTTTTATTTAGTTTTTAGTTTATTTTATTTTAAGTTTATTTTATTTCTATTTTAGATTTTATTTTTATTTTGTTTAGGTTTTTTTTATTTTTTAGTTTTGTTTAGGTTTTAATTTATTTTATTTTAGTTTATTTTTATTTTTTATTTTATTTTATTTTTAGGTTTAGGTTTATGCTTAGGTTATAGTTCAAGATTTTATCCGGTTTATTTTATATTTTATTTAGTTTTATTTTATTTATTTATTTATTTTGGTTTTATTTAGTTTAGGTTTTAGGTTTTTTTGGGTTTAGGGTTTAGGGTGGATTGTGAGCTGGGGTTTAGGGGTCATGGCTAGGGTTTATGGTGGGGTAGGGTTTTGTGGTAGTGGTAAGGCCAATGTTAGGGTTTAGGGTTTACGTTTAGAGATTTTAATTATTTTATTTATTTTTATTTATTTTTTAATAAATTATGTAAACTAGTAGTTTAAGTTTATTTAGTTTATTTAGTTTTTTATTTATATTAGTTTATTTTTTATTTAATTTAGTTTATTTTATTTTTTTATTTAGCTTTATTTTTATTTATATTTAGTTTCATTTATTTATTTTAGGTTTATTTATTTTAGTTTAGGTTTTTATTTTAGTTTACTATTTTGGTTTAGGTTTAAATTTAGGTTTATTTTAAGTTTATATTTATTTTATTTATTTTATTTTAGGTTTTGGTTTAGATTTTATTTTGGTTTAGGCTTTAGGTTTTATTTTTAGGTTTTATTTATTTATTTATTTATTTATTTATTTTATTTATTTTATTTTTATTTATTTTTTAGTTTAGTTTAGTTTATTTTATTTTATTTTAGTTTATTTTTTTTTAGTTTATTTATTATTATGTTAGGTTTATTTTTTAATTTTATTTAATTATTTAAGTTTTATTTTAGGTTTTTATTTTTATTTTATTTTATTTTTAGTTTATTTTATTTTATTTTTTTTTATTTTTTTTATTATTTTATTTATTTTTGGTTTAAGTTTTTATTTATTTTAGTTTTAGGTTTTATTTAGTTTAGGTTTAGGTCTTAGCTTTTTATGGTTTTGGGTTAGTTTGGGATTTAGGGTTATGGTTTAGATTTGGGTTTAGGGAGTGATTTAGGATTTTTAAGGAAACCCATAGATGAGAATTTTATTGCCACAAAGAAAGAATTTAAGATGGCATAATTCTCTTAACTACCTCAAAGTGTTACATTTCACCTAGAGAAAAATCCCCTATCTAATACAACAAAAGCAAGGAAACTAAACAAAAGCAATAAAAGGCCAAAAAACATATAAGAAATAGCCCAGGAAACAGGATGATCAGCTAGAGCCCACTACTAGAGTCAGAAATCTTTTGAGAGTTGCACAATCCACATCCATGATTTGAAACCTATAAATAACCTATACAAGAATCTTGTAAGCTAAAAAATTGTAGCTTAGAGAAAATCAAGCTTTAGCATAATAAGAGCAATATAAGAGAAAATTTCAATAAGGCTCGGTCACTATATCTTTAGGGGAAACCGCAAATGTGAGCATTTAGATGTCAAAAGAAGGGTTAGTCACATATCTTTGCTTCCGACCAAAAGATAATAGAGAAATCATTTGAGCCATTATAGCCCACTTAGCTCGACGAAGTAAATCCGCCAAAGAGTGAAAGTCAACAATTCTATAGTACCTGGAACCCAAGCAACATAAAAAGCTGGCCCACAGAATACCTATCCGACTAAAGGCCACCAAGCCCAAAAGGAAGTAGCATCAATAAAATTACCACATTAGAGCTGAAAGAGTAGCTACCAAGATATCACCCAGAAAACAAAGCCACCATGGATAGGAACAAAACCCACTAGAGTCACTAGACAACCATAGGCAACAGCCCAAAAAAAAAATAGTAACCTACAACTCCACCAAGAAACCAGTAATTCTAAACCAGATTAGAGGTCAAGGCCAACACTAATAGTTGGCACCAGTCCAACCTAGATAGCGGGCAAATAAAAAGTCCACCACCTCCATCAAGAAAAAAACAACCATAGAAAATAGCCACCACCATAAAAGCCAACTAGAAACAAACCACCAAAACCTTCTAGCTATGCCATATAAAGACTCGGAAAATACCAAACCAAAACATCTAGTCAAAAAGGACACCAAACAACAACAAGCCACCCAAACTCAAAATAAATGGTAATCACCAATCGACAAAAGCTCCCAACCTCCAAAGAGGTCTGAAATAATAGCCACAAACCAAGCCATGAGAGAAACATCAAATAATAGCCACCCAAGGCAGTCATGTAGGGGTAGTAAGAAACCACTAGGCCCAAAAAATAGTAGCAAAAACCTCCCAGTAAGGAAAATAGCCAAAAAATTGGAGGCAAAACTAGGACATATTAAGAAAGGAGAAAAGCCAAAAGCATGTAGAGGCATAACCCAAAAGGACGCCACCATAAGATCAAGTTAGCACATGAAGAAACTATTAACATTTAGATCCCTAAATAAAATAGTCAGCCAAAGAGAACACCTCTCTAACAAAAGAGGTTGAATAGCAAGCCACCACCTCAAAGAGATCTCCCAAGTATTACAACACAAACTAGACAAGAGAGTGAAATAGCCAAAAAATGCAGTAAAATGAAAATGCGCATAGAGAAAATCATAGAAACCTAAAAAACACAAAGTAAAATTAATTTTTGAGATAAGATAATTTTTATCTAGATTAACCAAGCCTCTCAATTGTCTAGGTAAGTGAGATCATTTAATTTAGCACCTAGATTAGCCAGATAATCTGCACAGGCATATCCTTCAAGCCAAATGTGAGAAATTTTAAAGCATACTTGAGAGAGGACTGTTCTAGTATGATTAAGAAGGTAGAATAAATCTGCATTCCCCATCTTAGTGGAAGTCAGCATGTCAATGAGTAAGAGAGCATCAACTTCAATCCAAATATTGAAGAAACCTTTTTGCAAAAAAATGTTAATAGCTTTCTTTACAGTCATTAATTCAGCATAGATAACAGAACATGCTTTAAGAGGATAAGCAAAAAATTAAATGACATTACCTTTAAAATCCCTAAAAATACCACCACAACCAAATGTATTCTGAGAGATAGATACATCTGTATTAATTTTAATAATATTATTATGAGGTTTTATCCAATATATAATCCTATCTTCTTTCTGAGAAGGTGATCTCACGTAGGTAAAGACCCAATTTTTTGGCCACAAATTTGCAACCTCTAGGATGAGTGTTACTAATTAAATTAGCATTAAATAAAGTATGAATTTTTTCTTTGGCTCTAGCAATAATCCTTTTTTTATTCATATGAATACCATAATATTTAGTATCATTTCTATCCATCCATATAAATAAAATAAGGGTAATGGAAATTAAAACTTTGATATGACCTTTCACCATTTTTTGGAAACATGCTTCAAGAAGTTGATATAAAGAAAGAAACAATGGAAATGGTTAGTATTAAAATGATCATCATACCAAAACTATAATTTGGAGGTAGTAGCACCATTGAAAAAAACATGATTAATAATTTCAATATGAAAACAATAATAACATTTCAAAGGCAAATGAAAACCTTTATCCTAGATCAAGGAATCAATAGGAATGAAGTTTTTTAGGATTCTACAAGTAAGGACAGAATAATAGATAGGGATGATATTATTCCAAAGTTTAATAAATACACTAGAAGAAATATGAGCATCTTTAATATAATTCCAAGCCTCTTTAAGAATAAAATCACCATTATAAGATAGCATAAAAAGAGTTTGATCATGCTTGTTGGAAATGATAGGAATATTAGTAAATTTATCCAAAAGATAGATAGGAATAAATTTGCTAAGTTTACTATCATTCCACCTATTATTAAAACAAAAGGACTTAATTTTAGAAGCATCAATAGAATGGGTAGATAAAAAAGAATCAATAGAATCACCACCAATCCAGTTTTCTTGCCAAAGGAAAGAAGATCTTGAATTTATACCCTAAGATATCAAGGATTCAACTTCCCATTTAATGGAGCAAAGCCTTTTCCAAATTGGGGAGTCATCCACTCTATAAGTACATATTACAGGGTGCACCTTGTCAGTATTTAGTTGTCATAAAATTTTCTCATTCGCTATCTTTTTCTAAAATTCCACCAGAGTTTATGTGAGAAGGCAGTAATAGCTTCATGAATAAGTTTGCAGCCAATCCCACCTTCACACAGAAGACCAAAACATTTATGCCAAGAAGTCCAATGCATCCTTTTAATTGAATTATTAGAGCCCCATAAAAATTTATTAAGGAGATGATCAATTCTATTTACGATAGAATTAGTAGGGATAATGGTTTGAATAAGATATAAAGGCATCAAATTAAGAGTACTCTTAAGCAAAGTAAGACTGCCACCAAAAGAAAGTAATTAAAATTCCCACACTAAAATTTTATTAGAAATTTTTTAGATAAGCTCGTAAAAAAGATGGGATCTTTTTTTAACTTTAAAAAGAGGAGCACCTAGATATTTAATAGGTTGTTCTTAGTGTTTAAAGTTAGTGATTCTCAAGATATGATTGATTTTTTTATTAGAAATTGTAGAGGAGGTAATAAAGTAGCTCTTACTTTTATTAATAGCAAGACCATTTTCTCTACCAAACTTATTTAAAATTTCATAAGTCTTTTGATATGATGAAAAGAAGCATTTGAAAAGATAATGAAATCATCAGAAAAGCTAAGATGAGAAATAGGGATACCACCAAGAGTTCTAAAGTACATGCTAGGATTATTATTGAATAAATCATTTAGGCTCCTAGAAAGGTATTCCATAACAATAAAAAACAAAGAAGGGGACAAAGGATCTCCTTGTCTCAAACCATGAGAAGAAGGAAAAAATCCTAAAGCTTCACCATTAAGAAGAATAGAAAACCAGGCATTCTTAATACAATTTTTAATAAGGTTAATGAAATTATTAGAGAAACCAAATAAATGCAGGATATTTAAAAGGAAATCCCAAGAGATATTATTAAAGGCTTTAGAAATATCTAATTTAAAAAGGATGTTACCACCTCTAGTTGGAACATCCAAATCATGAATAAGCTCTTAAGCAAGAAGAATGTTTTGAGCAAAGGACTCAGTCTATTAACAAGACTTTTAGAAATCAATTTATTAAAGAAAGTGCAAAGAATAATAGGTTTGATATCACTCCAAGAATCCTGATTATCTTTTTTAGGTATGAGAATAATGGAACTGCTTGAAAAATATTTAGGGATAGGATTACCAATAAAGAAATCAACAATAGCATTAATTAAGTCATGCCTAATAATACACCAACAATTTTAAAATAATTTAGTAGTATAACCCTTTGGAACAACAACATAATCAATATTTATACTATTAAGAACTTTACCAATCTCATCTTCAGTAAGCAACCTAGTAAGCCAATGATTATCATCATTGGTAATAATATAAGGGATCAAATGCGAATTAGAAATTGCTTCATAAGAGTGATTTTTATTAAGCATATTTCTAAAGTGGTTAATAATAGAATCTTTAATAACATTAAAATTAGTGGTCCAATCTCCATTATCACTTTTAATTTTTTGGATAGAATTTAAAGCTCTCTTTTTATTAAATAAAGCATGAAAATACCTAGTATTCCTATCTCCATCAGCAATATGTTTACTAATAACTTTTTACTGCCAATAGGTCTCTTCCATATTTTGATAATTAACAAGATTATTGTTTGCTTCTTTTAGATCCTTAAGCTTAGAAGAATCAGTAAAAGAAGCACTTTCAAGATCACAAACCAAAAGTTCCATGTTTTTATATTAGCAAAAAGATTTTTAAAACAATGTTTGTTCCACCAAACCATTTATTTGAGCATTTTAAGCTTAAACCATAATCTATGAATACCTAATCAATTCGTGTAAAGGGACAATCTAATTAATGGCCATGACTTTAAGAAAACCAGATCTTTGAATCCACATATTTTGAAATCTGAAATAGGTGAGGTGTTTATTCTTTTAGAGTTATCTTTAATAGAAACCAAAAGAGGGCATGATCAAATAAAGTTTTACAAAATGGTCAACAGGGGTAAGAGGCCATTGATTAATCCAATGAGAGTTGAAAAGAATTCTATCAACACATTGCCAGAGCTTAGAGTTTAGCCAAGTATAATTAGAGCCTTTAAAAATCAATTTGAATAAGATTGTAATCAAGAATCATATTTGAAAATCTTTCCATAGAATAAATATTAGGAGAGCAACCACCCCTTCTTTCAAATGAATATAGAATAGTGTTAAAATCACCCCCAACCAACCAAGGTTTGTTAATAAAAAGAGCACAACTTCTCAAATTCTCCCAAAGAACATTCCAACTAGATCTATTACAAGAAGCATAAATAAAAGATTCAAGCACACAAGAATCACCAAAAGAAATTTAAGCATTGACAACTTGTTGAAGATTATCTAAAATTAAAACATTTAAGAAGCTATTCCAAAAGCATTAAATTTTATTACTTATGTTACAAAAAAAATGATTGAAACCAAGCATTCTAGCAACATGATTGATTTTATCAAAATGTATAAGAGGTTCAATAATAATAAGTAAAGAGATATTGTTAACTATACAAAGATTTCTAATATGATTACAAATAGTGAGGGTACCAATTCCTCTAACATTCTAAATAAGAGAATTAAACATATAAAAAATTGTAAAAGGAAATTAAATGATAATAATAAAGAGAGAAAGAGACATAATAACAAATCCTCTCCTAAGCTAAAAATTGAAACAACATATTATTTATGTGAAGAGTATCTAGATCTAGTAGATCAGGCAAGATTAGGAGGTTTCATCTTAGAGTTCTTAGTTTTCTTTTTAAAGATAGTTTGGAATTTTCTATTTTTATCCAAAGTGTCACCATCAAAAAGAGATTGATTAGGAATATTATTAATAGGATAAGGATCAGCAAGAACATCTCTAATCACAACTTCCCCTCTTCCAAATAAGCCACATTCAAGTTATAATTGAAGTTATCATTTAAAACCTCATTCTCATCAATTAATGCTGGCCAAGAAGCAGGAATAGACTCATTAGAGAATGAATCATCATTTTATCAACCTCTTTGAATTTGGAATTAGCCAGAATAAGCATATTCTCATGTAAAGAAAGGTTGTTGGACAAATCATCATTTTCAACATTATTAATACCTTTGTCAGGGTCAAAATGAGAAGCAAAAACAACAATTTTAGGAACATCAAAAGATTCCAAAGAATCTGACCTAATATCAACATTTAAGTTATTTTTATGCACAAAAATAGATTTATTAACTTTATCAATAGCTAATTTAGAGCTAGGATCATTCAAATATTTATTTTAAGTTGTGGGTGAAGAATAAAACACTCTGAATTATCATGAGCATGTATCTTGCAATGGGAACACAAAAATAAAAAAATTTCAAATTCAACCTTTTATAAATAACCAAACATTTCAAATCTGATCCAGACATCCTTAGGGTGTCTTTTAGATATGTCAAGTTCAACCAATATATGAGCAACAGATGGACGGGATCTCGGTCGCCTGATCGATTTGGAGCGGTCATCCGAAAAGAGCCCCGACAGCAAATAAAACCTAGTGGGTAACATAATATATTTTTATATTTGGAAGAGCTAACCACACAGGAACAATAGGTGATTTTTACTTTATATCAAAAAGGGGAGACCAATTCAACAAATGCATTTGATAATTAAATACAAAATAATATTGATGTGAGGAAACCCTTGAATAATCCAAATTATTTGTAAGTTGAATCAGAATATGTCTTGGATCAATAAATCCAATAGAGAAAGCACCTAAAAGTTGAAGGTTATGAAAAACAAATATAGGATTTTATCAAAATTTGGCTAGTGCAAAATAAATTTTTCAATCAAAGTAAATTTGAAAGGTTTTCCAAGCTTTTCAACATCAAGATCTAAACACATGATGGCAGGTATAGCTCAAAAAGAAGTTGAAATCAAATTCACTGAGTCAGAAAAGCTAGAGCTCTTCCTAAAAAGTGCATCCTTAAAGGATTTAATAGCAGGAATGACATTAGGTTCAAGAATCCCCAAAATTGGTGCCTAGAATCATCCAAAATGGGAGAAATAAGTTGGGTTGGTCATGACCATAAGTGGAAGAGACACATTATGAGTAGAATTGAAAAACTCAGAGTTGGTTGAGAATGATGAAGGATCCACCAAAAATGTAAGATGGGGATGCACTGACAAAGGGGAAAATGAAATCAATAGAGCACCACAAGGGAGAGGGGGGGGGGGGGTTAGGGGTTTAGGTTTATTTTATTTAGTTTATTTAGTTCACTTTTTATATTATTTTTAGTTTAGGTTTATTTAGTTTAGGTTGAGTTTATTTATTTAGGTTTATTTTAGGTTTATTTAGTTTAGGTTTTATTTAGGTTATTTAGTTTATTTTAGTTATTAGGTTTAAGTTTAGGGTTTAGGTTTAGGTTTAGTTTAGGGTTTATGGTTTAGGGTTTAGAGTTTACGGCTTAAGGTTTAGGTTTTTAGGGTTTAGGGTTTAAGGTTTAGGGTTTTGGGGTTTATGGTTTAGGGTTTAGAGTTTACAGCTTAAGGTTTTTAGGGTTTAGGGTTTAGGGTTTAGGGTTTAGGGTTTAGGTTTAGGTTTTAGGTTTTAGGTTTAGGGTACTGGTTTTAGTTTAGGGTTTAGGGTTTTTGCATTATTTTTTTAACAAAAAATAAATTCATATTTGACATTTATTCTTTTCAATTTCATCAACCAAATAACACACCAAGTTTTCTAGGACACATGCAACAACATAGATAAAAAATGAGCACGCATAGAGCAAATAAAAAACCCTTGATAACTAGAACCATCTCTACTTGTATATAAGCGGTGATTGGATTGATCATTCTTTTTTAGTTTCTCAGTTCATTCTTAAGTAGTAGGATCCACCATCATATCCCATCTCTCCCACCACCATTGTAACCTCCGCACTCCTCCACCTCCATAACCACCACTTCGATGACCACCTCCATATCCAAGCACCTCATCCCACCAAGCGATAATGATCGCCTCTACCTTTCCCTCCGTCTAGATCTAGACTATGCACGGTTGCTGATGTTCTCATCAAGGTTACATTCTTATGGTTGAGCTTTAGGTTTAGGTTTATTATGTTTTGGGGTTTAAGTTTATTTTTTAATTTATTTATTTATTTCAGGTTTAGGTTTAGGGTTTAGGGTATAGGGTTAAGGTATAGGATAGGGTTTATGGTTTAGGTTGTAGGGTTTATGCTTTATGGTTTAGGGTGTAGGGTTAGTGTTTAAGGTTTAAGGTTTATGGTTTTGTGTTTAGGCTTTATGGTTTAGGGTTTTTAGGGTTTATGGCTTAGGGTTTAAGGATTAGGGTTTTAAGGTTTATGGTTTTGGTTTAGGGTTTAATATTTAATGTTTAGGGTTTTAATGTTTGGGTTTAGGGTTTAGGGTTTAGGGTTTAGGTTTTTAGGGTTTAGGATTATTTAGGGTTTAGGGTTATAGGTTTAAGGTTGCAGGTTTAGGGTATAGGGTTTACGATTTAGGGTTTAAGATTTTTTTAAAAAATTAAGTAAATGGGTAGGTTTAGGTTTATTTATTATATTTAGTTAATTTTTATTTATTTTAGTTTACTTTATTTTTTATTTTTATTTAGCTTTATTTTTTATTTAGTTTAGTTTATTTATTTTAGTTTTATTTATTTTAGTTTAGGTTTTTTGTTTTTGTTTATTTTTTAGCTTTCGGTTTAGGTTTAAGTCTATTTTTTAATTGAGTTTTATTTTTATTTTTATTTTTGTTTAGGTTTTTGTTTTATTTTATATTTTTAAGTTTTGGTTTAGATTTTTATTTTATTTTTTTAAGTTGAGGTTTTAGGTTTTTATTTTAGGTTTATTTTTAGGTTTTATTTTTTAGTTTAGTCTAGGTTTATTTTAGTTTATTTTTTATTTATTTAGATTAGGTTTAGTTTGTTTTAAGTTTAGGTTTAGGTTTTATTTATTTTAGTTTAGTTTATTTTAGTTTAGGCTTAACTTTATTTTATTTTATTTAATTTATTTTAACTTAGGTTTAATTTTTTTTTTAGTTTACGATTTAGGTTTTATTTTTTATTTATTTTGAGGTTTATTTTTTAGGTTCATATTTTTATTTAAATTTTTTTTATTTTATTTTAGGTTTATTTTATTTTCATTTTATGTTTAATTTATATTGCATTTAGGTTTTTTATTCTTAGGCTTATTTTATCTTTTAAGTTTACTTTAAGTTTTTATTTTATTTTATTTTCTTTAAGTTTAGGTTTTTATTTATTTTATTTTTAGGTTTTATTAAATTTATGTTTAGGTTTTTAGGTTTTAGGATTTTGGGTTTAGCGTTTGAGGGTTTAGGGTTTGAGGATTTAGGGTTTTTAGGGTATAGGGTTTATTAAGTTTGGCATTTTTTTTGGGTTTAGGGTTTAAAGTTTAGGGTATAAGTTTTTTTTTTAATTAAGTAAACCGATTAGTTTAGGTCTATTTAGGATATTTAGTTTATTTTTTATTTATTATAGTTTACTTTAATTTTTTACATTTATTTAAGTTTATTTTGTTATTTTTATTTAGTTTAGTTTATTTATTTTAGGTTTGTTTATTTTAGTTTAGGTTTTTTATTTTATTTTATTTTTTAGGTTTAGGTTTAGGTCTAAGTTTATTTTTTAGTTGAGACTTATTCTTATTTTATTTTTTAGGTTTAGGTTTTAATTTTTATTTTTAGGATTAGGTTTATGTTTTTATTTTATTTTTTTAGGTTTAGGTTTAAGGTTTCTATTTTAGGTTTATATTTAGGTTTTATTTTTTTAGTTTAGGTTTAGGTTTATTTTTAGTGTATTTTATTTTATTTAGTTTTCCATGAAGGTTTAGATTTAGTTTATTTTGGGTTTAAGTTTAGGTTTTATTTATTTTAGTTAATTTATTTTAGTTTAGGTTTAGATTTATTTTATTTTCTTTATTTTCTTTTAATTTTAGGTTTAGTTTCCCTTTTTTTAGTTTAGGGTTTAGGTTTTATTTTATTTATTTATTTTTAGGTTTATTTTTTAGGTTTAGGTTTTTATTTAGTTTTTATTTTATTTCCTATTACATTTATTTTATTTTATTTTTTATGCTTATTTTTTATTTTATTAAGGTTTTTTATTTGTAGGTTTATTTTATTTATTAGTTTATTTTAGGTTCTTATTTATTTTATTTTATTTTTTTATTTTCTATTTTATTTTCTATTTTATTTTCTTTTTAGGTTTAGGTTTAGGTTTTAGGTTTGGATTTTATTTTATATTATTTTTTTATTTTATTTAGGTTTTGGTTTCTTTATTTTTTTATTTTTGGTTTTCTTAAGTTTAGGTTTAAGTTTTTAGGTTTTTAGGGTTTAGAGTTTAATGTTTAGGGTTTAAGGTTTAGGGCTTTAGGGTTTAGGGTTTTAGGGTATAGGGTTTACAGTTAGGGTTTATGAATTTAGGGTTTAGGATTTAGGGCTTAGTGTTTTGGCTTTAGGGTTTAAGTTTTTTAGGGTTTAGGGTTAGCTTAGGGTTTAAGGTTTAGGATTTAGATTTAGGGTTAGTTTATGATTTAAGGTTTATGGTTTTAAGGTTTAGGGTTTAGGGTTTGGTATTAAGGTTAGAATTTAGGGTTTAGGGTTTAGGGTTTAGGGTTTAAGGTCTAGGGTTAGGGTTTATGGTTTAAGGCTTGGGGTTTATGAGTTAGTGTTTAAGGTTTAAGGGAGTTTAGGGTAATTTTTTTAAATTAAGTAAACGTTATGTTTAGGTTTATTTTGTATATTTTTATTTTTATTTAGTTTAGTTTATTTAGCTATGTTTATTTTTTTTAGTTTATGTTTTTTATTTTAGTTTATTTTTTAGGTTTAGGTTTAGCTTTTTGTTTATTTCTTAGTTTAGTTTTTTTTTAATGGTTTAAGTTTTATTTTTATTTTTTGGTTTAGGTTTAGGTTTAGGTTTTTATTTTTTTAGGTTTAGGTTTTAGGTTTTTATTTTAGGTTTATTTTTAGGTTCTATTTTTAGTATCGGTTTAGGTTTATTTTTAGTTTATCTTAATTTATTTAGTTTAGGGTTTAGGTTTAGTTTATTTTAGGTTTAGGCTTCAATTTTATTTATTTTTATTTAATTTATTTTAATTTAGGTTTAGGTTTACTTTATTTTGTTTATTTTATATTTATTTTAGGTTTAGTTTTTTTATTTAGTTTTTGGATATTATATTTTATTTATTTTAGGCTTTATATTTTGGTTTATTTTTAGGTTTAAGTTTTATTTAGTTTTATTTTATTTTATTTTAGGTTTATTTTATTTTATTTTACATTTAGTTTTATTTTATTTAGATTTTTAATTCTTAGTTTATTTTATTTTTAGTTTATTTTAGGTTTTTATTTATTTTATTTTTATTTTATTTTTAATTTATATTTTTTTTCATTTTTAAGTTTTGGTTTAGGTTTAAGTTTAGGTTTTAGTTTATGTTTTTATTTTTTTATATTTTTTATTTTATTTTCATTTAGATATTTTATTTATTTTATTCTTAGGTTTTATTTAGTTTAGGTTTAGGTTTTTAGTTTTTTAGTGTTTATGGTTTAGGGTTTAGGGTTTAAAGTTTTGGGTTTTAGGTTTTGGGTTTTGGGTTTAGGGATTAGGGTTTAGGGTTTATGATTTAGGGCTTAGGGTTTAGGTTTTAGGGTTTAGTGTATATGGTTTAGGGTTTAGGGTTTAGGGTTTAGGGTTTAGGGTTTAGAGTTTAAGTTTTAGGTTTATGGTTCAAGTCTTAGTTTATGGTTTAGAATTTTTGGTTTTTTATTAATAGTGAACAAATTCAACATTTCTTCTTTTAGTTTATTTCATTTATTTTTTATTTATTCTATTTTATTTTATTTTTTATTTTTATTTATGTTTATTTTTTATTTTTATTTAGTTTAGTTTATTTATTTTAATTTAAGTTTTTAATTTTTTTTATTTTTTTTAAGTTTTGGTTTTAGGTTTTTATTTTAGGTTTATTTTTATGTTTTATTTTTTAGTTTAGGTTCAGGTTTATTTTTAGTTTATTTTATTTTATTTAGTTTAGGGTTCAGGTTTAGTTTATTTTAGTTTTAGGTTTTATTTATTTTTGTTTAGTTAATGGTTTAAGTTTAGGATTATTTTGTTTATTTTTTTTCTATTTTAGGGTTACGCTTTTTTTATTTTAGGGTTTAGGCTTTTTTTTAATTTATTTTTATTTTTAATTTTTAGGTATTTTAGGCTTAGGTTTAGTTTGTTTTTATTTTAGGTAGTTTTTATTTTAATTTATTTTATTTTAGGTTTATTTTATTTTTATTTTACATCTTATTTTTATTTTATTTAGGTTTTTTATTCTTAGGTTTATTTTATTTTTTTTGTTTAGTTTAGGTTTTTATTTATTTTATGTTAATTTTTTTATTAGTTTGTTTTATTTTATTTTTTAGGTTTAGGTTTAAGTTTTAGTTTAGATTTTTATTTTATTTATGTTTTGGTTTTTTATTTATTTTATTTTTATTTTTTATTTAGTTTAGGTTTAGGTATTTAGGATTTTAGGGTTTAAGGTTTAGTGTTTAGGGTTTAGGGTTTTATGATTTAGGGTTTTAGGTTAATGGTTTAGCTAAGGGTTTAAGGTTTAGGGTTTAGTGTTTAGGCTTTAGGGTTTAGGCTTTTTATGGTTTAGGGTTTTAGGGTTTATGGTTTAGGGTTTAGGGTTAGTTTGGGGGTTAGGGTTTAGGTTTTAGGGTTTAAGGTTTAGGGTTTAGGCTTTAGGGTTTAGTCTGGGGTTTTAGTTTAGGTTTCAGGTTGTTTAGGTTTAGGTTTTAAGTTTATGGTTTAATTTAGGGTTTCGGGTTTAGGGTTTAGGGTTAGTTTAGGGTTTAGGGTTTAGGGTTTTAGGGTTTAAGTTTTAGAGTTTAAGGTTTATGATTTGGGTTAGGTTTTAGGGATTTGGGTTTTTTAGGGTTTAGGGTATTAGGGTTTAGAATTTAGGGTTTATGGTTTAAGGTTTAGGGTTTAAGTTTTAAGGTTTTATAGTTTAGGATTTAGGATTTATGGTTATATGTTTAGGGTTTAGAGTTTGGTTTAGGTTAGTTTAGGTTCATTTAGGGATATTTTATTTATTTTATTTTTTTAATTTTATTTTTTAAAATTAAGTAGTAGTTTAAGTTTATTTAGTTTATTTTTTATTTATTTTAGTTTATTTTATTTTATTTTATATTTAGCTTTATATTTATTTATATTTAGTTTATTTTATTTCTTTTATTTTTATTTAATTTAGTTTAGGTTTTTTTATTTTAGTTTATTTTTAGGTTTAGGTTTAAGATTAGGTTCATTTTTTTAGTTTATTTTTATTTTTATTTTATTTTTTTAGTTTAGGTTTTATTTTTTAGTTTTAGGTTTAGGTTTAGGTTTAGGTTTTTTTATTACTTTTTAGGTTTAGGTTTTAGGTTTTTATTTTAGGTTTATTTTTAGGTTTTATTTTTAAGTTTAGGTTTAGGTTTATTTTTAGTTTTTTTTTATTTAGTTTAGGTTTAGGTTTAGATTTAGGTTTTATTTATTTTAGTTTAATTTATTTTAGTGTAGGTTTAGGTTTATTTTATTTTTATTTTAGGTTTAGGTTTTTTCTTTAGTTTAGGGTTTAGCATTTTTTTATTTATTTTTACATTTTATTTTTATTTTTTGTTTATTATTTAGGTTTAGGTTTTTCCTTAGTTAAATTCAGGGATGAAGACATACTCCTAGGGACGACTGAGCACAACTGCCTCTTTACATTACAATGGATGTTGGCAGATATAGGCTATCCAGAGTTATGGTTGACCCAGATGTATCAATCAACATTATGAGTCTAAGTTTCCTTGCCTACTTAGGGATCGACACTGCCAAACTCTAAAAGAAAGGATGATGTTGAAATGATTCAATTGACAAGGCGAGAGGGCACTGTGGTGTTTATTTTTGGATATATGGGGGGGACACCACGTAGATAATAGGGGGGTACCTTTTGAGGTGAATGTGTACAATATTGTGGTATGATGTACTATCTCGAAAGATAAAGGCATCACAATACAATGGACCTAATCACGTAATAAGGACTCCTAAGGCATGATGGTTCTTCAAATGTATGTGGTGAATAAATCTCTTATAGGGAGTTACCTTTCAAATCTGTTGGTGAGAAGAGAAAGAAAAGATCTTATAGAAATTCATCTTTTTAGGACACCATGCAGATCTACAGATGTACTTATTCAGGTGATCGGGTATGTCATCAAGGTATAGTGTACTATCTCGAAAGACATAAATCACTACCCTTTAATGGAACCAATCACCCCAATAAGGACTCCTAAGGATGATGGGTCTACATATGTTCCAGAGATTCATCCCTACTTTACATGGAAAAGTAAAGCAATGTTTATTTTAAACTGGGTTCGTTAAGTTCCCTACAATGGCAAGCCCCCATAGTTAATTACATCCTAAGGGTTTGAATAGGATTGATCAAAGTTTAGGTTAAGTCCTTTAAAGGGAATTTAATGGATTTCAGGGAATTTCAAGGATTTTAAATTTGAAATTTAATTTTTTCCTTTGATTGATTTAAATTTATATTTCTTTAATATATGAGAATATAAATGAGAATATAAATAAGTTTTGAGAAAATCCCATGAATTTGAATAGGTTTGATCAAGGCTTAGGATTGATTTTGGCTAAGTCTTTTAATGGAAAATTAAAGGGACTTAAGAAAGTTTTCATGAATTGATTTGGAATTTTGAATTTGATTGATTTGAATTTATATTTCAATTATATAGGTGAATATAAATGAGAATATAAATGGATCATGAGAAAGTCTCAAAGGTTTGAATAGGTTTGAATAGGTTTGAATCATGATTTTGCTTAAGTCCTTAAGGGACAGATTAAAGACTTAGGAAAAATTTGGACTTAAGAAATTTTTGATGGATTTTGATCATGTGTTTTCATTCATATATTTCAATCATAGAGTTCAATCATATGGAGTTGATTTGAATTTGGAGAAAATTAAATAGAATTGATTTAGAGTTTGACTTGAAAGAAGGAAAGCGAGGAATGGTTTAAGCTAAGGGTAGGAAAATTTTCCTGACACCCCTAAGGCATGACCTATTCTTATGGCTAACTCTTTTAAGTCTTCTAGGGATAGGTTGGAGCATCCACCTAATCACTAGATGTGTCTTAAGACTAAGGAACTCTTAAAATCTAAGATAAGTTCTATGTCTAAGATAGAGGAGTTGAGAGCTAATCCTAAAAATGAGGTCAACAAAGGGCATCCAATAAGTGTGGTGTGACTGACAATGAACACCACACATATTGGTGTTGACTGAAATGATCAACAACACCGAGAGATAAATAACATTACTAGAAACAATCTATCCTTAAGAGGTGCTGCCCTAAGAAGTAGAACCTTGCCACTACTGAGGTTGACTTCAGTAATCTCTGGAGGCAAAGTAGTGGCAAGTTCTACCTGTACTTTAGGCTCACTTATAGCTTCTCCTATAGGACTCTAGGAATAAGATAATTCCAAGTCTATCTCAAGATGTGAACCCATAGTATTCAGAGTTGGAAAGTCCAACTCTAAATTAGAAAGAGAAAGATCAAAATTATTATAGTTAATTAGACTTGAAGAGTTATCGTTCAAAATAGAAGAAGATAACTCATCAGAAGAGACATAAATATAATTCAAATCAACTTCATTCTTTAATTTTTTGGAAGTATTTGGGGGTACAAAGTAGAAGTCAAGTAGAGTGAGTGGAGTAAGGGATTTGATGCCCTTATCCGCTGATAGAAGAGTTCTATTAGTAAAAAAACTGAAGAGCCACTTGAAGTGGTAGAAGTCACCGGTGTGGAAGCTGTAACTAAAGGATGGAGGCTAGACACAGTCGGTGGCTATGCTAAAGGGCTATCCTTGGCTGACACATGTTGTTGTTACTGCTGAGCTCCCACCTTCCTTGAGTTGGCACTGGCAAATTGCAAACCTTCCTTTGTGTTGGAGGTTTGAGCTGACTCAGGCACCTACAAGGAAAGCTTATTGATCTTCTAAATTATTTTCCTAAATGTTTTAGACAAAGAAATGTCCCAACCTTCTTTCATTTTGATAGGATCACTTGTATCCCCAAGGATTACCCTAATGGAATTGGAAGGTTGTTCCATAAGATATTCCTTTGGGATAACTACAGCACCGGTCTTGAAGCTGTGTTCAAGCCAATCCTTGAATGTGAAGCAATCCTCCAAAACATGGCCTAGCATATGGTGGTAAGGGAAAAGTTTGGATCATGAATTTTGCCTACTCTGTCTCTAGGCTCGGGTAGCTAAAAATTAGGTTTCTTTAAGAGATTCTTAAAGATTTTCCTGATTACCTCCCTCTTAAAATAATAAGGTTTGTTTAACTTATCTAAAAGAGCCATAGCTACCTGGCGGCAGATATGCATGCCATTGCTGGTGGTGGTATGGATAAGACGGTGGCTGTGCTGGCTGTGGAGGCTACGGTAGAGGCTGGTATGGTTGCCTTGGTGGTGGCAAAGATGGTGGAGGCTGTTGAGGTCATGGTCTCTCAGACTGATCTCTAGCTGGCTACTTCACCTTGTTAACCGCTGCTACTGCTCTAGGTTTCTTCTCATAAACCTTTTGGGATTTCTTCTTGGGCAACTGATCTGGAGAAGGCAATTGTTTGGCCTCTCCTTGTAGACTAGCCTCCTTGTTGATTAGATTCTCAAATGTATTTATGGTGAAGCCCTTAAGCATGAAGGTGACCGGGCCATGGATATTCTTCAAGAGAATCTTAATGGCATGCAATTGAATGGTTTACACCTACTCGGGTTACATATGAAGAATATAATCAACAAGTGACTCACCAGAGTGTTATTGGGCTACAACGAGATCACCTAAAGTAACCCTTTGTTGAGCTCCAACAAATTGCTTGATGAAGGGTTGCTCTAACAGAGAAAATTTCTTTATTGAACCATTGGGAAGTTCAGCATACCAATCAAAAGTGATACCTACTAGGCTACTGACAAAGAGTCTAAAGAGTATTGTGTTGTTGTCACCTGCATTACAATAATTGACCCCAAGAGAGCTATATGCTACTTCGGGTTCCCACTGCCATCAAAGCTTTTAAAGGAAGGAGGCACAAAAACCTTGGGATACTGGATAGCATTGAATTCCTCTAGGTAGGGTCTACCCTTTGGAACATATGATCCTCCCTAGGCTTGAGCCAAAGCTTCCTTCACCTATTGCTCAACCATGGATTTCAGATCTTTTTCATGTATGGAGGTACTATCCACTACCTTCCTATACATACTAGTGCTACCTTGCTCAACAGGAGGTAGAGTTTTAACTTGGTCTAAAATATGCACTAGCTCAGGCTAACTGACATCGACTATAATGGGATGAACTAAAGGAGCTTGCTTCTGAAGTACTAACATTACTGCTAATAAGTCATTTTAACTATTGTGCCATCCTATCAATCTGCTCATCTTTTTGCCTTAACTACTGTTGAAGGTGATGGGCTGATTCTGCAATGTCTCTTTGATCAACCTCATCACCTTCCATGTCCTGTAGCTCCCTAAGAAGAGAACCTCAAGTGTCGACCATGCATACTCCAGCTGAATCCCTCATCAAGTCATCTTCATTGGGATCGAAGCTAACTCTCTTTTCATTAGACCAGGCATACCCTAAGATCTCTTTCTTCTCCATGAAATTTTGTGCAACTATCTCATCTAAGGATCAATCTAACTTAGGTACAAAAGCTTGGGTCGGTGTGATGCTATCATGCACTAAGAGGCACTAGACCTCACATCCTTGGGGAGTCAATCCTGTCTTTGGATGTACTCATTAAAGAATGATACTCTTGATTACTACTAATGTGGGTAAGAATCCTATGATGATCCTCTACCACTTCTTCTACTATCATCTGGAATATCTATGATAACTATCATCATCTCTGCATCCGACTATATGGGTGGAGTTGGTGAAGGAATGATCATAATGCTCCGAGGTCACCACTCCTTCCACACCACCATTGGTGAAGGTCGAGTAGAGAGCTCACTCAATGGGTGGTGTATGAGTAGGATCCCTTAGCCATAGTCAAATCACCAATGGGGTACATTTTTCCCCAGATGCGGCCTTCATGGCCTTAGATGTAATGGGAGATGCTGAAACCTGCACTGTCGATGGTGAAAGTGGGGTAGAGAGATGAGGTGGAGACACCACCGACTCTTTGTGCATAAGAACTGCCCTCTTATGGTGGTTAGTCCTCATGAGGAGAACACTATTAGTATGGTTGGTGCGGGTAGTGCATTGAGCTAGAAAATCAACCAAAGCAAAAGAGGCTGATTGACGGCTAAACCTCGGTCACTCTCTGCTAGTAATTTGTGATGTATGGGCATCACGGGCCCTCTCCTGACGGATCTACCTCCCTACACTGTGGGGGATAATAGATCAAAGATCAAGCGGGTCCCGATACTCCATGTAGAAGCGAGGCCGGACCGACTCTACTCTTAGAAACTGCTGGTTGCAAGTGCACCACTAGGGGATGCGATGAACGGATCCTCCTGGCATCCTCTCTATCTGATCCTGAGAAATGATGAAATTTGTTTTCTATAACCAGTGGTGAAGTGATCATGGGAGACTCATCCATGGCTGAACTAGATGCTGCCTCTAGCTCTTTAGCTATTTGAGTGTGGAACAATTTGACCATATAGTTCTTATTCCTATGCTAGGTACGAGTAGGATGAGAGGAGTGTGGGATAGACCCATACTCAAATATGGGGGAGTCAAGCCCTGAAACTAGGGGATCCTTACCCTTGGAGGGTACATATGGTAGGGTGCTAGCCCGCACCGGGGCAACATGAGCAACTCTGGATGAACTGGAATATTGTTGATGCTTGCTAGAGCTAATGATGTCATGTACTTCCATAACTTTCCTCTTTAATGAGGAGATATATCAAATGGTAACTTATGATGATCGACCGCACGATCACCTTTCTTTTAATTATGTGGTGAGGGAATGCCCTCATAAGTGATCTGGCCCCTCAAATCCACGAGAAGTGCATCAAGTGGGTATGGTCTAGATGAGGGAAGTCAGCCTGATCTACAGGTAGATCCATACTATGGGGGAAAGTGAAGACAAATTTTAGAATCGGCCATTGTAGTGGTACGAATTATCTTGCGATTGAAAAGAATCTACAATAAGAAATGAACTTGCATTAGTTTCTATCTACATAGATTTTTTTTTTAAATTTTTGAATTTTGAAATTTGAAATTTTGAACACACATCCAACAACTTGGAAGTGTTATGTGGGTTCAAATAGATGATTGAAAGAGGAATTTGAATTATGAATCCAAACTTCAATAAATTTAAGTATGATGAATTATAGATTCAAAATTTTTGATAGGACGCTTCCATAGGTTCATTAATATTTTTAATTTGAATTTTTGATTTTGAGGACCCTTTCCTTTAGCAAATTTGGGTATGTTAAAATAAGGGTCAAATGATTTTGCTCTGTTTGATTATTTTGGAATTCTTACTTACTTAGTAAATTTAGGTATGCTAAGTGAAGTGTTTTTTTTTTTTTTTAATTTTATTTTGTTTAGATTTATGGAAAATTTTTGAATTCTTACTTAGAAAATTTAGGCATGCTTAGTGAAGAATCCAAATGTTTTTTGTTTAATTTTTGAAAATAGGATTCTTAGCAAATTTAGGTATGCTAATAAAATCCTAAGTGTTTCATTTGTTTAGAATGTTTTCATTTTTGCAAATGGTAGGATCCTTAGCAAACATGGTACTCTAAGGGAATCCTAAGTGTTTTGTATTATTTTTGAGGTGATTGAAAGTGGAGATTTAACTTTAGTAAATTTGGTATGCTAAAGATGAAATTCCACTTAGTTTTGTGAAATGGAAATTTCACATAGCAAATTTGAGTATGCTGATATGAAATTCCAAATGGTGTGTTTAAAATTTTGATTTTATTTTTTATTTTGAAAAATTGAAACTTCTCTTTAGGAAATTTGGTATGCTAAGGGAAGAAGTTCCAAATGGTGTTTGAAAATTTTGATTTTGGATTTGGAAGCTTTACTTAACAAATTTGAGTATGTTAAATAAAGTTCCAAATATTGTTTGAAAATTTTGATTTTTGGATTTGGAGACTTCACTTAAACAATTTGGGTATGTTAAGGGAGGTTCCAAAATGTGTTTAGAAAATTTTTGTAATATGATTGTTGATTTTGATTTTGGATTTGGACACTTTACTTAGCAAATTTGATTATGCTAAGTGAGGTTCCAAATATATGTTTGAAAATATTTTGAAATAAGATTGTTGATTCTGATTTTGGATTTGGAAACTTCACTTAGAGAATTTTGATCATGCTAAATGAAATTTCAAATGTGTTTTGAAATTTTATTGAAATATGATTATTGATTTTGATTTTGAATTTGGAAACTTCACTTAGCAAATGTGATTATGCTAAATGAAATTCTAAATGTATGTTTGAAAATTTTTTGAAATATGATTATTGATTTTGATTTTGGATTTGAAACTTCACTTAACAAATTTGATTATGCTAAATAAAGTTTCAAATGTGTTTTAAAAATTTTTGAAATATGATTGTTGATTTTCATTTTGAATTTGGAAACTTCGCTTAGAAAATTTAATTTTTCTAAATGTATGTTTGAATTTTTTTTGAAATAAGATTGTTGATTTTGATTTTGGATTTGGAAACTTCACTTAGCAAATTTGATTATGCTATGTGAGGTTCGAAAAGTATGTTTAATAAAATTTTTGAAACATGATTGTTGATTTTATTGTTTTGGATTTGGAAACTTCACTTAGCAAATTTGATTATGCTAATTGAAATTCCAAATGTATGTTTGAAAATTTTTTGAACTATGATTGTTGAAGTTTTAATTTTTGAAAAAGGGGACCTCCATTCAACAAATTTAGGTATGAGGAATAAAGATCAATTTTATTTTTGAAATGTGAAATTTTTGTGTGTGATTGTTGCTTTATGAAAGGGGAGGAATTCCAATATAAAACATATGTGAGATATGTTTAAGTACGATTTCCTAAAAGGATATTTTATTTTTTAAGGAATGAAATCTTCATTTAATAAATTTAAGTATATTAAATGAAGGTGTTCATGTCTGCTTTTTGAAAATTTTGATTTTGTTTACAAATGAAATTTTTATTCAATAAATGTGAGTGTATTGAATAGAAAAATTCATGTGTGCTTTTAAAAACTTTATGATTATGATTGTGATTTTAGAAAACATGATTGTTCATTTATTTTGAAAATGAAATCTTCATCAAAGTGAATTGAAAGAAGATGTTCATTTGTGCTTTTGAAATTTTATTAGTTTTATTTTTGAAAATCCCTACATGTAACAATTATGTGAATTGTTAAATGAGGGTGAAGAAATTTTGTGGAAAATATTTTATTAAGTGTATTTTTGAAAAGGTGATTTTGAAAAAGTAAAGTTCTTTATGGAAGATTTATTATTTTAGGATGAACCTTTCCTTACCATGAAAATGGTAAGGAGGAAATCTTTTAAGATATTTCTTTTTTTATTTAGATCTTTTCATGTTACCCATTGGATAAACTAATGGGGTTTTAAGACCAACAAAGAATGTGGTACTAAAACCTAAAGATGTTGGCTAACTCAACTCAAGAATGAAATGAGCCAACGGGAAGAAGGATAGTCTTGGATTCATACCAAAGTTCAAACCCACTATCGATACTCAAAGACAACGATCATTTACCAAAGATGGAGAGAGGAACCATCCCCAGCGGAGTCACTAGAAAAATCTATGGTGAATAAATCTCTTATAGCGAGTCACATTTCAAATCTGTTGGTGAGAAAAGAAAGAAGAGACCTTATAGAAATTCATCTTTTTAGGATGCCACATAGATCTGTAGATGTACTTATTCAAGTGATCGGGTACATCAACAAGGTATAGTGTACTATCTCGAAAGACAAAAATCACTACCCTTTAATGGAACCAATCACCTCAATAAGGACTCCTAACGATGATGGGTCTTGATATGTAACAAAGATTCTTCCCCTAATTTACATGGAAAAGTAAAGCAATATTTATTTTAAACTAGGTTCATTAAGTTCCCTATAGGGGCAAGCCCCTATAGTTAATTACATCCTAAGGGTTTGAATAGTTTTGATTAAAGTTTAGGTTAAGTCCTTTAAAAGGAATTTTAAGGATTTTAAATTTGGAATTTAATTTTTGCCTTTGATTGGATTGCTTTATATTTATATTTCATTTATATATGAGACTATAAATGAGAATATAAATAAGTTTTGAGAAAATCCTATGAATTTGAATAGGTTTGATCAAGGTTTAGGATTGATTTTGGCAAAGTCTTTTAATGGAAAATGAAAGGGACTTAAGAAAATTTTCATGATTTGATTTGGTATTTTGAATTTGATTGATTTGAATTTATATTTCATTTATATATGTGAATATAAATTAGAATATAAATGGATTATGAGAAAATCTCAAAGGTTTGAATAGGTTTGAATCATGATTTTTTGTTAAGTCCTTAAGGAAGGATTAAAGACTTAGGGAAAATTTGGACTTAGAATTTTGTTGGATTTTGATCATGGGTTTTCAATCATGGAGTTCTATCATATGGAGTTGATTTGAATTTAAAGAAAAATCAAATATAATTGATTTGGAGTTTGACTTGAAAGAAGGAAAGTGAGGAATGGTTTAAGCTAAGGGTAGGAAAATTTTCCTAACACCCCTAAGGCATGACCTATTCCTATGGCTAACTCTTCTAAGTCTTCTAGAACTAGGTTCAAGCATCCACCTCACTAGATGTGTATTAATACTAAGGCACTCTTAAAATATAAGAGAAGTCCCATGTCTAAGATAGAGGGGTTAAGAGCTCATCCTAAAAATGAGGTGAATAATGTACCATATATTTTTCACCTACTTTACATGGATGAATAAAGTGGGGTTTATATTAAACTAGGTTCTTAAGCTCCCTGTGGAGGTAAGCTTTCATAGTTAATTATATTTTTGGAAATGAAATTTCCTAAGAATACTCTTAATTAATGTAGACAATTATCATCTCCAAAGATTTCAAGGTTAGATTATCAAAGGATTGGTTGTATTTGAAAAATCAATTGGGAAAGCTTAAGGAGCAGACGTATTTTTGGAATCCAAATGAAATAAGTAGGAAGTTCTCATGATACTAGGAGGCCTAGTGAGCATTCCAATCTATCCTATGGTTGGGCTTTATAATTTTAAAGTTGAGGAGATTTATATATTTTGAGTTAAAACTAAATTAGATTACTAGTGCTATAATCCACCAACACAAGGTTGTGGGAATGCCTAAGAGGTAAGATTTTATTGTCGTAGCTTGAAGAAAATAGCTATGTTGGATCCTAAATCTAGTGAGCTTTAGTATGAGATAAATCACAACCTAAATCTAAGTGATAGGTGAACATAAGAGTTTACCTCCATAAGACAGGATAAATTGTCTGACTTCTAGACTTATAATCGCCTGGAGTGGCCGCCAGTTAACTCCTTCTATGATTTTAAAACCATGTATTTTGGTCTTATGAATTGCAAGATAGCTAAGGTAGTTATTTAATTAGGAAGAGACTAAAGTCCTAAACATGCTCCTTAAGAGACTAGAGCATGAGTGGTATGAGCATATGACTTAATCTATAGGTGCAAAATCTTTTCAAATTTTATTTTATTTTAGACACATTATTTTGATAGAGATTTTAGGATTTCTTATGCCAAAATGCATGATAAAATAGGTTATGGGTCATATCAACTAGAAGAAGGTGTTCTCCACCATAAGGGATGCCCTCATTGGTCAAACATTTCTTTATCGTGCAAGAATGGAGTTCCTTCATGGTCAAGATAGAGAATATGCATGCATGATGTGAAACATGCAACCATACAGCTAAGATGTTTCTAAATCTTTTAATTATCTTATTTATGTCTTAGGATTTATGATGATGTTAAGAGTTGTTTAAATTTTAGTTATGATTGATTAGTTGGGAAGAAAATTTATTTTTATCCTAAGAGCCTAATCGTATCCAAGACACACATTAAAACATCAATCATTTAAGAAACTATGAAAAGCATGACATTCTAATGCATAAAGTAAAATAACATCAAACAACTATATAACTATCATAAAAGAATAAAAGGCGATCGTCGGGTACCATAAAACAACCAAAGAGAAAAGATGAGTAGCTGAGCTCTACCGTTATACAATATAGAATATGAAAGAATAATTATAATTATATTAAATGCTATGGGGGTCTTCTTCTTCATATCTCCATCTCTAATTTGGTTCCTTCTTTGATTTGGATGGTGCTTGCTTTAAAGGTATCATAGGGCACCCTAGGACAAAGCCTTTTGGCTACTGCTCATTCTAATCCCCCATAGCACTAATCCTAATTCCTGATGCAAAATTACACTTATGTGGGAAAAGTAAATCTAACTACACTGACAAATTGAGGTTATCTAAATATACATATAATCCCAAGCAGTTGTATTTATAATTTGGTTAGCACACCACATGGGTACTAAGCCCCTTTCATCTAACTTGGATTATGCTTAAGGATTTAAACAACCTACAAAAAAAGCTTTCACATTTATTTTTAAGCATCCCTTAAGGATAATCCCCTGCAAAAAATATGATTAAGCTAATATTGGCCTATCATCCAGTCTATAAAGCATACACCCTAACATCTAATCTAAAATAATATATCATTAAACAAAATATAAATCACATCATACACTGTCCTAACTTAGAGCTAGAAGTGGTGACTTAATTCTAATGTGTGTATTAGAGCTTGTGTTGTAAGTCTTGTATTTTCTAAGTGTAGAAGGATTCAATTTAACATGAAAGGTTGATTTCACTTGAAGTAGTTTAATTATTTTAAGAATTTTAATTTGTGTTCTATTTTATTTCATTTGATTATACTTAGCAACTAAGTGTTATAAAAAGAGGAAAAGAGGATTTCCCTCTGTCATCCCAATCTTAATTCACTTTCTAAAGTATATTAATTTGATTTAGTTCTCTTTAGTGAATGGCATATTAAATAATTTAATTAATCCTAAGTTTAGGCTCACTTTAAATAATCCTAGTCAAAATGAAAGGCATCTTAAGATTAATTTAATTCAATTTCTACCACATGATATATATTAAATCATTTTTTTCCATCACATGCAACATGCATACGATGTAATCCTATGTGTATCTATACATGCAACATATTTTAGCACACTTAAATGATGAATGTATTGTATGTTTAGAATTTATATTTTATTTGATTGAATTATTTAAACATATTAATTTAAAACTTTATCCAAATTCTTATACAAAAAGAATAAGAATGAAATTAAATTAGGCATGTTAAAATTGTTAAGAAAAGAGATAATCAAATGACCTCCTTGGAACTAGCTAAAAACCTCATATTCTCATGTCCAGATATATACCCATTTGCATTCAAACATATGTAAATTTGTATACATGAACATAGGAAGTAAGCTCCAAATCTTATGGATAATTATATCAACCACTTAGTGAATTATGAATGCAAGCAATTTTAATCTAAAATGGGATTTCATTCACTAATCACATATACATATACATGTATAAAGATATAAGTAAGTGTGTGTCATTGTTAAACTAGGAAAGTGAGGTAATCAAATGACCTCCTTGGGCTAATTGAAGCCTCATATTCTCGTGATGTCGAGAATATATACTTGATTTTCTTGGACACACATGGATGTATACATAAATGAGGAAAGAAAACATGCAAAGATTAAAAATTTTTGATTAAATCATTTATATATATGAATTAAAGCTCTATCCAAATTCTAATGTTAAAATACATAAGAATGAAATCAAATGGGTATGCGCCATTGTTAAATCAGGGAAGTGAGGTAAACAAATGACTACCTTGGGGCTAGCTAAAGCCTCGTGTTCCCAGGATGTCTAGACTTTATACCCATTACCATTCAATCTTATATAAATCAACACATGAATAGATGAAAGAGAACTTAACATTCATACACATAAGCTATAAGCACATGCATTTCTTATGCATTTATAACTAGCATCATAACACATATTATTATTTATTTATAAGCTTTTGAAAAATACATTTGAATTTAATAGTGATAATACCCACACATATATTAAATTAAATCAACACATGCAAACTTACATAAAGAAAATCCATTATCTTTTACTTGATTTTGAAAAGATGGATGCATGAATTCAAATGACATACCAAATTTAACATGATTGGAAAGAGGGCAATCAAACATAAGCATGTGATTCATTCAACCAAACTAGTTCTTAAGGACAATAAAATCAAATAAGATTATTTAAAGAAAACCAAAGCTTCTTTATTAGTTAAGTTTTGGATTTTATTTGATTTAAAGAGGAGAAGAGAAATCATCACTTGCTATTTTAAACCCATTCCCAAATTAGTTATTTGATTTAATTTAAGAAAATGTAATTAAGTTGATTTTTTGGGTTAATTGAGTTGAAACCTTAATTAGATGAATTAATTACCCTTACATATGTCACCTTAAAGTAATTAACTAAATAATTATGAGCCAACATGATATTTATGGAAAATAAACTTGTAATGATCTAGAAATAAAAGGGCCATATGTAGTTGAAATTAGAGGTTTAATTGTTAATTACTCTTATGGTTTTCCACACATGGATGACCCACCATTTTCATTAAACTCTTTTAGATTATTAAATACCTAAAGATCTACCCCATGATTTAATTAATTAATGTCTGATGTGATTATGATTTTAATTTGATTAAGTGATTTAATTAATTAGTTAAAAAAGGTGAAATGAACTTAAGGAAAGGGGTCCCAACCCTATTCCATAGTTCACTTATTGTTGAACAATGATTAATAAACTTAATTAACCAATTTATTACTGTTCATGGGATTAATTAATAATTAATTATCTTAAAAGAGTAGTTAATATTTAATTTGTCAATTTTCCTTATTAAAAGAGCAATAAATTCCAAGAAAATCATGGGAGGCAAAGGTCATCCCATTAAATTATCCCACAAAATTTGGGATTAATTGGTCAAGTATTAAGAAGTAATTAAGCTAATTAATATTTTAATTAAACTTTAATTACTGTTCAAAATTAATTAAAATCATTTTTAATTAATTCTCCTATGAAATTGATTAATTAGGCCTAATTAAAGCCTAATCTTATTGGTGTCGTGATGCGTCTTGAGTCTTTTGTAATTATTAAAACTTATCGACTTACTACATCATGGCGGCAGACACGCTTTCTCATCTATCATCGATTGAAGATCAAATGGCTATGATTAATCCCATAGCTTAATAAGATTAAATCAGATCGATCTAGTAGATCTAATCATAACCACCCATTTTGATCATGTGGAATGGACGGTGGGTGATATAACATCATGCGAGTGGGGGAGAAAGGAGTCCATCCTCCATTGCTCACTTGATCGAGCTTACTTGAGCTTGGATCAACTCCAAAAGAATCCCACACCTTGATAACATCGATCGGAGGGGATCCAACGGTCAAGATCATAAGAGATGCAAGTTTTCTTCAAAAAGCTCCAACCCATTTTGCTAGGATCTTTTGAAAGCATACCTCATCAGAGCTCAAGACTGGTGACTCGAATGATTGAGAAAGCTTCATCTAGTGGAGATAAAGCCTTGTTGAGCAACAATTGGATCAATTCCTTGATGTTTTCTTGTAAGGCCATGTATCAATGGTTTGGAGCTCAACTTTGATAGAAGTCCTACCTCCAATGCTCAAGAAGCTTGGCAGATGATTCATTATTGCTCGACGAGGCCTAGGGAAGGTGCATGCAAAGTTAATTTGAGTTTGATGGAGAAATTAGTAAGTTAGGTGATAAATGGGAGTGTCCAATTTTGGGACAAATAAGAATGGAATTTTTTGATCGAAGAACGAGCTTGGGAGCTTAGAGAAATGGGAGTACCCTATTTTGAGATGGACATGAATGGCATTTTCCAATCGTGGAATGAGCTTGGTGAGGAATGATTTTTGTGTGTGTTTGAGTGAAAATGAGGGGGTTTTACTGCCGTTCATCTTGATTCGACAGTGGGATTGGGTTTGTCATCTAGTGGCCATCTGGCCATCTCAAGGAGTCATGGGTGGCAAAGAGGAGGTGAGTTGGCTCAACTTGGTTGGTTGAAGTTGTGGAGGTGGCTGGCAAAGAGGAATCATGGGTGTCATATGGGTTTCAAATGCTCTAATGGGGATGAGGGTGAGGTGATTTCACCTCCCATGGGTCATGACCAACCACCACTTTGGGTCAGGTTGGCGTGTCTTCTTAGGTGGACCATTGGGAGAGTACCAAGTGGCCAAGGAATGGAAATGATCACTTACATAGGTAATTTGTCTCATATGAATCCCTTGACCTAAGGGTAGAATGATCATTCAACATTAGACTTGATTTGGACAGATTTGAAATGATCCAAAAGTGGGTTAGCCTAAATTTCAAGTCAATTAGATTTGATTTGGTTAGGATTGGCTCAATTTACTCATTTAGGTCAAATAGGGTTAGGTTGGGTCAAGTTGACCAATTAGTCAAATTGGGTCAAACCAAAGGATGGGTCAAGTTCATATGATCATTTGGGATGTTGCAATTCAATTGGTTTGGTTTAGTTTAGCTTAGATTTTATTTTGGCTCATTTGGCTTCATTTGGTTGGGCATTGGTTTGGGTTTAGTTGACCAATTGAAGATGATTATAGGCTTTGGTTTCAATTAATTTGGATTTGGTTTTGATTTAGGCCAACGTGACCATTTAGGTCAATTTGGGCTAAGTAGGTTAATTGGGTTCAATTGGATCCAATCATGGCTTTGGTCAAGTTCAACAATCAATTTGGAATGAACTTGAGCCATTGGTTGTAATCAATTTGGTTTATATTTTGATTTGACCCAATTTGGTCTTTTAGGTCAATTTGGATAACTTGGGTTAAGAGGAACATTTGGGTTTGGTTTGACTTAATTGAAAGTCAAGTAATATTTAAATATTGATTTTGATTAGGTATGAATCATTGGTTTCAAGGGATTTGGCTTAGGTTGCAATTTGGCTAGTTTGGTATATAAAGGGGATAACTTGGTCAAATGACCAAGTTAACTTGGTTTGACCCAATTCATGATAATTGATCAACCTAGGGTGATCAACAATCATGATGGCAGGTTTGATTGGCTTAGTTCAATCCAATTTGGGTAGGATTAGAACTTAGCTAAAATAGGTCAAATTGGCCACTTTTGGTCAAGTGGACCAATTGGATTTAGTTGGCTTGATTTTGGGTTGAGTATGATTTAGTTGAGTTTATATATGGATTTGGGATTTATATATAAATTCAATTACAATTGGCTTAGTTCAAATAGGTTTTATTTCATTTGAACATTTCAACTCAAAAGGGTTAAGTTGGGTTTGATTTTGGTTTGGCTTGATGATTGTATATTTCATTTTTATTTGTGAATATGATTGAAGGTATGATTGATTCATGAGAAAATCAATTGAATTAGGGTTTTGGAATGATGGACTTTGGCTAAGTCCATGGAGTTTGGTCATGTGGCTTATGTTCAGATTTTGATTTGGTTTTATTTACTTTTAATGATTTAAAAATATATTTCATTTAAATTTGTGAAGATGATTGAAAATATGATTGATTTGTGAGAAAATCAATTGGGGTTGACTTGATTTGGATTAAGATTTGGCTAAGTCCATGGGATAGGTCATATGAATTAGGAAGGGTTTTGATTTAAATTGGTTTAGTTTTGATCATCTGAATGTAGATTTGATTTATATTTAGGAAGATGATTGAAGATATAAATTGATTATGAGAAAATCATGTGATTTTGTACTAATTTGGATTAAGATTTGGCTAAGTCCATGGGTTAGATCATATGACTTAGGAAGGGTTTCAAGTTTGGATTTGATCATGGGATTCAATCATTTGGTTTTGGAATTTGGGTTTTGATTTGGATTTGAATTTGATGTTTGAATTGAACTTGAGGTTTGGTTTGAGAAGGTAACATGGTTTGGATTTGGGTTGTAGAGTAGGTAAATTATCTTAATCCTTAAGGCATAACCTAATATTATGGTTAACCATTCTAAGTCTTTAGGCTTAGGTTAAGTGTTTACCTAATTGTTAGAAGTGTCTTATGACTAGGAAAGTCTTAGTGTCTAGAAAACTCCTAAGTCTAAGATGGGAAGATTGAATCCACACTCCAAAAGTGAGGTCAATAGGCCTTATGCTCAATAGTGTTGTCCTTGGAGATAGATGATTGGAAGATTGAAGCCAAGTTTCACATAGACTTGGATACAACTTTCAATGCATTGCTTTGGAGACCATGGATACATGATAACAACATTGTTCCATCCTCTCTACATTAGTGTATGAAGTTCGTGAGAGGTGGGATTGTTTGCTATGTCAAAGGAGATCTCAAGCCATTTAAAGTTCATGAGGTCAGCATATATGAGGATACAACTTACTACCTCCCTCAAGATCAATAAGTCCATTCTCATGAACTTGGCCAAAGTTTAGAAATAAAATAAAAAAGAAAAGATAAAGAAAAAAGAAAATGAAAAAGAAAAAGAAAATAAAAGAGAAAATGAAAAAAAAATAAAAGAGAGCAGAAATAGACTTGGAGGAGGAAGTCAAGCTTGACATTAGATTCCACCCACAGTTCATTACTCTATTTGAACATATGGGGAAGACGACCTGACCTCCACCAGATAGAGGAAGAGGTTAGTTTAGATGTAGTCTCAATGGTGAAAAACCTTTTTATTGGCCACCTAATAGAAGATATATCATAGCTACCAAGAGTACACCTACTATCCATATAGACTTAGAATCTAAATCATCAGATGAGTCTTATATGTTTAGCTCACCAGTCAGCTCTTCTAAATAGTAGATTCCCTTGGAGGTGAGACTTGAGCCAGATAATGAAGATTGTGCTCCAAAGCAAAGCATAAGTGTATCCAAGTCTATATGTAAAATCATTAGGCATCAGTTGGGAACCTTAGCTCTAACCCCACTATTATCTTAAAAAGCTAAGAGTTTGGTAGTTAAGGAATCCCCTAAGTCCTCCACTAGTGTGAAGACTCATGGGTTCTTTTTGGGAGCATCATCCTTAAGTCAAGAAGTTGATGTAGAACTTGAGGATTATTCATATAAAGATTTCATAGAATTACCTTTTGATTAATACTTGCCTTGTCTTCATAATTAACAAAGAAATGATTAATCCCATATACTTGGTCAAAGCACAGGTCAGACTACTTCAAAATAATATGGAAGAATAAATGCAAAAGGTCTCAATCAAGACCATGACTAGGATTTGGTATAGTGGGTGCTTAGTCACTACCAATCTGATAGGCTCTTTTCAAATCTCATTAACTCATATGAGGAGCTGCGCTTAGAAGCTTCAGATTATTTTGAAGTCAAAGATGCACGACCAGAGTTGAAAAAAGATATCAAGTCAACTGTCAGCAAGCTCAAGGAAATAAACTTAGGAACCGAAGAAGATCCACGCCCGACATACATCAGTTCTTTGTTGAATGAAATTTAAACCAATGACTTAGTTTAGCTATTGACTAGGATTAAGGACTACTTTGCATGGAGTTATGATGAGATGCCTAGATTGGCTCATGACGTCCATAAACTAGTACTAGAGCTTACTTCCAACCTTATCAAGCAAGCTCCTAGACGCACATGATTAGACATAGAATAACTTGTCATTTATGAAGTCAAGAAACTGGTCAATGCTAACTTCATTCAAGAAGAAAAATACCCTACCTGGTTAGCCAACATTGTATCAATTAGAAATAAGAATGGCCAATTTCACATATACGTTGATTTTAGGGATTTAAATAAGACATGTTGAAAAGATGAATTTCTACTACCAATCTGGGAGTTGATGGTGGACATTGCCTCATCTCATGTAGTCTTCTCTTTCATGGATGGCACATTTAGATGTAACCAAATAAAGATGGCCATTGAAGATGAAAGAAACACTACTTTTAGATCTCCGATTGGAATCTTTTTGCTATAAGGCCATGCTTTTAAGTCTTTAAAATGATGGTGCTACATATCAGCGAACTATGACTTGAATCTTCGATGAACTCATTCATCATCAAGTTGAGTGCTATGTCGATGATCTCATGGTCAAAAGTAGAGAAAAGAATGACCATCTCTTTAACTTAAAATTAGTTTTCAAACAGTTAAGATAGTTTAACCTCAAAATGAACCCCCTGAAGTGTGCATTTGGGGGAGCTTCAGAAAAATTCCTTGGGTTTTTTGTCTATTACTAGGGAATCAAAATCGATCAGAGAAGATCAAGACGATATTAGAAATTCCAACCCTAAAAATTTAACTCAAGTTAGATCATTCTAAGGGCGATTGGCATATCTAAGATGCTTTATATCCAACTTATCGGGAAGATGTCAGCCATTCTCAGCATTTATCAAAAAGAATGCCATGTTCAATTAGGATGACAAGTTGGAGCATGCCTTCGAAGACATCAAGCATTACCAGATAATGTCAACGATTCTAGCAGCCCCTATCCTAAGCAAGCTGCTCATACTTTAAATGGCTACATTAGATGACTCTTTTGGTGCATTATTGGACAAAGCCAATGACAAAGGGAAGAAAAATGCACTTTACTACCTCAGCCGTCGTATAATCCCTTATGAGGCTAATTATCCATCATTGAGAAGCATTGCCTAGCTTTAATCTTTGCATCCCAAAAGCTACAGCACTACATGCTTCCTCATAAGGTGAACTTAATCTCTAGGATCAATTCAATCTGGTTCTCATGACCAGTGCTCTATGGTTAGCATGATGGTCCATGATCCTCTTATAGTTTGACATTACCTTCTTACCCTTTGTGCAGTGAAAGGACAACCACTAGCAGATTTCTTAGCAGCACGCCCACTTTCTGTTGACTCTCTGCTTAGTGATGATATCCTTGATGAATAAATCATGAACTTAGGGGTACAGGGGTACTAGCATTCACCACTAGGAGATGTACTTTGATGGTGTAGCTTCCTCTCAAGAGGAGAAGAACAATCTACTATTCCAGAAAGGTAAGGGTAGGAATAGTTCTCTTAACTCCTGGATGTGATGAGATTCTTATATCATCGTCAATCCATGCACCAATAAAATGAATATAAGGCTCGATTGTGATTGCAGGTTAGTCGTTACTAAGCATCAAAACATCAACATCTTTGGGGATTCTCATAGTTATGATCCAAATCATTAGGTCCTCTAAAGTTATAAAGCCCAAGCTCCATCACTACCACAGGTACACCATAGACTTGTTGGCCCAAATCCCAGAGGTTACCATTTATAAGATTCATCAAGGAGAGAATGTTGTAGCGTATATTCTAGCCAAGCTTGTCAAGGAGTTAGCATATCGGAGGATAAGTCTATATCAATAAAGGTACAAAATAGACAAGTCTTATCTCTTATTGATGTTGAACTCAAAAGTACTCTCTTGAAGGGCAAGTTGAAATTGCCAAAAAGGTTGAGGAGTTAGATTAGAGGCAACCATTCATGGATTACCTAAATAAAGGAAAACTACCTCAGGATAACTCCCAATCCCATCAGATGAAGCAAAGATCACTTTCTAATGCTGTTTTGGATGGTGCCTTATACCGGTGGTCTTTTGATCAAATGTCATTATTGTTTAGATAAGAACGAAGCCTATAAGATCATGACCGAGGTACACTCAAGATTATGTGGAGCCAAAAAATCCAGTCCGAAGATGAAAGCCAAGATGAAGATATTTGGATACTATTGGCCATCGATGATCAAAGATTGCATGGATATGGCTAGGCGATGCAAGCAATGTCAAATACAGTGTGGTCCTACACCAATCACCCAACATTCTACATCCAACATTGGCCTCATGGCCATTTGAGTGTTGGGGTAAACATAGTTAGATTGATAATTCTTATTCTTCCAAGGGTCATCGGTTCATCTTAGGCTACTTATTAATTTTCCAAATGAAGGAGATTATGCTCGAGGTCACAACTGACTTTGTGAACTCCTATTTGAGTATATATATGTTGTAAGTTTAGAGTGCCTCGATGAATTATATCTGTTAATGGTATTGCATTCAAGAACACCAAGATCAACAACTTTGCCCGAAGACACAATATTTATTGAAGATATTCTACCATCAACTACCCAAGGGAAAATGGCTTAGCAGAAGCTTACAATAAAAATCTCATCCAAACACTGAAGAAGACACTCGATATCAACAAGTGATAGTGGCATGAGCAGTTAGTTAAAGCCTCATTGGCCTACTAGACCACATATAGAACTCTAACTCAGTTTACTCCTTTCTCCATAGTGTATGGGCCCGAATCCATTCTACCATTAAAAGTTTAACTCTCATCACTAAAGATAGCTATGAGTAGTAAGATCACAAAAGAGCAGAACGCCAAGTTGTGGTTAAAAGAGCTCGAAGGTTTAGAGGAGAGATGCCTATGGGCATGTCAAAACCTCGAGTTGTATAAAGCTAAAATGATTCAAGGTCAACAAGTTGGTCAGTTAGATTCAAGTAGGAGAGCTTAGTTTGCATGTTGCTGAAAGTTTGAACCCAGGAAGGCCCTACCTAGGAGGATCTTATCGGCTTATTAATGAGAGTGCCCCATGCTTCCAATCAGTGGGCTCTACTTAAGAAATATTATAAATCATGTTTAAAATTATCATCAATGAAAATTCTATTTTGAATTCAATCTCTTCCATGTTGAAAGTATTCTTTTACAGAATTAAATGTGTTTAGAGTAGGTGTAAGGAACATCCTATCCTTCATCAATACAACACAAACATAAACATATACACACAACCCAGTGATACTTTACCCGGTGACACTTCTTACTTTGGCGGTCTTAGTACTTTATGCTTTCCTTTTATTTGGCCTACTTTTCGATAGTTTGGTAGGCCTTACTTCATGGTTGGTAAGCTACCACATATTGGCTTTATTTAAGAGGATTTGAGTATGCTATGCTTTCTTCTTAGATTAGCCTTCGTGATTTGACTGGGTCAAGTATATTCAAAGTTTAGGATAAGTCTCATAGCAGCTCCTTCCTCCCTGATTGCTTCAAGTTTAGGTCCAGTACTTCCTCAGGGCTCCCCGCTTAATAGTCACTCTAGGTCAAATAACATCTGTCCTGCCAACAACAGACTATTCTGATTATCAGTTCCATTTGAAAAGTTGTAAGCCTTCATGCTTTCTTTCCATATTGATCATTGGACACTGACTGGAATCTTAGGTTGGTTGGTTCTCACTTTGCTGATGGATACACCATGCATGGATACACCATAGGTTGGTTGGTTCTCGCACCTTAGGATACACCACTCATTGAAGATGTAAATCTGCTACACTTTCGCCTTGAGTTAGCCACCGTACACCTATAAGCTTTCTTTTCCAAGGCTCACGATAACGCCTCTAGCAGCACCTCCCCTGTGGGCACTATATTTGAATCACATCCTTTGCGACCCTAATTAGACTACCTAGGTTACTATCAGATTGGAAAGTTTCCCTTTCCTAGTAACCACCCCTGTGGTTGGAGAATCCATCCTGTGGATGTGAAGATTCTCCCTTGGTCTGGTAAATTTGAGATAGGTCAAGGCTGACATAGCCCCTTCTCAGTGTGATCCCTCGCACACCAACAGGGTCCACATAAATATTTAAAAAATATGTATGTTCACTTTTGGATTAGGAAGACACTCTTAGTGGTACCTTTTCCTAAGTAGGCATCCTATCTTTAGGTCAGTGTTAGCAAAACTCATTATAGGAATTGCCTAACTACACTTGAGTTGATATAAGTCTCCAATGACATTCACCAGTAGTCACCCCCAAGTTGGGTTTGATTTGTTGTGCTACCAATAGGTCACCCCACTGGTTGTTCCCTAATTTAGATGATGTAAGTCTGCTACACCTTCCTAGCACACCCGTTGTACACCAAAAGGTAACCCCTTGGGTTGGCTAGCTCTACCCCATGACTAGTAGACTATTTTGTTGGATTAGTAAATCTAAGATAAGACAAGTCCCATATAGCCCCTTCTCAATGGGTCCATCACACACCAACATGGTCCATAAATTAAATATATCAAATTTGATCGAGATCATATCCCCAATAGATATGCCCTTAATTCAAAATCAAACTAAACCAAACAAACGATCAAAATCACATAAGATAAAATTAAACTTGACTACTTTTGAGTTGACACAAGTCCCAAGCACTCGATTAGTAGCCCCCTGATTTGATTATATCTTGTCACCCCTAGCGGTTGTTCCTTACTTTGGAAGATGTAAGTTCTACACCTTCTTCTGGCATGGCGGTTGCACACCAAAGGAAACCCCTTGGCTAGCTATTGGTGGTAGTCCCGTGGATTATAATAGAGATATACCCCTTCTAAATGGATCCACACATAAATTTGAGGAATTAAATTAAACCAATCCACCCCGTGGAGCCTCTCTCTCCCAGATCTTTAAAATCATTAAAAAAATCTATAATCTCAAATTCCCCTGGTGATATTCTTCTTCTATCTTTGGTAAACCAACCCGCTTATTCCAATCATTATCAAATCTCCCTATTCCCATATTAATCTTCAAAATCTCTTTTATTTTCTCTTAAACATAAATTTTGTCTTCCCAAAATTATTATCCATTCATTCAAATTTCATCCTTCATTAACATTGAATCAATTATTTTTTCTTTAATGGTTTAATACTAAACTTCAAATATCATCTAAATATTATATTATATTAACACCTGTATATTATAATATATATTTATATAATTTTATTATATATTATGTTATTAATGATTACACCTCATTAGAATCACTTAAAAGGATAATAATAAAAAAAAATGAATAATGTTCATTTTTTGATGTAAAATTGTTATTTTTTTTTATTAGAATTGTACAAAATAGCATAAATTTGGTGTTGCTTCTTGGTATTAATCAATTTGGCCAAATTCTTCGACTTCAAATTAATATTTTTTGTGAGTTAATGTATTTGTAACATAAAGTAAAACATCAAAATGTACAATAGCATTTAGTAACACACCACCACATTTATATATGATATTATATTATGTACATTATATTTTAATATGCTTTTATATAATATGTTATCTTACTTTACACTTTAAATGAATCACTTTAAGCAAAGAATTTATAAAATTTGATTGAAAAATGAACATTTGTTTTGGATGCAAAATTCCATTCTTTTGATTAAATGACACACCTTAGCACACCCCCAATGAAGTTCCCTAAAGCTTACCTTAAATTTGGCTAAATATCATCATCTCAGCCTATAAATTAGAATTTTTATGAATTATACAAATACAAACCCTATTACATCATACTATAACGGACTAAAATATACTAAACAAAAGTAGTAATACAATGTATATGATGCACACACTATGTTATGGCATCCTATATTATAATAAAATGTAACATATTATATTATATTATATTGTGTATCACATCACAATAGATTGCTTAAGATAGAAAATAATAAAACAAGTCTAAATAATAAAAACTATATATTTTAGCCATATCACTTACATATTTTAAGGTGAAATAATACATTATGATGTCATACTCTACCTATTATTAATTTGGCTAAATTCCACCATTTTAAAGGTAAAATCAATATTTTTATAAATATTGCTAGTGTAGGCTCGATTGCATGATTGTAAGATACTAAAAGAATTTAAAATGAGCAGAACAATATATTATGATATATGATGTTATACTATATACTATGCTACAATATATAATATTTATTTTGAACAAAAAATCTTACTTTTTTTTTACTAGTGTAGCACACCTTTTTTACAACTAATTCCCACTTTTCAAATTTCATGATCTCATTTATTAAATTAATATTTTTATGATTTATATTAATATATAGACTATAGACAATACCATAATATACTAAAACATTTCAAAACATCTTATTACTTCTAACACATCATACATGCTCAAATATGATGCTACTTTATACTATAATATATGGTATTATAAAATGATTTAGGGTTTGAATTTGGGGTATTCAAATCTCTAGTAGTCGAAAGTCTGAAGACATTTTCTTTGGTGATATTAAAAACTTAAATCTTAGATTTTAATTTTAGTAGAAAATTAATTTTGTTTTATAATGTGGGATACAATTCTTAATGCAGTAAAAATAAAAATGAGTAAAGTAAAAGAGACAATAGGCACATAATTTTTTTTTTGGGTTTATTAAGTTTAGTTTGCCACCCTGGAATCCACTAAATAAAAATAGCTTACAAAAGTGCTCTCTATATAGGTGAGTACAATAATATGTACTCTCCAACAAGGCAAGTACAACCCAAAATATATTTTATAGCACAAAAGAAAAATACAAAATAATAAATAAAATAAATCTCTCACAAATATACCAATTTGTCCAATTAAAATGATCTCACAACTTATAAATGATCACTTACAACTTAAAAATTTTGGCAAGATAATATGCTCACTTAATATTAAAATATATATCCTAGTGATCTTACTAAGATGTTTAAAATGATTTCAAAATAATTTCACAATATTCCTTTACACAATAAAATAAATTTCAGCAAGGAATAATTTATTTTATTTTTTATAAAGATTCTTTCAATTAATGCTAATGATTTCAAAGTACTCAAATAAAATGAGTATATGATTGATCTAAGAATGTTAGTAAGCTTTTAATTAAAGAGATCTAGCAAATATAAAAATAATTTCAGATAATTTATTTTAAATGCTTAAAAATATACTTCTAAAATAGATTTAAGAATAAATGATCTTTCAAAATAAGACTAATGAAAAATATTTCAAAAAACCAAAATAAATTTGTAGGAGTTAAAATTTTGCAAGTTGAAATAGATCCTACAAACTATCACAAGAGTTTATCACAAAAAAATGATTGAGAAACTTTGATGTGAAAAATAATGTCCAAAGACTAATCCACCAAAAAGTATAAATTGGAAAGAATAAATAGATGGTGAAAATAGCATGAACAACTAAAGAGGATTAAAATCAAGAAAACAAACTCAAGTAATTTGAGAAGGCTTGCTTAGTTAAAGATGTTGAAGCGTCCAAACCAAGGATTTGATTGCAATATTTGGAGAACACTTGGAAGGAAAATCTAAGAAATTTTCTCTTAGATTTGCTGGATGGATTTTGAATTTTGAATGAGGAATGCTTTCATGAAGAGGATGAGGGCTATTTATAGGCAACAAAATCATATTTTAAAAATATATCATGCAAACCTCAAGTTATCATCAAATAATTTAATATTCAATAAAAATATAATTTATATTAAATAAATATTAAATTTTGGCAGCCAAAATTTGGTTATTCACATGGGTAAGTCAAAAGTAATCAAATATGACTCTTAATATATTCAAAGCATGTAGCATACATTCATTATAAAAATCAGCTAATGTTTAGAAAATCATAATAAATTCAATTTTATTCAAAAGTGGGTCATGTAACCTCTTAAATTGAAGGGAAAAATCCAAGGAATCCGTTGGAGATCAAATCAGATATGAATTCTTTGATTAGAAAATGACTTTGGCTAAAATACAAAATTTTATATATTTTTGTTAATTTTGACATGTGACATTTAAAATTATGATATAATTTATATATAATCATAAATATGTTAGTTATATTATAACCAGTAAATTAAATTAAAATACTTAATTATATTAAGTAAATAAAATAATTATACTTAATAGTTTTTTTACATTTATTACTTTAACAATTTTTTTATGTATGAAACATATAATTGAATGTTAATTAAATAAAGATTTATATAAATTAAGCTCATTAAAATAATATGTTAAATTGTGAGCAAATTGATTCATGCGAATGAACTCATATGAATAGTCATATAACCCAAAATATTATATCTTGAACTTCACATTATCCTTTTCATTCTTCTACTCTTGCAATTTCCTAATGTATTAGATATATAGTGATTTATAAAACACATAAAATATTCATTAGAACATCCAAGCATTTGTTTGTTATCATCAAAATTAATCGAATTGAACATGAGGCTAATTAAGCCAACACATCTTTATTCAAGGTTTAAGGTATAGGGTTCATTTAGGGTTTAGGGTTTATGGTTAATTTAGGGTTTAGGGTTTTGGATTTTGGGTTTAGGTTTAGGGCTTAGGGTTGTAGGTTTTAGGGTTTAGGGTTATAGGTTTTAGGATTTAGGGTTTAGGGTTTAGTGTTTTATGGTTTAGGATTTAGGCTTTAGGGTTTTATGGTTTAGTTTTTAGGCTTTAGGATTTTATGGTTTAAGGTTTAAGGTTTAGGGTTTAGGGTTTAAGGTTTAGTAGTTTAGGGTTTAAAGTTTAGAGTTTATGTTTCATGGTTTAGGGTTTATGGTTTAGGGTTTAGTGTTTAAGGTTTAGGGATTTTAGGGTTTAGTGTTTAGGGTTTAGGGGTTATTGTTTAAGTTTTAGGTTCAGGGTTTAGGATTTAGGGTTTAAGGATTTTTTAATAGAGAACAAATTAAGATTCAATATTTCTTTTTTTTATTAACTAAATAATACCCCAAGTTTTCTAAGACACAAGTGATTATGTAGATCAAAAACAAACACCCATAGAGAAAATCAAAAACCCTACATTAGTAGAACCATCTCTACTATAAATACATTATTCCATAAGTAGTAGATCGGAGTGGCTGTTCTTTAGTTTCTCCAGTTCCCATCAGAACCACCCGCACCTCTCGAGTAGTGAAATCCTCCATCATATCCCCGATCTCTCCCTCTGCCACAACCACAACTTTAACCTCTGTCACTCCTCCCACCTCACTATTCACCACCTCCATATCCAGGTAGCTCAGTCCCCACCACCATTTTGATAACTACCACCTTCGCCTCCACCGCTAGATCCAGACTAAGCCTAGCTGACAGTGATGTTCATTCCATCAAGTTTCTACCTATTCTTAGGGTTTAGAGTTAGTTTAGGGATTGGGATTTAGGGTTTAGGGTTTAGGGTTAGTTTAAGGTTTAGCTTTTAGGTTGTAGGGTTTAGGGTTATAGGTTTTAGGGTTTAGGGTTTATGATTTAGGGTTTAAGGTTTTAGGGTTTAGGGTTTAGGGTTTAGGGTATAGGTTTTAGAGTTTAGGGTTTTAAGGCTTAATGTTTAGTGTTTAGGGTTGTAGGTTTAGGGTTTAGGGGTTTTTTTGAACTAACTAAATCGATAAGTTTAGGTTTATTTAGCTTATTTAGTTTATTTTTTAATAATTCAAGTTTATTTATTTTTTTAAATTTTATTTAGGTTTATTTTTAATTTTTATATAGTTTAGTTTTTTAGCTTAATTTTTGTTGTTTTAGTTTGTTTTTTAAGTTTAAGTTTATTTTTTGTTTAAGTTTATTTTTTGGTTTAGTTTTATTTTTATTTTATTTTTTAGTTTTAGGTTTATTTTATTTTTTTTTGGTTTAGGTTAGGTTTTTTATTTTATTTTTTTAGGTTTAGGTTTTAGGTTTCTATTTGAGGTTTATTTTTAGATTTTTTTATTTTAGTTTAGGTTTAGATTTATTTTTTATTTATTTTATTTTATTTAGTTTAGGTTTTGATTTAGGTTTAGTTTATTTTGGGTCTAGGTTCAGGTTTTATTTATTTTAGTTTAGTTTATTTTAGTTTAAGTTTAGGTTTATATTATTTTATTTTTTTTATTTTTATTTTAGGTTTAGTTTTTTTTTTAGTTTAAGATTTAGCTTTTATTTTTTATTTATTTTTAGGTTTTCTTTTTTAAGTTTTTTTTTTAGGTTTAGGTTTTTATTTAGTTTTTATTTTATTTTTTAGTTTAGTTTAGGTTTTTATGTATTTTTATATTTTATTTTATTTTTAGATTTAGGTTTAGGTTTTAGTTTAAGTTTTCATTTTATTTTATTATTTTATTTATTTAAATTTAGGTTTTTTATTTATTTTATTTTTAGGTTTTATTTAGTTTAGGTTTAAGTTTTTAATTTCTTAGGGTTGAGTTTAGGGTTTTGTTTAGTTTAGGAGTTTAGGATTAGTTTAGGGTTTTAGGGTTTAGTTTAGGTTTAAGTTTGTTAGGGTTTAGGGTTTAACATTTAGACTTTAGGGTTTATGATTTAGTTTAGGGTTTAGGGTTTAGGGTTTAGTGTTTAAGTTTAGGAGGTTTAGGGGTGTTTAGTTTAGTTTTTAGGGTTTAAGGTTTAGGTTCAGTTTAAGTTTTAGGTTTTATTTAGTTTAGGGTTTAGGGTTTAGGGCTTAAGGTTGTAGGTTTTAGCATTTAGAATTTAGGGTTTAGGGTTTAGGGTTTAGGGTTTAGGTTTCAGTGTTTAGGGTTTGAGGTTTAGGGTTTAGGGTTTAGGGCTTATGGTTGTAGGTTTTAGCATTTAGAATTTAGGGATTAGGGTTTAGGGTTTGGGGTTGTCTTAGGATTTAGGGTTTATGGTTTAGGGTTAGGGTTTTTTTTAATTTTATTATATTTTATTTTTTATATATTTTTTAAATTAAGTAAATAGGTAGGTTAAGGTTTATTTTGTTTATTTAGTTTATTTTTATTTATTTTAGTTTATTTTATTTTATTATTCTTATTTAGGTTTATTTTTATTCTTGTTTAGTTTAGTTTTTTTATTTTAGGTTTATTTATTTTAGTTTATTTTTTAAAGTTTAGGTTTAGGTTTAGTTTTTAATTTATTGTTATTTTTATTAGATTTTTTAGGTTTTGGTTTTATTTTTTTATTTTTAGGTTTACATTTTCATTTGTATTTTATTTTTTTATGTTTAGGTTTTAGGTTTTTATTTTAGGTTTATTTTTTGGTTTTACTTTTTAGTTTAGGTTTAGGTTTATTTTTGGTTTATTTTATTTTATTTTGGGTTTAGGTTTAGGTTTAGGTTTATTTTAGCTTTAGGTTTTTTTTTTAGTTTAGGGTTTAGGTTTTATTCTTTATTTATTTTTAAGTTTATTTTAGGGTTTAAGTTTTTATTTTCTTTTAGGTTTAGTTTTTATTTTATGTAGGTTTTTTATTTTTTTAGTTTAGTTTAGGTTTTTATATATTTTATTTTAGTTTTATTTTTATTTTTTTTATTTCATTTTCTTTTTAGGGTTAGGTTTAGGTTTAGGTTTAGGTTTAGGTTTTTGTTAAGGTTTATATTTTATTATATTTTTTATTTTTTTTGGTTTAGGTATTTTATTTACTTCATTTTTAGGTTTTATTTAGTTTAGGTTTAAGTTTAGGGTTTAGGGTTTAGGGTTTGAGGTCTAGGTTTAGGGTTAAGGGTTTAGGGTTTAGGGTTTATGTTTTATGGTTTAGCATTTAGGGTTTGTGATTTTAGGATTTAGGGTTTAGGATTTAGGATTTAGGGTTTAGGATTTTTAGGTTTAGCATTTAGGGTTTAGGGTTGAGGGTTTAAGTTTTAGGTTTTAGGTATAGGGTTCAGTATTTAGTTTAGGGTTTACAGTTTTTATTTTTTTTAACAAAGAAAATTTTAAATTCAACATTTGTTCTTTTTGATTTCATCAACCAGGTAACACACCAAGTTTTCTATGACATAAGCAATGAAATAGGTAAAAAATGAGCTAATCAAAAACTCCAGATAACTAGAACCATCTCTATTGTAAAGACTGTTCCATAAGCAACAGATCAGATCGACCATTCTTTAGTTTCTCCAGTTCCAATCAGAACCACCTCGACTTCTGAACCAGCAGGATCCACCATCATATCCTTGATCTCTCCCTCTGCCACCACCATGGCTGTAACCTCCATCACTCCTCCCGCATTCATAACCACCACTTCTCTGACTGCCACCACCATATGCACTAGCACCTCTAGATCCCCCACCAACACTGTGATAACTGTCGCCTCCACCTTCGCCTCCAGTTCTAGATCTAGATTGAACCTAGTTGATGGTGATGTTCCTACCGTCAAGGTTATGCTAATTCTTAGGGTTTAGGTTTATTAGGTTTGACGATTTAGGTTTATTTTTTAATTTATTTAGTTACTTTAGGTTTAGGTTTAGGGTTTGGGATTTAGAGGTTAGGGTTTAGGGTTTTAGGGTTTTAGGATTTATGCTTTTAGGGTTTAGGGTTTAGGCTTAGGATTTAAGGTTTAGGGCTTAGGTTTAAGGTTTAGGTTTTTAAGGGTTTAGGATTTATGGTTTTGGGTTTAGGGTTGTAGGTTTAGTGTTGTAGGTTTATAGTTTAGGGTTTAGGGTTAGTTTTAGGGTTTAAGGTTATTTTTTAAAAAAAAATTAACCAGTAGATTTAGGTTTATTTAGTTTATTTTATTTAGTTTTTATTTATTTTAATTCATTTCATTTTTATTTTTATTTTGATATATTTTTTATTTTTATTTAGTTTATTTATTTTATGTTTTTTTATTTTAATTTAGGTTTTTTATTTTAGTTTATTTTTTAGGCTTCGGTTTAGGTTTATGTTTATTTTTTTAGGAAAGTTTTATTTCAATTATAATTTTTAGGTTTAGGTTTTATTTTTTATTTTTAGGTTTAGGTTTTTATTTTATTTTCTTAGGTTTAGGTTTTAGGTTTTTATTTTAGGTTTATTTTTAGGTTTTGTTTTTTATTTTAGATTTAGGTTTATTTTTAGTTTATTTTATTTTATTTAGTTTAGGGTTTAGGTTTAGCTTATTTTATGTTTAGGTTTAGGTTTAGCTTATTTTTGGTTTAGGTTTAGGTTTTATTTGTATTATTTCAATTTATTTTAGTTTAGGTTTAGGTCTATTTTATTTTATTTATTTTATTTTTATTTTAGGTTAATTTTAATTTTTAGTTTAGGGTTTGGGTTTTATTTTTTATTTAGTTTTAGGATTTATTTTAAGGTTTATTTTTTAAGTTTATTTTTTGGGTTTATTTTATTTTAATTTTACATTTAGTTTTTATTTTATTTAAGTTTTTTTTCTTAGCTTTATTTTATTTTTTAGGTTAGGCTAGGTTTTTATTTATTTTATTTTAATTTATTTTTAGCTTCTATTTTATTTTATTTTTAGGTTTAAGTTCTAGTTTAGGTTTTTTAACTTTATTATATTTAGGCTTAGGATTATTTATTTATTTTATCTTTTAGGTTTTATTTACTTTAGGTTTTAGTTTTTAGGGTTTATGGTTTAGAGTTCAAAGTTTAGGGTTTAGGGTTCTAGGATTTAGGATTTAGTGTCAGGGTTTAGGGTTTAGGGTTTCATGTTTAGGCTTTAATGTTTAGGGTTTTTAGAGTTTTGGTTTTTAGGTTTGGTGTTAGCTTAGGGATTAGAGTTAGTTTTTAGGGATTAGGTTTTATGGATTTGACTTTAAGGTTTAGGATTTATGGTTTATTTTTAGCTCACAGAGGATTTAGGGTTTTGGTTTGGTAGGGTTTAGGGTTAGGTTGGGTTTGGGGTTTTAGGGTTAGCTTAGGATTTAAGGTTTAGGGTTTAGGGTTTAGGGTTTAGGGATCAGGCTTAGTTTTAGGGTTTAGGGTAGGATTTAGGGTTTAGGGTTTACGGTTTAAGGTTTAGGGTGTTTTTAAAAAAATTTAGTAAACAAATAGGTTTAAGTTTATTTAGTTTATTTAGTTTTTATTAATTTATTTTAGTTTATTTTATTATTTATTTATATTTATGTTTATTTTTTTTTATTTAGTTTATTGTATTTATTCTAAGTTTATTTATTTTAGTTAAGGATTTTTATTTTATTTTAGGTTTATGTTTATTTTTTAGTTTAGTTTTATTTTTATTTTATTTTTTAGGTTTAGGTTATATATATATTTTTAATTTGAGGTTTAGGTTTCAATTTTTATTTTATTCTTTTAGGTTTAGGTTTTAGATTTTTATTTTAGGTTTATTTTTAAGTTTTAATTTTTAGTATAGGTTTAGGTTAATTTTTAGTTTATTTTATTTTATTTAGTTTAGGGTTTAGGTTTTGTTTATTTTACGTTTAGGTTTAGGTTTTATTTATTTTAGTTTAGGATTTGGTTTGTTTTATTTTGTTTATTTTAGGTTTAGGTTTTATTTTTAGTTTATGGTTTAGGTTTTATTTTTTATTTATTTTTTGGTTTATTTTTTAGGTTTAGGTTTTATTTAGCTTTAATTTTATTTTATTTTAGGTTTATTTTATTTTTATTTTAAATTTAGTTTTTATTTTATTTAGGTTTTTTGTTTTTAGGTTAATTTTATTTTTTTATTTTAGTTTAGGTTTTTATTTATTTTATTTTAATTTAGTTTAGTTTAGGTTTTTAATTATTATATTTTATTTTAGTTTTTATTTTTTGTATAGTTTTATTTTTATGTTTAAGTTTAAGTTTAGGTTTATGATTTAGTTTAGGTTTTTATTTTATTATATTTAGGTTTAGACTTTTTATTTATTTTATTTTTTAGGTTTTATTTAGTTTAGGTTTAGGTTTTTAGGTTTTTAGGGTTTAGGGTTTGGGGTTTAGAGTTTAGGGTTTATGGTTATAGGTTTTAGGGTTTAGGGTTTAGGGTTTTAGTATTTAAGGCTTAAGGTTTAGGATTTAGTGTTTAGTGTTTAGGGTTTTAAGGTTTAGGGTTTAGGGTTTAGCGTTGTAGGTTTAGGGTTTAGGGTTTAGGGTTTAGGGTTTAGGGTTTAGGGTTTAGGCTTAATTTTAGACTTTAGGGTTTAGAGTTAGGGATTTTTTAATTTTTTATTTTTCAATTTTTAAAAATTAGGTAAATTGATCAGTTTAGGTTTATTTAGTTTATTTTTTATTTATTTTAGTTTATTTTTATTTTTATTTTTTTTTATTTTTATTTTTATTTAGGTTCATTTGTATTTTTATTTAGTTTAGTTTATTTATGGAGTGTAATTTTAGTTGTTGAAGTTATAGTGGTAGTGTTGTGACATTAGGTGAACAAGTCATTAGAAAGAGTGAGCGATTCAGATATTTACGTTGTATTAGTGAAAATGATGGTAAAATAGATGGAGATGTTATTAGTAGAATTCAAGTTGGATGGTTGAAGTAGAGAAATGTATCTAGCTTGTTGTGTGATAGAAAAGTACCGCTTAAACTTAAGGGAAAATTTTATAAGATGGTGGTAAGACCTATAATGATTTATGATGAAAAATGTTGGCATGAGACAAAGTTAAGTGTTGTAGAGATGTGGATGCTTAGGTGGATGGGTGGCTTTACTCTTAGAGATTAAATGCAAAATTTGTATGTTTGGGAAATAGTTGGAGTAGCTCCAATGGTAGATAAAATGAGAGAGAGTGGATTTAGATGGTTTGGCCACATAAAGCGTCGGTATCAATGACCCGGTTAGGAGAGTAGATGCATTTGATTTGCCTTATGTTAAGAAAGGTAAATGTAGACCTAAAAATACATGGTTAAGATGTATAAAAAATGACCTTAATATACTTGAATTGAATGATAATTAGACACATAATAGGACATAATGGAGACAAAGGATTCATGTAGCCGACCCCACTTAGTGGGATAAAGGCTTGTTGTTATTGTTGTTGTAGTTTAGTTTATTTATTTTAGTTTAGGTTTTTTATTTTAGTTTTTTTAGGTTTTATTTAGGTTTAAGTTTATTTTTTATTTTAGTTAAAATTTTATTTTATTATTTAGGTTTAGGTTTTATATTTTATTTTTAGGTTTAGGTTTAAGTTTTTATTTTATATTTTAGGTTTAGTTTTTTATTTTACATTTATTTTTAGGTTTTATTTTTTAGTTTATGTTGAGGTTTATTTTTAGCTTATTTTATTTTATTTAGGGTTTAGGTTTAGGTTTAGGTTTAGTTTATTTTAGGTTTAAGTTTAGGTTTTATTTTTTTTAGTTTACTTTATTTTAGTTTAGGTTACAGTTTATTTTATTTTTATTTTATGTTTAGGTATTTCTTTTTAGTTTAAAGTTTAGGTTTTATTATTTATTTATTTTTAGGTTTATTTCCTAAGTTTAGATTTTTATTTAGCTTTTATTTTATTTTATTTTGGGTTTATTTTATTTTCTTTTAGTTTTAGTTTTTAGTTTATTTAGGTTTTTATTTTTTTTAGTTTAGCTTAGGTTTTATTTATTTTATTTTAGTTTAGTTTTAAATTTTCATTTTTTTTGTTTATGTTTTTTTTCTTTTACATTTTATTTTGGTTTATGTTTTTTAATTTATGTTATTTTTAGGTTTTATTTAGTTTAGGTTTTGGTTTTTAACTTTTAGGGTTTAGGGTTTAGGGTTTAAGGTTTAGGGTTAATTGAGGGTTTAGGGTTTAAGGTTTAGGGATAGTTGAGGGTTTATGGTTTAGGGTTATTCGAGGGTTTAGGGTTTAGGGTTTAGGGTTTGGGGTTTAGTGTTTAGGGTTTAGGGTTTTTATTTTAGGGTTTAGGGTTTAGGGTTTAGGTTTTAGGTCTTAGGCTCAGGTTTTACTTTTAGTTTTAGGGTTTAGGGTTTTTTTTAATAGAGAACAAATTTAGATTCAATATTTCTTCTTTTCGATTTCATCAACCAAGTAACACGCCAAGTTTTTTAAGACATAAGCGATGACATAGATAAAAAATGAGCTCCTATAGTGCAAATCAAAAACCCTAGATAACTAGAACCATCTCTACTGTAAAGACACAGCTCCATAAGCCGCAGATCGGATTGACCATTCTTCAGTTTCTCCAGTTCCCATTAGAACCACCCCGGCCTCTAAAGTAGCGGGATCCATCATCATATCCCTAATCTCTCCATCTCCCGCCCCCACAATTGTATCCTCTGTCGCTCCTCATGCCTCCATAACCACCAATACTCCACCACCACCTCCATATCCATGAACACCTCCAGATCCACCACCACCACTATGATAGTCATCTTGCCTTCACCTCCGCGGATCTAGGAGGCGGGGTGGATGATGTTCTTTCCATCAACATTCTGCCCATTCTTAGGTTTTAGGTTTATTTTTTAATTTATTTAGTTACTATAGGTTTATATTTAGGGTTTGGGGTTTAGGGTTTGGGTTTCAAGTTTGGGTTTAGGGTTTAGGGTTTAAGGTTATGATTTAAGGCTTAGGGTTTTAGGGTTAATGCTTTTAGGGTTTAGGGTTTAGGGTTAGGGTTTAGAGTTTAGGGTTTAGGGTTTGTAGGGTTTAGGGTTTAGAGTTTTTAAGGGTTTAAGGTTTAGGATTTAGGGTTTAGGGTTTAGGATTTAGGGTTTAGGGTTTTTTTTTATTTAAGTAAACCAGCAGGTTTAGGTTTATTTAGTTTATTTAGTTTTTTTTTATTTATTTTATTTTAAATTTAGATATTATTTTTATTTAGGTTTATATTTTAGTTTTATTTAGTTTAGTTTATTTATTTTAGGTTTATTAATTTTAGTTTAGGTTATTTATTTTAGTTTATTTTTTAAGTTTTGGTTTAGGTTTAGGTTTATTTTTTAGTTGAGTTTTCTTTTAGTTTATTTTTTAAGTTTAAGTTTTATTTTTTATTTTTAGGTCTATGTTTAGGGTTTTGTTTTATTTTTTTAGGTTTAGGTTTTAGGATTTTATTTTAGGTTTATTTTTAGGTTTTATTTTTTAGTTTAGGTTTAGGTTTATTTCAATTTATTTTATTTTATTTAGTTTAGGTTTAGGTTTAAGTTTAGGTTTAGGTTTTACTTATTTTAGCTTAGTTTATTTTAGTTTAGGTTTAGGTTTATTTTATTTTGTTTTTTTATTTTTATTTTAGGTTTAGTTTTTTTTTAGTTTAGGATTTAGGTTTAGTGTTTTATATATTTTTAGGTCTTTTTAAGGTGTAGTTTTTAGATTTAGGTTTCTATTTACTTATTAATTTATTTTTATTTTATTTAGGACTTTATTCTTAGGTTAATTCTATTTTTTTAGTTTGGTTTAGATATTTATTTATTTTATTTTAGTTTATTTTTATTAATTTATTTTATTTTATTTTTAGGTTAAGGTTTTGGTTTTAGTTTAAGTTTTCATTATATTTTATTTTTTAATTTTATATAGATCTAGATTTATTTTATTTTATTTTTAGGTTTTATTTAGTTTAGGTATAGGTTTTTAAGTTTTTAGAGTTTAGGGTTTAGGGTTTAGGCTTTTAGGTTTTATGGTTTAGAGTTTTAGGTTTTAGGGTTTATGGTTGGGGTTTAGGGTTTAGGGTTTAAGTTTTAGGGTTTAGGGTTTAGACTTTAGGGTTTAGGGTTTAGGGTCTAAGGTTTAGGGTTTAGGGTTTAGGGTTTAGGGTTTAGGGTTTAGGCTTTAGGGTTTAGGGTTTTAGGGTTTATGGTTTAGGGTCAATTTAGGGTTTAGGGTTAGTTTTTAAAGTAATTAAACCGGTAAGTTTATGTTTATTTAGATTATTTTTTATATTTTTTAGTTTATTTTATTTTTTATTTTTTAAGTTTATGTAAGTTTATTTCTTTTTTTATTTAGTTTTTTTATTTATTTAAGTTTTATTTATTTTAGTTTAGGTTTTTTATTTTAGTATATTTTTAAGTTTAGGCTTAGGTTTTATTTTTTATTCTTAGGTTTAGGTTTAGGTTTTTATTTTATTTTTTTAGGTTTAGGTTTTATGTTTTTATTTTAGGTTTATTTTTAAGTTTTTATTTTTAGATTAGGTTTAGGTTTATTTTTAGTTTATTTTACTTTTTTTAGTTTAGGGTTTAAGTTTAGTTTATTTTAGGTTTTATTTATTTTAGTTTAGTTTATTTTAGTTTAGGTTGATGTTTATTTTATTTTAATTATTTTTGGTTTAGGGTTTAAAATTTATTATTTATTCATTTTTTAGGTTTTGATTTTTATTTAGTTTTTATTTTATTTTATTTTTGGTTTACATTATTTTTATTTTATGTTTAGTTTTTATTTTATTTAAGATTTTTATTTTTAGGTTTATTTTATTATTTAGTTTAATGTAGCTTTTTATTTATTTTATTTTATTTTAGTTTTTATTTTTTTTATTATATTTTATTCTTAAGTTTAAGTTTGGTTTTGATTTTATTTTATTTTATTATTTTATATAGGTTTAAGTGTTGTTATTTATTTTATTTTTCGGTTTTATTTAGTTTAAGTTTAGGTTTTTAGGTTTTTAGGGTTTAGGGTTTAGGGTTTCCATTTTTGGGTTTTGGGTTTTGGGTTTAGGGTTTAGGGTTTAGGGTTTAGAGTTTTAGGGTTTGTGGTTTCAAGTCTAGGTTTAGGGTTTGAAGTTTAGGGTTTTAGGGTTTATGGTTTAGGGTTTAGGATTTAGGGTTTTGATTTAAGGGTTTGGGTTTTTCTTTTTTATTTCTATTATTTTTTTAAATTAAGTAAATTGGTATGTTTAGGTTTATTTAATTAATTAATTTATTTATTTTAGTTTACTTTATTTTATATTTTTATTAAGTATATTTTTAGTTTTATTTAGTTTAGTTTATTTATTTTAGGTTTATTTATTTTAGTTTATTTTTTAGGTTTAAGTTTAGGTTTAGGTTTATTTTTTATTTTAATTTTATTTTTAATTTTATTTACGTTTATTTTTGTTTTTATTTTATTTAGTATATTGATTTTAAGTTTATTTATTTTAGTTTATTTTTTTATTTTAGTTATATTTTTATTTTATGTATTAATTTTAGGTTTTTTTTTTTTACTTTTAGGTTTAGGTTTAGGTTTTATGTTATTTTTTAGGTTTAGATTTCAGGTTTATTTTTAGGTATTATATTTTAGTTTAAATTTAGTTTTATTTTTAGTTTATTTTATTTTATTGTGTTTAGATTTAGGTTTAGGTTTAGTTTATTTTAGGTTTAGGTTTTATTTATTTTTGTTTAATTTAATTTAGTTTAGGTTTAGGTTTATTTTCTTTTATTTTATGTTTAAGGTTTTTTTTAGTTTAAGGTTTAGGTTTTATTTTTTATTTAATTTTAGGTTTTATTTTTTGATTTATTTAATTTTTATTTTAGGTTTTAGAATTTAGGGTTAGCTTAGGGTTGCAGGTTAGTTTAGGGTTTAGGGTTTAGGCATTAGTGTTTAAGGTTTTTAAGGTTTTGAGTTTAAGGTTCAAGGTTAGTTTAGGGTTTAGGGTAATTTAAGGGTTTAAGGTTTAGTGTTTTTTAGGGTTATAGGTTTAGGGTTGCAGGTTAGTTTAGGGTTTAGGGTTTAGGCATTAGGGTTTAAGGTTTTTAAGGTTTTGAGTTTAAGGTTCAGGGTTAGTTTAGTCTTTAGTCTTTAGGGTTTAGGGTAATTTAAGGGTTTAAGGTTTAGTATTTAGAGTTATAGGTTTAGGGTTTAGGATTGTAATTTTAGGCTTTTGGGTTTAGGGTTAGTTTTAGGGTTTAGGGTTTAGGATTTAGGGTTTAGGGTATATTGTTTAGGGTTTAGGGTTTTTTTAAAAAATTATGTAAAATGATAGGTTTATTTTTTTAATTTAATTAGTTTAATTTTTATTTCTTTTTTATTTAGGTTTATTTTTTATTTTTATTTAATTTATTTATTTATTAAGTTTGTTTATTTTAAGTTCAATTTTTCCTATTTAGATTTAGAATTTTTTATTTATTTTATTTTTACATTTTACTTAATTTAGATTTAGGTTTTTAGGTTTATAGGGTTTAGTTTTTAGGGTTAGGGTTTTGTGTATTGGGGTTATAGTTTAGGGTTTTAGGGTTTAGGGTTTAGGGTTAGGGTTTAGGGTTTCAAGTTTAGGGTTTGGCATTTATTTTTTAAGGTTTATGGTTTTTATGGTTTAGGATTTTGGGTTTAGGGTTAGCTTAGGCTTTAAGGTTAGATTAATGTTTAGGGTATAGGGTTTAGGGTTTTTAGGGTTTTTAGGGTTTAGGGTTAATTTAGGGCTTAAGGTTTAGAGTTTTAGGGTTTATGGTTTAGGGTTAGGGTTAGGGTTAGGGTTTAGGGTTTAAGATTAAGGGTTTAAGTTTTTTAGTGTTTAGGGTTTAGGTTTTAGAGTTTAGGGTTGTAGGTTTAGGGTTTATGGATTTTAGGGTTTATGGTATATTTTAGCTCTATTTTTATTTTATTTTTTAGTTTGGGTTTTATTTTTTATATTTAGGTTTACCTTTAGGTTTTTATTTTTTTTTTAGGTTTATGTTTTAGGTTTTTATTGTAGGTTTATTTTTAGGTTTTATTTTTTAGGTTGGATTTAGGTTTATTTTTAGTTTATTTTATTTCATTTAGTTTAGGTTTAGTTTTTTTTAGGATTAGGTTTAGGTTTTATTTATTTTTATTTAGAATATTTTAATTTAGTTTTAGGCTTATTTTATTTATTTTTATTTTATGTTTAGGTTTTTTTTAGTTTAGGGTTTAGGTTTTATTTTTCATTTATTTTTATGTTTTATTTTTAGGTTTAGGTTTTTATTTTATTTTTATTTTATTTCAGTTTAAGTTTATTTTATTTTTATTTTACATTTAGTTTTTATTTTATTTAGATTTTTTTCTTAGGTTGAGTTTACTTTTTTAGTTTAGTTTAAGTTTTTATTTATTTTATTTTAGTTTATTTTTATTATTTTATTTTATTTTATTTTTATGTTTAGGTTTAGGTTTTAGTTTAGGTTTTTATTATATTTTATTCTTCTATTTTATATATGTTTAGGCTTTGTTATGTATTTTTTTTAGGTTTTATTTAGTTTAGGTTTTGGATTTTAGGTTTTTAGGGTTTAAGGTTTATGGTTTAGGGTTTTAGGGATTAGGGTTTTAGGCTTTATGGTTTAGGGTCAAGGTTTAGGGTTTAGGATTTAGGGTTTAGTGTTTAGGCTTTAGGGTTTAGGGTTTTTATGGTTTAGGGTTTAGGGTTTAGGGTTAGCTTAAAGTTTTGGTTTTTTAGTTTAGTTTTATGTTTAGGTCTTGGTTTTATTTATTTTAGTTTAGTTTATTTTAGTTTAGGTTTAGGTTGATTTTATTTTGTTTATTTTAGGTTAAGGTTTTTTTTTTTAATTTAGGGTTTAGGTTTCATTTTTTTTTTTTATTTTAGGTTTTATTTTTAGGTTCATTTTTTAGGTTTAGGTTTTTACTTAGTTTTTTTTTATTTTATTTTTAGTTTATTTTATTTTTATTTTACATTTGGGTTTTAGTTTGGAGTTTAGGGTTTTAGGGTTTATGGTGTAGTGTTTAGGGTTTAGGGTTTTAGGGTTTAGGGTTTAGGGTTTAGGGTTTAGTTTAGGTTTGTTTATTTGTTATTTTTATTATTTTTATTTTTTAAAATAAAGTAAATTGGTAGGTTTATGTTTATTTCATTTATTTTTTATTTATTTTAGGTTATTTTATTATTTATTTTTATTTAGGTTTATTTTTAGTTTTATTTTGTTTAGTTTATTTATTCTAGGTTTATTTATTTTATTTTATTTTTTTAGGTTTAGGTTTAGGTTTAGGTTTAGGTTTATTTTTTAGTTTAGTTATATTTATATTTTATTTTTTAGGTTTAGGTTTTAGTTTTATTTTTAGGTTTAGGTTTAGGTTTTGTTCTATTTTTTTAGGTTTAAGTTTCAGGTTTTTATTTTAGGTTTATTTTTAGGTATTATTTTTTAGTTTAGGTTTAGGTTTATTTATATCTTATTTTATTTTATTGATTTTAAGTTTAGGTTTTGGTTTAGGGTTTATTTATTTTAATTTAGTTTATTTTAGTTTAGGTTTAGGTTTATTTTATTTTTATTTTAGGTTTAAGTTTTTTTTAGTTTAGGGTTTCAATTTTATTTTTTTAGTTTATTTTTTAGGTTCAAGTTTTTATTTAATTTTTATTTTATTTTATTTTTATTTTTGGTTTAGTTTTTATTTTATTTATGTTTTCTATTTTTTAGTTTAGTTTAGATTTTTATTTATTTTATTTTGGTTTAATTTTTACTTTTATTTTTATTTTATTTTAGGTTTAGGTATAGGCTTAGATTTTTGGGTTTAGGGTTTAGGGTTTAGTTTTAGTGTTTAGGCTTTAGGGTTGAGAGTTTTGAGCATTTTGGGTTTAGGGTTTAGAGTTTAGGGTTAGGTTAGGGTTGCATGTTAGTTTAGGGTTTAAGGTTTTTAGTATTTTGGGTTTATGGTTTAGCGTTAGTTTAGGGTTTAGGTTAGGGTTGCTATTTAGGGTTTAGGGTTTAAGTTTTTTGTTTTAGTTTATTTTTTATGTTTAAGGTTAGGTTTATGTTTATTTTTTAGTTTAGTATTTTTTTTTAGGTTTAGGATTTTTTATTTATTTTTAGGTTTAGGTTTAGGTTTTTATTTATATTTTTAGGTTTAGGATTTAGGTTTTTTTTTTAGGTTTATTTTTAGGTTTTATTTTTTACTTTAAATTTAGGTTTATTTGAGTTTATTTTCTTTCATTTAGTTTAGGTTTAAGTTTAAGATTAGTTTATTTTAGGATTAGGTTTAGGTTTTATTTATTTTTATTTAGTTAATTTTAGTTTAGTTTCGAGTTTATTTTATTTTATTTATTTTATTTTTATTTTATGTTCAGGTTTTTTTTTAGTTTAGGGTTTAGCTTTTATATTTTATTTTTTTTAGGTTTTATTTTTAGGTTTAGGTTTTTATTTAGTTTTTATTTTATTTGAGTTTAAGTTTATTTTATTTTTATTTTATGTTCAATTTTTATTTTATTTAGGTTTTTTATTCTTAGGTTGAGTTTTTTTTTTAGTTTAGGTTTAGGTTATTTTTATTTATTTGATTTTAGTTTATTTTTATTATTTTATTTATTTTATTTTTGGGTTTAGGTTTAGGTTTTAGTTTAGGTTTTTATTTTATTTTATTATTTTATTTTATTTAGGTTTAGGTTTTGTTGTGCATTTATTTTTAGATTTTATTTAGTTTAGGTTTGGGTTTTAGGTTTTTAGGGTTTAGGGTTTAGGGTCATGGTTTATGATTAAGGGTTTAGGGTTTTAGGGTTTAGGGTTTTAGGATTTATGATTTAGGGTTAGGGTTTAGGGTTTTGGGATTAGGGTTTAGTGTTTAGGCTTTAAGGTTTAGGGTTTTTATGTTTTAGGGTTTATGGTTTAGGGATAGCTTAGGGTTTTGGGTTTTTACTTTAAGTTTAGTTTATTTTAGGTTTAGGTTTAGGTTTAATTTATTTTAGCTTAGTTTATTTTAGTTTAGGTTTAGGTTGATTTTATTTTGTATATTTCAGGTCAAGGTTTTTTTTAGTTTAGGGTTTTGGTTTTATTTTTTATTTATTTTAGATTTTATTTTTAGGTTTATTTTTTAGGTTTAGGTTTTTATTTAGTTTTTATTTTATTTTGTTTTAGTTTTATTTTATTTTTATTTTACATTTGGGTTTTAGTTTATTTGGTTTTTTAATTTGAGGTTTATTTAATTTTTTAGTTTAGTTTAGGTTTTTATTTATTTTCTTTTAGTTTAGTATTTATTTTTTTATTTTATTTTCATTTTAAGTTTAGGTATAGGTATAGGTTTAGGTTTTTTTAGGTTATTATGTAATTTTATTTTTTATATTTTTTAGGTTTAGGTATTTTTATTTATTTTATTTTTTGGTTTTATTTATTTTAGGTTTAGGTTTTTAGGGTTTAGGGTTTAGGGTTTAGGGTTTAGGGTTTGGGTTTTAGGATTTAGGGTTTAAGGTGGTAGGGTTTAGGGTTTAGGGTTTAGGGCTTAGGTTTTAAGGTTTAGGGTTTTTTGAGTTTTAAGTTTAGGGTTTTGGGGTTTAGGTCTTGAGGTTTAGGGTTTAGGTTTTATGGTTAGTTTTAGGGTTTAAGGTTTAGGGTTTTTTAGGATTTGCGATTTAGTGTTTAGGGTTTAGGGTTTAGGATTTATGGCTTAAGGTTTAGGGTCCAGTGTTTAGTGTTTTTTTTTAATTAAGTAAATTAGTAGGTTTAGGTTTATTTAGTTTATTTTTTAGGTTATTTTATTTTTTTTATTTTTATTTAGTTTAGTTTATTTATTTTAGGTATATTTAATTTAGTTTAGGCTTTTTATTTTAGATATTTTTTAAGTTTATGTTTATGTTTAGATTTATTTTTTAGTTGAGTTTTGTTTTTATTATATTTTTCAGGTTTAGGTTTTATTTTTTATTTTAGGTTTAGGTTTAGGTATTTATTTTATTTTTTTAGGTTTAGGTTTAAGTTTTTATTTTAGGTTTATTTTTAAGTATTATTTTTTAGTTTAGGTTTAAATCTATTTTTATTTTATTTTATTTCATTTAGTTTAGGTTTAGGTTTAGGTCAAGGTTTATTTATTTATTTTTAGTTTATTTTAGTTTAGGTTTAGGTTTATTTTATTTTATTTATTTTACTTTTATTTTAGGTTTAGGTTTTTTTTTAGTTTAGGGTTTAGTTTTACTTTTTATTTAATTTTCAAATTTAATTTTTGGTTTATTTTTGTGGTTTAGGATTTTATTTAGTATTTATTTTATTTTATTTTAACTTTAATTTATTTTTATTTTAAGTTTAGTTTTTATTTTATTTTAATTTTTTATTCTTAGGTTGATTTTATTTTTTAGTTTAGTTTAGGTTTTTTTTTTGTTTTTCTTTATTTTTATTAGTTTATTTTATTTTATTTTTAGGTTTAGGTTTAGGTTTTTATTTTATTTTATTTTTTATTTTATTTAGGTTTAGGTTTTGTTATATGTTTTATTTTTAGTTTTTATTTATTTTAGGTTTAGGTTTCTAGGTTTTTAGAATTTAGGGTTTGTGGTTTGGGGTTTAGGGTTTATGGTTAGAGGTTTTAGGGTATTGGGTTTAGCATTTAGTCTTTATGGTTTAGGGTTTTGATGGTTTAGGGTTTAGGGTTAGCTTAGCGTTCATGGTTTTTTTTAATTAAGTAAACCAGTAGGTTTATGTTTATTTAATTTAATTTAATTTATTTTTTATTTTTATTTATGTTTATTTTTATTTTTATTTAATTTTATTTACTTATTTTAGTTTATTTATTTTTATTTTTAAATTTTATTTTTTATTTTTACATTTAGGTTTAGGTTTTAGGTTATTATTTTTTTAGTGTAGGTTTAGGTTTATTTTTGTTTATTTTATTTTATTTAGGTTTTTTATTTAGGTTTTAGATTTTTATTTATTTTATTTTAGTTTATTTTTAGTTTTAGATTATATTTTATATAGGTTTAGGTTTAGGTTTTAGTTTAGATTTTTATTTTATTTTATTTAGGTTGAGGTTTTAGGTTTTATTTAGTTTAGGTTTATTTTTTTTGGTTTTCAGTGTTTAGGATTTAGGATTTCAAGTTTAGGGTTTAAGGTTTTTTAGTGTTTAGGGCTTAGGGTTTAAGGTTTAGGGTTGTAAGATTAGGGTTTATGGTTTAAGGTTAGTTTAAAGGTTTAGGATTTAGGGTTTAGGGTTTAAGATTTAGTATTTAGGGTTAAGGGTTTAAGGTTTAGGGTTTTTTTTCTTAAAAAAAAAGGTCAAGTAAACTGATAGGTTTAGGTTTATTTAGGTTATTATGTTTATTTTATATTTTTATTTAGGTTTATTTTTTTATTTTTAGTTAGTTTAGTTTATTTATTTTATGTTTATTTATTTTAGTTTATGTCTTTTATTTTAGTTTATTTTTTTAGGTTTAGGTATAAGTTTATGTTTAATTTTTAGTTTATCTTTATTTTTAGTTTATTTTTTATGTTAGGTTTTATTATTTTAATTTTAGGTTTAGGTTTAGGTTTTTATTTATTTTTTTAGGTTTAGGTTTTAGGTTTTTATTTTAGGTTTATTTTTAGGTTTTTTTTAATTTTAGGTTTATGTTTATTTTTAATTTAATTTATTTCATTTAGTTTAGGTTTAGTTTATTTGAGGTTTAGATTTTATTCATTTTTGTTTAATTTATTTTGCCTTGTTTATTTTATTTTTATTTTAGGTTTAGGTTTTTTTAGTTTAGGATTTAGGTTCTATTTTTTTATTTATTTTTAGGTTTATTTTTTAAGTTTAGGTTTTTATTTAGTTTTTATTTTATTTCACTTAAAGTTTATTTTATTTTTATTTTATGTTTAGTTTTTATTTTATTTAGGTTTTTTATTTTTAGGTTGATTTTATTTTTTAGTTTAGTTTAGGTTTTTATTTATTTTATTATAGTTTTTTATTAGTTTATTTTATTTCATTTTTAGATTTAAGTTTAAGTTTTAATTTTATTTTATTATTTTATTTTATTTAGGTTTAGCTTTTGTTATATATTTTATGTTTAGGTTTTATTTAGTTTAGGTTTAGGTGTTTAGGTTTTTAGGGTTTAGGGTTTAGGGTTTATGGTTTAGGGTCTAAGGTTTAGTGTTTAGGCTTTAGGGTTTAGGGTTTTTATGATTTAGGGTTTAAGGTTTAGGGTTAGCTTAGGGTTTAGGGTTTAGGGTTTTTTTAATTAAGCAAACTTGTTAGTTTAGGTTTATTTAGTTTATTTTTATTTTATTTTATTTTATTTTAATTATTATTTTTATTTATGTTTATTTTTTTATTTTAATTTAGTTTTGTTTATTTATTTTAGATTTATTTATTTTAGTTAATTTTTTTTATTTTAATTTATTTTTTTGGTTTAGGTTTATTTTTTAGATGTGTTTTATTTTTATTTTATATTTTTTGGTTTAGGTTTTATTTTTTATTTTTAGGTTTAGATTTAGTTTTTTATTTTACTTTTTTTAGGTTTAGGTTTTGGTTTTTATTTTAAGTTTATTTTTAGTTTTTTTTATAATTTAGGTTTAGGTTTAATTTTAATTTAATTTATTTTATTCAGTTTAGGGTTTAGGTTTAGTTTATTTTAGGTTTAGGTTTATTTTATTTTGTTTATTTTATTTTTATTTTAGGTTTAGTTTATTTATTTATTTAGGGTTTAGGTTTTATTTTTTATTTATTTTTAATTTTTATTTTTAGGTTTATTTTTTATGTTTAGGTTTTTAATTAGTTCTCCGATCGGCCTGGAAATTACTCCCTTTGGTTGAATGAGATATAGTCTAGGGATATAAGCTCCTTCTCAGTGTGATCCATCGCAAACCAACAAAATCCATCAAAATAAATAAATCTAAAAATAAAATTAATCATGACTATCCTTGAGTTGATCTAAGTCTCTCAGCAACATTCACTCAATAGTTGGCCCTAGGTTGGGTTTAATCTATTACCTTGCTAATTCATCATCAGCAACCAATCTCTGCTTTGGTGGATGTAAGTGTACTACACTTTCTTTCTAGTACAGTTGTTGCATACCAAAAGGCATCTCTTTGGTTGGCTAGTCCTATTATGTGTTTAGTAGACTACCCTTTTGAATTGATAAATTTGAGTTAGGTCTAGACCTCCATGGCTACTACTCAGTGTAGTCCATCACAAACTAACAAGGTCCATAACAAAATCCAAATCTAAAAATTGAAACAAATTCAACCCTCTTCCCTAGAAAAAATTTCTCCTCAGCGAGACTCAAGTCAAATCAAACCTCTCATTCCGTTCTGGATGACTTAAAGCTGCTTCCCTAGTGGAAGGTTCACACTCTATCCCTTAGTGGATTCTTCCCTCTCTCATATGTCTTGGACATAAGTAGAGCCACATTGCACTAAGCTTTCGATTCTTTCTACACGTTGGGTTAGGGATAGATTATTTCTGTTAGTGCTTGTGATCTCTTCATGTTGTTGATCGTTTAGGTCAACACCAATACATGCGGTGTTCCTTGTCAGACACACCACACCTATTGGGCACCCTTTGTTGACCTCATTTCTAGAATGAGCTCTCAACCACTCCATCTTAGACATAGGACATCTCTTAGACTTTAAGAGTTAATTTTAAGACACATCTAGTGATTCGTTGGACACTCAACCTACTTAGAGACTTAGAAGAGTTAGCCATAGGAATTCGTCATGCCTCAGGGGTGTCAGGAAAATTTGCCTACCCTTAGCTTGAACCACTCCTCACCTTCCTTCCTTCATGTCAAACCTCAAATCAATCTTATTTGATTTTCTTCAAACTCAAATCAATACCACATGATTGAAATCCATGATTGAAACCCATGAATGAAATTCCTAAGTCCAAATCTTTCTTAAGTCCTTAATCTTCTTTTAAGGAGATAGCCTAGATCATGATCAAATCACTTCAAATCTTTTAAATTTTCTCAGAACTCACTTTTATTCACATATATAAATGAAATATAAAAAGAAATCAATCAAATGAAATCCATAAATTAAATTCCAAATTTAAAATCCTACTTATGTCCATAATTTCCCTCATAAAGACTTAGCCTAAATCATATTCAAATCAATTCAAATTCATGGGATTTTCTTATAACTCAATTATATTCTAATTTATATTCACATATATAATTGAAATATAAATATAAATCAATCAAATCAAATCCAATAATTAAATTCCAAATTTAAAATTTTTCTTAAGTCCTTAATTTCCTTCTTAAGGACTTAGCCTAAATCATGATCAAATCAATTCAAATTGATAAGATTTTATCATAACTCATTTATATTCTCATTTATATCCACATATACAAATTAAATATAAATATAAATCAATCAAACCAAATTTAAAAATTCAAGCTCCAAACTCCAAAAATTTCCTAAGTTCTTTAAATTCCATCTTGAAAGACTTAGCCTTGATCATGATCAAATCACTTCAAATCCTTGAAATTTTCTCATGACCCATTTATATTCTCATTTATATTCACATATATAAATGAAATATAAATTCAAACAATGAAAACCACTTCCAAAAATCAAACTCAAATCAACCCAAAATCCAACCTAAGCCTTTGAAGTCAAAATCTTGAACTTAGCCAAATCCACTTCAAATCATGCCAAACTCTTGATTTTCCTTCATGATTCAATCAACCCTACAATCATGAACCCAAATATAAATACAAGCTTCAATTACTTAACCAAAATCCAATTAAAAAATCAAACCCCAAATCCATTCATATTCTTCCTTTGAATATGAAATTGTCAAATGAATCAAAACCCATTTGACTTCAAACCACTTGCAAATGGATTTATATTTCAGTCATAAGTTTATATGCAAGTTCAATAAAACTGAAATCAAGCTTTGACCAAGCCATTTGACACACTTAGGCTCACTTGACCCAAAGTGACCTAAAGTACTCTTATGAGTCAAATTCTAATCATAACCAAATAGGATTGAATCAAAATCACCTATGCCTCTCATCATGATCAACAATCATCATGAGATGATCAATCAATCAAATTGGGTCAAACCAAGTCAAACCTAAGAGTTGACCAAGTCAACACTTAGCCAAAATAAAACCTAACATAGACAAAAATCAACCATAGGCCACATTGATTGAAACCAATGATCAAAGTTCATTCATGAACTATGTTTGAACTAAACCAAGTCAACATTTGAGCCTAACCTAGCCCAATTGGCCACTTGACCCGAGTTGACCCAACATGACCTAAAAAGTCAAAATGTGTCAAAACTTGATCTAAGCAAAATTGAATGAAACCAGTGGGTCAAGTTCATTCCAAATCGTTGAACGACAAAATCAATTGGCCAACTAACTAGCCCAATTGACCCAACTTGACCTAAAGAGGTGATGTTGAACCAAATTCAAACTTAACCAAAATTGATTGGAAATGAAGAAATCAATCCACTTCGTATGACTACCTAAACCTAAACCTAGCCATGACCTAGCTCAAATAGGTCAAATGGGTCAAATTGGTCAACTTGACCCATTTGACCTAAATGAAGTCATATGAACCTAATTAAAACCTAAATCAAATTGAATCAAACCAAAGCACAAAAACATTCCAAATGGTCATATGAACTTGACCCAACCCTTGGTTTGACCCAATTTGACCAATTAGCCAACTTGACCCAAGTTCACCCATTTTGACCTAAATGAGTCAACATGAGCCAAACCATATCAAATGAACTCCAAATCCGATGAAACTTGGACAATCCTATTTTCTCAACATACCCAACATAGCCAAATTCAAAAATTGGTGACCATTCTAGGTGTGGTCAAATTTATAGGTCTTTGGGTGGTACAATGTCGGTTTGGTGGCCAAGGCTAAAATCAAGCACATGGCTCAAATTAGCCATATGGAAAACTTCCCTCCACTCAATTTAAAGAATATGGGAGGTTACCACTCCACTCCTTAGCACAAATTAACCATGTGCAAACTTCTAATAGCTCAAACAAACCTTTCAATCTTGGCAATTGGATCAAAATGGCAAACAATGCTTCGGCCACCCGATTGTCATATGGGGAGTCATAATCCCCCTAATTCCACTTGAATTCAACTTCCTCACTATCAATTGAGTGTTAGACAGTCATAGGAACCATCTTAGAAAGTTCCTAAGCTCTCTAGAAAGGATTTGAAATTAGCATTTCTTAATTTTCATCCTTTGAAAATAGGGGAGGTCCATTGAATCCAAAACTTACTCTACACTCAAATAGTCACCTTAGGTCAGGATTGATTTGTTGTGCCATCGATAGATCACCCCAATGATGATCCCTACTTTAGAAGATGTAAGTCTACTTTGCTTTCTTTCTAGAACATCCATAGCGCACCAAAAGGCAACCCTTAGGCTGGATAATCCTACCTTGTGGTTGGTAGACTACCCCTTTAGATATGTAAATCTGAGATAAGTCAAGGCCGACATAGCCCTTCTCAGTAGGTCCATTGCATGCTAATAGGGTCCATAACATAACACACCAAATTAAATTAAATCAAATCAATATAAAATCATATTAATCAATAGGACTACTCCTGAGTTGAGGTAAGATCCCTTGTAGCACTCTTGCAGAAGTCACTTTAGGTAGGTTCGATGTGTTGTCCATCCAACAGATCACCCCAGTAGATTTTCCCTCTTTTAGAAGATGTAAGTCTGCTACGCTTTCTTTTTAGCATAGTCATTGCACACCGAAAGGCAATCCCTTAGATCAGATAGTCCTACCTTATGGCAGGTAGACTACCTCTTTGGACTTATAAATATAAGATAAGCTAAGGCCCCTGTGGCTCCTTCTTAATGTAGTCCATCGCACACTGATAGGTCCATAACAAAATCAATTCAAAACCAATCTCCCTAGAGGAGTCAAATTAAACATATCAGGAAAACCAAAATTCTCCCCAGTGAGGTGCAAATCAAATTAGCCTCCATAGTAGAACCTAGATCTAAATCAAACAAATTCAATCAAGTGTACATCTCTAGCAAATATGCCCTCAGTCTAGAACCCTTCTCGCCAGTGGAGCCATAAAAAATTAAACCAACCTCCCCAGTGGAGTCTAATCAAACAAATTAAAGAAATCTAATCAAATTCTTATCCCAAGTGGATAGCTTAAACCTACTTCCCTAGTGGAAGGTTCATATACCCAATCCCTAGCGAATTCGAGCACATATCCCAAGTGGATATGCCTCCACATCAATTAAAATAAAATAAATTAAAATCAATTTGATCTTGATCCCCATCGAATTATAGATTCTTATCCCAAGCAAATACACACCCAAACTAATCATATTCACAATCAAACTCAAATTCTTATCCCTTAGTGGATAACTTGAACCTGCTTCCCTAGTTGAAGGTTCACATACTCAATCCCTAGTGAATTCCTTCTTGCTCTCTTATGCCCTTAGCATAAAGAGTGCTGCATCACACTAAGATCATGGTTCTATCTATCTCCTAGGTCTAAGTAAAGATCATTTCTATTAATGTTTGCAATCTTCTGGATGCTGTTGATCATTTTGATCAATGCCAATATGTGCGGTGTGCCTTGTCAGTTACACCACACCTATTGGGGGTCCTTTCGTTGGCCTCACTTTTGGAGTGAGTTCTTAACCTCCTCTTCTTAGACTTAGGACTCTTCTAGACACTAAAAACTCCTCAATCATAAGACACTTCTAGTGATTAGGTGAATACTTAACCTAAGCCTAGAGACTTAGAAAGGTTAACTATAGGATTAGGCTATTCCTTAGGGCTTAAGGAGATCACTTATCCTATAGCCTAAGCCCACTACATATACACCTTCTCAAATCAAACCCAGATTCAAATCTCAAACTAAACCTCAAATTCAAATTCAAATTCAAAATTTAATTCCAAATTTAACTCCAAATGATTGAAACTCAAAATCAAGTCAAATCAAAATCCTTCCTAAGCCCTATGATTTATCTTATAGATTTAGCCTTAGCCAAATCCAAATCAATCCAAATTCAATTGACTTTCTCAAAGATTAATTCAACCCTTTGATCAATTTATCAAATCCGAACTCAAACTCAACTTCAAACCATGATCCAAACCTAAATCCAAACCCTTAAGCCAATTTAATGGACTTAGCCAAATCCTATCCAAATCAACTCAAAACTAATTGATTTTCTCTTGAATCAATCATTCATTCAATTATCTACCCAAATATAAATGAAACCTATAATCATCAAATCAAATTAACCCAAGTCAAACCCAACCTAGCCCTTTTAACTTGAAAATTTCAAATGAGCCAAAATTTCTTATGCCAAATTGATTGCCCTTGAATTTATATTTTAATCCAGGGCTCATATATAAGTTAAACTAAACTTGAATCAAGCCAAAACCAAACCAATTGATCCACTTAAGTCCACTTGACCCAAAGTGACCTAATGGACCAATTTGAGTCAACTTCCAATCCAACCCAAATTGGATTGAACTAAGCTCACCAAAATCTTCTACCATGATTGTTGATCACCCCAAGATGATCAATTGTAATTAATTGGTCAAACCAAGTCAACTTAGTCATTTGACCAAATCAACCCTTAGCCCACATGAACCATAACTAGCTAAAACTCATCTTAATTAAATTGATTGAAACCAATGATTTGAATCAACCCAAAATTAATATTTAAATATGACTTGACCACTAATTGAGCTAAACTAAGCTCAATTGGTCATTCGATCGAAGTTGACCCAAATTTTCCTAAAAGACCAAATTAGGGTAAATCATCATCGAACCAAAATTGATTGCAACCAATGGCACAAATTAATTCCAAATTTATTATTGAACATGACCAAAGCCATAATTGAGCCTAATTTGACCAATTGGTCAACTTGACCCAACCTAGCTGAAATTGGCCTAAAGGGTCCAAATTTATTCGAACTAAAGACCACGTTCAACTTTAATTAGCCAATTGAACATGAATCAACCCATAACTCAAGCCAATTTGGCAAATTTTGGTCAAATTGGTCAATTTGACCCATTTGATTCCAAATGAGCCAAAATCAAATCTAAGCCAAATTAAATCAAATTGATCAACCAAAACTCTTTAAATCATCATTTGAACCTAACCTAATCCTTGGTTTGACCCAATTTGACCAATTGGTCAACCTAACCCGACATGACCCAATATGACCCATATGACCCAAATTGAATGAAATCCCTTGAAACCAAGCCATGACCCATTGGGCAGTGATCAAACCTGACCCAAATCATTTGGGATAAGCCTAAAATCAACCCAACCAAACTAAATCCATCATGGATCCTCTCCCACATAGGATTCCACCCAACCTCATTTCATTTTCCTCATCACATGCATTCACCTCCTCCCCAACATTTGCATTCAATGGAGCTGATCATATGGCAGCAAAAGAAGACTTTGGAGCAAAAATCCAAAGTCCTCAATCAATCCATCATTCATCTCAACCACCCCAAGCAAAATGATAACACTTTGGAGCCAAAAAAAAAAAAGGAGGATTTTCGGCCACTATTAAAGGAGGGGGAATTGAGGCTTTATTTCTCTTCCTCCTACCACTATTCTAAGAGCTCCCCAAAGCAACCAGCCACCACTTCCCCACCTATTTTGAGCCAAAAACATCAAAATCGGGTAGATTCCAGTGAGGAAATGGCAAGCACTGAAAAATACATCAATCTGAAGTGAAGGAGAAGGCTACACTCATTCCAAAGCTTCCTTTTGCACCCAGGAGCTCGCTCGGATCTTCACCACCACTGAAAACTATCCCCTATAAGGTAATTTAGTAAACTTTAGTCGGTCTTATGAACTTCTATTTATGTCGATTCTTGCATGATTTTTAGTAATTTTCTTAGAGAAGCCATATATTTTTTATTATATTTAGTCCTAATACGAATTGATATATTTTTTTGGTAAAAATTGCCATGAAAATGAGCAAAATCGGATGAAATTTAGTTCAAAATTAAGAAAAATCCCATTGAATGAATAGTGTTCCATCAGATTTCCCGCCAGCCATCCGATCTTGCTGTTTGGAGATTGAACAGCTCAGATCACGTGATCATTCGGTTAAGATCTGCGACTGTGCAGTTCAGATCAGCGATCGTGCGGTTCAAATTCATGATCGTGTAGTTCAGATCCCCAAATCACACAGTCTAGATAACATGGATCGATCTGACCATCCGATCCATGATCAGACGATCCGCACCAACTTCGTGCATCATGATCCCGTCATGGTTTTCTTTTCTACCGACGTGGCACCGATGGCACTGCGCCACACGGGATAGTGGCACCCACTCACGTAGTTCCATGTGGCACCGCATTACCCCAACAGTTCCTGCTCATCACTGACTGGGTTAAGTGGGAAAATGCTTATTTTTGATTTTAAAAATTATTTAGCTATCTTAAAATTACAAATAAGGGCTCATTGGACCCATCTTTTCGAGAGGAATCCAACCAATCATAAATCTCAAATTCTAATGAATGGTTTGAGCTTAATTTAAGTTTTAGTGAAAATCAAACTTTAATAATTACTCTAAAAATTCAAGTTTGATTAAAGTGAAATTTTCAGAGATTGAAATAAGGCTTAAAATCTACCTACCATAAATATTTCAAGAAAAAAATGACGGCTGGATCAAAATATATCAAATTTAGAAGTTCAAATGATCTATTTTAATTAAACAAATTCGTAAACCTTACAAAATTTGGAAAATTAATAAAAACTTTGGAAATTCATAACTAATCCTAAAAAAATCCAAAAAATATAATTATGTGCTCATTTTAAAGGTATTTTAGAGGGGCTTAATTTAAGGATATGTATACTAGAGCTGTCACTTGTGTCCAAACACAAGGAAGATTGACAAATTATTTTCCTATTTCAGTTGGATTACATCAAGGATCAACATTAAGCCCTTTTTCTTTTACTTTAGTTATGGATGTTCTTAGGCATTTACAAGAAGATGTACCGGTGTATGCTTTTCCGATGACATTCTTCTTGTTGATAAGACTAGAGGGAGTCCAAAAACTTGAATTATGGAGGTCAACTTTAGAGTCTAAAGGTTTTCGTTAATGATCTAAAACCGAATATATGGAGTGTAATTTTAGTTGTAGAAGTTTTAGTGATAGTGACTTTAGGTGATCAAGTCATTAATAAGAGAATTGATATTTAGGCTCTATTGTTTAAAATGATGGTGAAATAGATGGAGATATTATTAGTAGAATTCAAGTTGGATGGTTGATGTGGAGGAATGCATCTGGCCTATTATGTGATAGAAAAGTTCCACTTAAACTTAAGGGAAAATTTTATAAGATGGTGGTAAGACCCGCAATGACTTATGGTGCGAATGTTGGCCAATAAAAGAGAAACATAAGACTAAGTTAAGTGTTACGAGATGAGGATGCTCGGATGAGTGGTTTTACCCTTAGAGATAGAATGCAAAATGAGTATGTTGGAAAAAGTTGGAGTAGCTCCAAAGTGGTAGATAAGATTAGGGAGAGGCCTTAGATGGTTTGGCCACATAAAGCGTACGTCCATGACCCGATTAGGAGAGTAGATGCATTAGATTTTCCTTATGTTAAGAAAGGTAGAGGTAGACCTAAAAAAGACTTGGTTAAGATGTATAAAAAATGATCTTAGTATACCGAATTAAATGAGAATTTGACACATAATAGGACACAAATGAAGGATTCATGTAGACCCCACCCAAGTGGGATTAAGGCTTGTTGTTGTTGTTGTTGTTGTTGTCTAATTAATTTAAAATGGTAATTTAGGCTTAATTTGGGTTTAACTGAAAACTTAATTAGCTTAATTAATACCTAATTACCCAAGTAATTAATTCCAAACTTTTAAGTTGATTAATGGGATGACTACCTCCCAAGATTTTCTTGAGAATTATTCCTTGGTTAATTAGAGATATTGTTTGTCTTAGCCTTAATTACTCTCTTAAGTAATTATGTGATTAATTAATATTCTAAATAGCAAGAAAATCATTAATGAAGCTTGCTAATCATTGCTAGGCAGTGGATGGACATGGAGAATGAGATTGGGGCCTCTTTCCCATTCTTTTCCCTAAGTTCAATTCACATTATGAGATTAATTAATTGTTTAATTCATTAATTAAATGGCTTGATTAATCAAATTGAAATCATAATCATTCCAAAACTTGTCTAATTAAGTTTCTTGGATTGATTCTTAGGTGTTCAACAATCGAAGAGAATTCTAAGGAAATTATAACTAGCCTACATGTGTGAGAGGGTTATAATAGTACTTAATTAGACCCCTTAGATTAATTAACTAATAATCATGAGCCAAATTGCATTTGGCCCTTTTATTTTCATAAGATCATTACTAATTTTATTTCCAAAGCATATGCATATCATATTGGCTCATTATGAATTAGTTAATTAACTTAAGGTGATATAGTGGTTAATTAATTCATTTAATTCACATTAACCTAAATAAACCAAAAAATCAACTTAATAACTCTTCAAAACCAAATTAACTCACACATGGGGAATGGGGTTGATTAGCAAATCTCTTTCACATTCATGAACTTAGTTAATTTAATAACTAAATCAATCTATTTGGAATAAGAGAGTTACTCAATCATTAAATATTTCAAATTAATAACTAAATCAAACATGTCAATGAAATTAAATAAACATAATAAATGAATGAAATTAGATAAAACTCTAATCATAAATAATCAAACTTAACTAAAATAAAATAAATAGTTAATTCACTTAATAATAATGATAATAATAACAATAATCCTTTAATCAAATCAAACTTAAGTAAAACACTTAACTGAATCAAATAACTCATATATGAGTAATCATTAATCTCTAATTAAACAAACCTTTAATTAATATAATGATTTAAAATTTTAGTTACCCCTAATTCAACTTAATTAATTAAACATTTAATAAATGCAAACTTAATGAATTAATCCGTCATCTTACTAAACCAAATTAACTTTATAGATCTCATTAAAATTAATTCAAATCAAACTCATAATTAATCTACTAATTAATTTGATCACACATCTTAAATAAGATAATTAAGTTAATCAAATTAATTATATTAAACTTAAGCTTAATCAAACATAAAAATGAAATTAAATGCCAATCAAATCCTAATTTAAACTTAAATCATTACATCATTAATTACATCATTAACTTAAATAAATATGAAATCAAATTAAAAATTAAATAAATATTTATTTAATTTAATAATTGATCACACCTCTTAAATAAGATAATTAAGTTAATCAAATTAATCATATTAAACTTAAGCTTAATCTGACATAAATTTGAACATAATTAAAATGTAATTAAATTCCAATCAAATCCTAAATTAAACCTAAATCATTAAGTCATTAATTACATTATCAACCTAAATAAATGTGAAACCAAATTAAAAATTAAAGAAATCCTTATTTAATCTAATACTTAACCTAAACATACTTCATAATTAAATTAATAATCATATTGAACATAAGCAAACCCATAGATCAATAAAGTTAATCAAATTAAATTAAATCAAATAAAGAAAGACTCTAATCAATTTAATATTTAATCAAATCAAATCTCAGATAACCTACATAAATGAGATAAACTAATTAACTATCCAATCTATGAAATCAAAATACAAACCAAACTCTGATAAACATGGAAAATTTATGAGATTAAAAATAAAATTCTAATTTTAAAGAATCAAACTCAATTAAAATCAAAATAAATCTCAATTTTAGTGATGCAATGTTTTATAATAGATGTTAGGGTATATGCCTCGTAGATTGGATGATAGGCTATGATTAGCCTAATCATTTCTTTTACAGGGGGTTGTACTTGAGGGGCTACTGTAATAAAAATATAAATGCATTTATTGTGCGAGTTGCTTAGCCCCTAAGCATAACTCATGCTAGGGCTTTTGGTTACCCATATGTGGGGTGCTAAGTCCAAATTATTCATATTAATGCTTATGTTATATGGTGTGTTTAGCTAACATTTATTTTGCAGGTGTAGCTAGATTTGCTTTTCCTATTTTTAATATAAATTTGTATTAGGAATTAGGATTAGTGTCATGGGGGATTACGATGAGTAGTGGCCAGAAGCCTCAATCCCTAGGGTGCCTTGTGATGTCTTTGGAGCAAATCAAATTAAAAAGAAGAGAATGAAGATATGAAGAAAAGAAAACCCCCATAGCATGTATTATTTTTGTTATCCAGGTTGTATAAGGGTAGAGGTTAGCTACCCATCTTTTTTTCTCTTTTTGGGGTGTACGGTGGAACCCAACAGCACTAGCCTTTTATTCTTTCATGGTAGTCTATAAAATTGTTTGATGTTGTATTTAGATTGCTCACTATAATTACATGCTTTTCCTAGTTTCTTCATGTTTGATGTTTGAATGTGTGGCCTAGATGCGATAGGATCTTAAGATAAAATAAAATTTTCTACCTTAATTAATAACTGTAATAAAATTTTAAAATAATTCATAATGTCACATAAAAGCCTAGGAATTAAATCAAGATAACAAATTATTTAGCAACCCCTTAGCTAGATGATTATATGTATACCATCATGCTTGTCATATTCTTCCACTCTTGTTAAGAGGGGCTTCCATCTGTGCTAAAGAATAAAGGCTTAACCTATGAGAGCCTTTGATGGAAGAACACCCCTTTCTCTCTTGATTTCACCCATAATCAAGTTCTCATGCATTTAGGCATATAAAATTTCATAGCCTGTGTCAAAAAAAGAGTCTAAAAGAATCAAATAAGTTTTATGAAATTTGCATTAGATTATGCCATGAATTCATACCACTCATGCTCTAGTCTCTTAGGGAGTGAGTTTAAGGACTTAGTCTCCATTCTAAATAAAAATAGCCTAGCCATGTTGCAAAGCATAAGACTTGCCCACATGGATTTAAAGCATAGGATTTGTTAGTTGGTGCCCACTCTAGGCACTTGTAAGTCCAAAGGTCAGATGGTCTATACTCTCATAATGAGGTAGACCATCATTTCCACCTTTCGCTTAGATTTAGGACATGCTTGTGTTTTATACCAAAGCTCCCTAGCTTAGGATCTGAGATAGATGCTTCCTTCAGGATACAAGCATAAATCCTCACCTCCTAGGAATTTCCAAAATCTTATGTTGTGGGATTATAAGTCCTAGTATTCTAATAAAATATAAACTCAAATAATTAACTCTCATCAATTTCAAAAATATAAATCCCAACCGTTGGATAGATTGGATTGCTCACTAGGCTTCCTAGTATCATGAGCATTTCCTACTTTCTCTCTTTGGATTCCAAAAATAAGTCTTCTTCTTTCGATCTATCCCATTTGATTTTCCAACATAGCCAATACTTTGATAGTCTTGCCTTTAAATCTTTAGAGACTATAATTCTTATTTTAATTGAGAGTATTCTTAAGGGATTCACTTCCTTCAAGATGTAATTAACTATGGGGGCTTGCCTTCATAGGGAACTTAATGAACTCGGCTTAAAATAAACCCTACTTTACTTTTCCATGTAAAATAGGGGAAAAATCTCTAGTACATTCGAAGAACCATCATGCATTAAGAGTCCTTATTAGGTGATTAGGTATATTATAGGATAATGATTTCTATCTCTTGAGATAGTACATCATTCCTTAATGTCATAACTGATCACTTAAATAAGTACCCCCTAAGATCTGTGTGGTGTCCAACATCCCAAAAATTAACACCACAACATGTTAGGCATTTTACTAAACATCTGCTTAATAGATCTAGAAAGATATTCCACAATAATAATGAAAAGAGTAGGAGAAAGAGGGTACCCTTGCCTTAACCCATGAGAAGAAGAGAAGAAACCATGCACTTCACCATTGAGAAGCAAAGAAAACTAAGAATTCTCAATCCCATTCTTAATTAAAGTAATAAATTGATTAGAGAATCCAAATAAAGCTAAGATTTTATATAGGAAAATCCAACTAATATTATCATAAGCTTTTGAAATGTCAAGTTTAAAAAGTAGGAACCATGAACTTTAGCATTTAAATCATGGATCATCTCTTGGGCTAAAAGACCATTATCTAAAATGGATCGCCCATTAACAAATCCGGTTATTGAATAAGTTTGTGGAAAAAATAGACTCGCAATGGTAAGCCGCAGCTAGGGCATCGTTCCCCTGGCTTGCTCTTCTCCTCCTCCACCTCCTCCGTCTATTTCACCTCTTCTCCCTTTCTCTATCACCCTGCTTTCCTTCTTTGGGTCTTCTTCCCTTCTCCCCCTCGCTCTCTGACCTCCGGCTCGTCCGGAGGTCAGGCGTGCCCTCTCCACAGGGATGGCTTCCTCGATTGCCAGTGGTTCCTTTCCCCCTTTAATATCCTCCTCATGCATTCCCCATTTCACCTAAACCTGGATCTCTCTGTATGGAAAGATTTCGCTATCACAATCTGGAAATGCCCAATCCGTCCCCCTTGCGTATGTGCCGTCGGATTCCAATCAAGTGGACTTCTCGGAGGATGATTTGTGCGGAAAGGAAGAATGGCATCTCTTCCACTTTCGATCGGTGGCGCCCTTATTATGGATCATTGTTAGCGATAAAAAAAAATGGAGCTTCAAAGTGCAGATTTACTTACATTGAAGGTGATTACTTCTGTTTAAGTTGTCAAGAAGACTATGATTTGGTGTGGAATCACGGCCCTTGTTTTCTCAATGGTCGGCCTTTCATTTTCCAAAAATGGACTTGGGACTTTCGGCCTTCGAACGATCCTATCTCACGAGATTAGATTTGGATCAAACTCCCTAACTTTCCCCTCTGTTGTTGGAATGAGGTTGGTTTCTCTAGGGTTGCTAGTAAAATCGGTGTCCCCTTGGCCGTGGATAATTTGACTGCGGCTAGATCCCGGATAACATTTGCGCGAATCTGCGTCCAAATCTCTACTTCCTCTCCTCTTCCTGATATGATTCGATTAATCTAAATGGGAAAAGATTCATGATTGTTGTTTACGATTGGAAGCCCGTGTATGCCGACTGTAATACCTCTCTCACGATTTGCGTAATTGTCCTCTTAACCCTTGCCGCTTCCTCCCAGGCCTTGGTCCTTGGTCCCCTAAAGTTCCCGTCAAAGTGACTAAACAGATTACTAAGGAATATATACCCATTCTTTCTCATTCTCCATTCTTATCTTGCACGCCTCCTTCTTACTAATACCCTCACAAGATGACAAGATTATGGAGACACCGCCCTTCCTCCTCCTCTAGTCAATCTTAACCGCTACTCATCTCATTCTCCACCTGTGAGGATTGTTTGTGTTTTGATGCTTCTGTTTATCAAGGATTTGATTGATCACACTAATCCGCCTGATCGCCTCTGTGGTTATGTCACTGCACCCTCGGTCTTCCTACTGGTATTGGTATTGATAAAGGGAATCATGAAGGTAGCAGCACTCATTTTGAAGGAGGGAATATCTCTTCTTCTAATCCCATACCACTCCTCTTAAAGGTAACAAGAAAAGGGTAAAACCCGCTTCTTCCTCCTCCCAATGAATCAAATATCATTTGGTAGTTGGAATGTTAGGGTTTATCTGTTGGAAGAATTTCGACTAGAAAGCTTATTAAAGACTCTCATTTAGATCTTCTCTGCTCTTGGAAACCAAAGTTCATTTCAATCCTTTGTATAGCAATCGTCTCTTCTTACAATTTATTTACTCGTAATCTGTAAATAATTTTGACAAGTGGTGGTCGATTTGGATCAAATGGAATTCGGTAGGTTGAATTTTGAGTTACTTTGCAAGTCCGAGTAATTTATCCATGGTAGAGTTTCGCCTGTGGGTGAACATTTCTCTTAACAAGTATTTATGCGAAAATGATTCTACCGCCTGCCTCCTTGTGGTCTTCTTTAAAGGCTTTGTCAGATGTTAATGCTCTCCCTTGGGTTATTTTAGGTGACTTCAACTGCCCTTTAAGTGCTAGGGATAAACAAGGGGGTAACCTGGTTTCTTTCAACTCTTCCTTGGAATTTAAAGATTGTGTTAATGATTGTCGGATGGAACTCCCTAGCACTGGCTTACACTTTACATGGTTCAATCAGCAGTTGGAACATCCTATTTACTCTAAGATTGACCGGGCTTTTTGCAACTCCAACTGGATTGAGATGTTCCCATCTTCCTTTTATAAAGTCCTCTCTTCAAGATCTTCGGATCATTCTCCTTTGGTAACTCTTCTCCAAGCTCCCTCTTTGGTATCTCATCGCTTTCCTTTCGTGAATTATTGGTCTTTAAAGCCCGGCTTTAAGGATGACACTGTGAGGTTTGGAACAATTACATACAAGGAGACCCTTTTATGTCCTCTATCAAGCTAAAGCTTGTTAGAAATATGATGAAAGATAGATATAGGGATACTTCTCCTTACAAAGAAGAAATCCATATTCTTAAAGCGTAACAAAGTGAGGTTTTAGCTCGGAAAAGATCCTTTCAACATCCATCTCATTCATGATGCTAAGGAAATCAAATCATACTGAAGTTACTTATAAAGGAAATGCTTTGGATTAAACAGAGAGCTAAGGCACATTGGCTTACTCACTCTGATGATGATTTAAAATTCCTCTACCTCTCTATTAAGGAAAGGAAAAGTTCCAATTTGATTAGAGAAGTGCAAACTGACACGGGGGTCTTCTCTGATCATAAGGATATTTCAGCTATTTTTTGTAGGTACTATGAGGATCTCTTCAACTGTGATGATTCTCTTATTTTACCTGTTCATAATTTTCCTGCTGGGAGTTGTCTTTCATTAGATCACGATCTTGATGTCGATGTTTCAACAGAAATCATTGCTACCTTGAATAGTATCTGTAAACAAATCACCGTCTGATGGTTTCAATTCAAAATTTTACATTGATTCTTGGAGTATTATTGGCAAATCTTTTGTTAATGCAGTTCTTTTCTTTTTCAAGAATTCTAGATTGCCCAATTGTTTCAAGCATACTCTCTTAACGTTCATACCTAAGGTGAAACATTCCAATAGAATTGAAGATTATCGTCCTATCTCATTATGTAACACTTTCTATAAAGTGGTGGCTAAAATCCTTGCCAATCGTATGAAGAGATATCTTCCTTCTATTATCAACAATTCTCAATCCGCCTTTGTTAAAGGAAGAGACATATCTGATAATCTGGCAATGGCCTTTGAGATTTGCAATGAGTTCTCCACCTCTAATAGCTCTTTACTTTTAACAAAATTGATTTGAAAAAAGCATTCGATAAAATTAATAGACGATTCATCGACCGGACAAAGGTTTTCCTAGGAGATTTACTACTTGGGTGGAAGCTTGTATCTCTGATGTGCCTTTCTCTATTGTGTTAAATGGGAATATTTCTGGTTACTTTTCTTCCTCCAATGGCCTTAGACAGGGCTGCCCATTGTCCCCTTTCCTTTTTACGGTGGCCATGGACACTTTTCATGCATGTTAGAAAATGAAATCGAAAGGATTATATAATCCTATTTCTCCTGGACAATGCTCTTCTCATCTCTTATATGTAATGATCTCCTTGTGATGGGTACTGACTCTTCTACATTTACCTCATTAAACTCTATTCTTCAATCTCTAAAGTATTATTTGGGTCTTGAGGTGAATTATTCCAAATCATCTTTGTGCCTCTCTTCAAGGAACTTGGATAATGCTTATTATTGGGAATTCAATTGGGTTCTTTCCCTTTCAAATACTTGGGGCTTCCTCTTATTAAAGGCACAATCAAGATGGCTCATTTCACACCTCTCTTTGATAGACTACATGTTTGGTTAGCTGGTTGGAAAAGTAAGTTCCTCTCATTAGGGGGAAGGTTGCAGCTTATCAGGTCCTCTATTAATAGTTATTTATCATACTGGTTTCGTTCTATGGCTATTCCAGATGGTATCATCAAAAAAATCTGCGCTTTCACAGCTAAATTTTTCTATCATTCAGGGGAGGCAAAAAAGTTGCATACTATTTCTTGGGAACGCACTACTTTACCCAAAGACAAAGGAGGAGTTGGGTTACTCTCTGCTTCTTCTCTTAATTTGATAAGCAAATTGAAATTAATGTGGAAAATTTGCAAGAGAGAGACTCCTTTTGCTAAATGGTGTTTAGCTAAGTATACATCTCTATGGAATCCTTGCATTTATAGAGTTTCTCCTCTTTGGAAATCAATTGTCAAAGTTGCTGAAAAATTTAAAAACAAATTGCATTTTCAAGTTGGAGAGGGTAACGCTTTTTCTTTATACTTTGATCCTTGGTGCAATGGACACTCTCTTTGTTATTGGTTGGGAGTAAATGGCTTGAAACATTTAAACTTCTCGGAAGATCTTAAGGTTCATTTTCTTCTCCACAATGGGCATTGGAATCTCCCTCTTCTTGAGTCCTCTCATCCTTGGTTATCCATTAAGATTTTGGATACTTCTATTGAGAATGGAACAGATTCTATTAGTTGGCTTAAAACATTATCTCCTTCGACCAAGGAGTTTAGAGAAGCCATCTTCGAGTCTCATCCCTCTTTAGATTGGACTAAAGGGATTTGGTTTAAAGGTTTTTCTATTAACTATGCTCTTTATTGCTGGATGGCTTATATTCAGGGTCTTAAAATATCTGATAAACTTGCAAATAAAGGGATTGGAACCCAACTCCTTTGTCGCTTTTGTCATTCTGCTTTTAGAATCTCACAACCACTTGTTTTTTGAATGTCCATTGGCTATGAAATTAGTGAGGGCTCTCCTTCCAAATGGTATGCTTTCTTTTGTCAGCCTCTACTCTCCGTGTTCTTAATTTTATTGATGATGGGGAGCATAAAGTGTTACAAAGATTACATTTTCTCGATTATTGCTTCTTGTGTATACCTGTGGAGAGAAAGGAATAACCGCCTTTTTCTTCTACCAATCTCCCCTTGTCGCTTTATCACATCAAGTTAAGGAAAGGGTCTCACTAAATTGCAAAAGTGGAAATTAAAGGTTGCTTGGCCTACAGGCAGATTTAATTGACATGGAAAACTATTTCCTCCTTAACTATCCTCTTACTTGTGACTGCTTATGTCTTTGGAAGTTCATTTATGCTTCGTGATTTCATCCTCTATTTCATTATCGGATTGTTTCACAGGCGGTTTTTGTTGTTGAGGATTATCCGGAAGTTATTGGTTATGGGTCTTAATTGCATTGTATTATGGCTCTTCTTGATGTCTTCGCTCCATTGCTTTCTTTCCGGATCTCCTTTGGATGGTTGGATTTATGGTTATCTTCTATCTTATATATGGAGGCTGGTTTTCTTACTTGCCCATCTGTTCTCCTATCATTACTGCGCATTTCCGGCAAGGGAAGGATTTTTTCTTTTCCTGTTTCATGGTCTTCTGTTGGCTATGGTTTTTTCGGCTATGGAGGTTATGGCTGTTATCATTACGGTTTTTTGTTGTTTACTCTCAACCTGTGATGGATTTCATGATAAGAACAGAAATCTGCTTTGATCTTCTTCCTTGCTGCTACGGTTTGCTGCGGTTTTTGGTGGAGCGCTGGGCTGCTTTTGGAATGGACAATGATGAGGATTTCCTAGCACAACTTATTGATCTATTGGATTGCTCCTTCTCGCTGGATGGTCTCTCTGCAACCACGATCCCTTTTTGTCGGCGAACAGATTCTATTTATGGTCAGTTTTGGGGATTGTTTGGAGGGCGGCTAGACAACCGTGGGGGGACTTTCCTGTCCCTATATGATTGTTTTTGTGTTGTGCTTATCTTAGACATCGTTGATGTATTTTGTATCCCTGAGTCCATTGAGTTTTTTGCTCCTACTCTCTGTAGGATTTTCTCTCTCAGCTAGCATTATTGATTTCGTTTCTAGAAGCATTGTCCTAGCTTAGTTTTTTCTTATTACTTCACCGTAAGGGATTAGTCTTTTGTAACTTTACTTTTGGAATACAATTGGGCTACGGCTCTTAACCTTTTCCAAAAAAAAAAAAATAAATCCGGTTTGATTGGGGGAGATAATTTTAGGAAGCAAGATACTCAACCTTTTAGCCAAAATTATAGAAATAAGTTTATTAAAAAAGAGCTAAGGCTAACTAGCCTAAAATCACTCCAAACTTTAGGATTGTCTCTTTTGGAATTTAAATAATGGAGGTGCAAGCAAAATATTTGGGGAGAGTACTACGCTTAAAGAAATCAAGAAGAGCTTTAACCAAGTCCTCTTTAATGATAATCCAACATTTTTTTGGAAAAAGAGGGTAGAATAATCATCAAGGCTAGTCATAGAGTCTATATTCATACTATGCAAAGTGTCAGCAATTTCAGATTCATAAGGTAAGAAAGAAAACACCTTGTTATCATCATCAGAAAAAAGATTACGAATAAATTTAGGCCAAGAAAAATCATCATAAGCAACATTATTATTAAGAATCTCTTTATAAAAAGAAATAATAGAATTAGTAAGCTCCTTTTTATTTGAACACCAAACACCATCATTAGCTTTAATTTTATGAATGTGATTTAAAGCCTTTTTTTAGCCATAGCATGAAAATATTTAGTAGTACGATCACCATAAGATATCCATTTCGTAGAAGGTTTTTGCCGCCAATAGGTCTTCTCCATGTCTTGATAACATGTTAACCTATTTTTAGCTCGAGCGAATAAATGAATTTTAGAAGGGTCATTAAAAATAGCACCTTCCAAAATTATAACCTCATTCTCCATTTCTTTGATATTGACAAAACGTTTCTTGAAATAATGTTTATTCCACCAATTAAGGCATTATTTAAGTCTTTTTAATTTGAACCACAATCTCCTCATCCCAAAAATAGAATCATCAGGATGGAGAGGTTCACCCTAGTTACGAGCATCAACATCCAAAAATATATCTTCCATGAGCCACATATTTTGAAAGCGAAAAGGGATAGGGGAGGAGGATTTAGTAGCATTAAAATTCACAGTGATAAGTAAGGGAGAATGGTCCGAAAGGGTTCTACTTAAGTGCTCCACAGAAGTACTAGGGAGAAGGTTAATCCACAAATGGTTAAAAAGAACTCGATCTAACCTTTACCAGAGTCTATAATTATTCCAAGTAAATTGATACCTAGTAAAGACAATATCAGTAAGATGACAATCAAGGATCATGTTATTAAAATGTTCCATAGAAAATAAGTTTAGAACATTACCACCAACCCATTCAGAGGAAGAAGAGATAGTGTAAAAGTCCCCACCCATAAACCAAGGTGCATCAATAGAAGAAGAGAAACAAATATGATCTTCCCAAAGAAGTCATCTACTATTTCAATTACAAGAAGCATAAACAAATGAACTAAGACAACACCAATTATTGTAAGTAATCTTAACATTCATAACTAGGTATAAATCATCCAAAACCTAAAGATCATAAGGACTATTCCAAAAAAGTCCAAACTTTATTGCTTGAGTTAGCAAAAAAATTACCAAAACTAATCATTCTAGCAACAGAGAAATGTTAGAAGGAAGGATAAAGGGTTCCAAGATAGCTAAAAAGGAAATATTATGAAAAAAAACTAAAGTTCATATTCAATTTCTAACAGAGAGGGTACCAATCCCTCTCACATTCCAAATTAAGAAATAAACAATTTATTTTTGGGCAGAAGAGCCAAATCTAGTAACACTGGCAAAGTTAGGAAATTTAGTTTTAGGAGTATTATTTTTCTTTCTAAAAACTATTTGAAATTTATTAATCATATCCACAACATCACCATCTGATAGAGATTGTTCAGGGATATGCTTGGAATAAGGTTGCACGTTTAAAACATCATTGCAGGCCACTTCACCTTCTTCCAAATCATTATTATGTTACAAAATTGGATCAAAAATTAGTTCAACATTAGATGAAGAAGCAGGAGAAGGATTAGAACTGTTTAAATCACAAGTGCCCAAATCAGGATTATAAACTTCATTATTAGTTTGATCACCATTCAAGCCCTCATGAAGGATCACATTTTCACCAATTAAAGATGACAAAGAAGCAGGAATGGAATCATTTGAGATAAAATCATCATCCACAAGTTTCAAAAACATATTATTGCCCAAATTATTACCAATATCAATGTGATTTAAATGGATAGGCCCATTATAAGGTAATGCATCTTATTAACATGAGTGACATCCAATGGTTGATCAGCTAAACATTGTCTAAGTGGGAGGATCAAGGCAATAACCCTCAGCTTCAGGTAAAGAGTTATCCATTGGAACAACTTTCTAAGGTTTAACCAAGGGCACCTTAAATTGGGATCTGAGTTATTATGCATGGGTTTGGGTTTCTTAAGGTGAGGATGAACCACAAAGCAATCCAAAACTCCATGACCATGAATTTTTCAATGGGAACAAACACTAGTAAAATTCTCAAAATCCACTTTTCATAAATATCCATATTTCTCAGATCCTAGCCAAATTTCCTTTGGAAATTTTTTTATTATGTCCAAATGGACTAGAATCCAAGCAACAGATGGCCTGCTATTAGAAGCAGTCACCTGATCAACTTGAAGAGGATGATAGAACAGTGCACCCACAGCAAAAAGAAACTCATGATTAATGAAATGGACACAAAAATTGAGAAGAGAGATCCAAACCGAAATAATAGGAGATTCCTCCTTAAAATCAAAATTAGGCATCCATTTCAACAATCACATCTGACAATTGAAAACAAAATATGAGCATCGAGAAAAAAACCTGAGAATAATTTAAGTCATTTGAAAGCTGAATAAAGACATGACGAGAATCGATCAATCCGATAGAAAAAATATCAGAGAGTTTCAAGCTATGGAAAAATGATTGAATATTCTTTAAAGTAGGATGACACAAAGCAAATTTACCCTCTAATATGAATTTAAAGGGTTTTGCAAGCCTTTACATAACTAAATCAAAACACATTATTATGGGTACACCTCGGAAGGAGGTAGAGATAAGCTTGAGAGACTCACCAGCACAATTGGCCTTACCAGCAAGAACATCCTTGAAGGATTTTAAGCTAACGAACATTTATTTAGAGAGCCCTCAAAAAACTTCAATCTGCAATGTAATCTTAAATTTTCCCACCATGAAGAAAATCCATAAGGAAAATGAAATTCGCTAGAGCACCCAAAAAAATGGAGGAGAGAGAAGATGCTCAAGAGTTTTAGGTTTAGGGTTTAGGGTTTTTTTTAAAATTAAGTAAACTAGTAGGTTTAAGTTTATTTAGTTGATTTAGTTTAATTTTTATTTATTTTATTTTTTAGTTTTATTTAGGTTTATTTTTTATTTTTATTTAGTTTAGTTTATTTATTTTAGTTTATGTTTTTATTTTATTTTTTTATTTTAATTTGGTTTAGGTTTTTATATTTATTTTATTTTTAGGTTTTATTTAGCTTAGATTTAGGTTTCTAGCTTTTTAGGGTTTAGGGTTTGGGGTTTAGGTTTTAGGGTTATTTTTTGGTTTTAGGGTTTAGGTTTTAGGTTTTAGTATTTAGGGTTCACCTCTTAAGATTGACTTCAAGTTAATTGACTATGAGGTTCCCATAAGAGAAGTTGTAGGTATGCCCAATGAGAAGGTAGAACTTTCCAGAAGCTCATCATTCCAAGAAGTCACTGAAGTCAACCTAGGCAGTGGCAAAGTTCTACCTCCTAGGATAACCCCTCCATAGGATGCTCTACCCATAGATATGCTTGTGGATGACCAAGCCAAAGTTAATTACAATGTCCTAGCACACCTTAAAAAGTTTTAAGCTAAGTTAATCATATACGACGCCATTGTGTTATCCAAAGAGATGAGTTAATCTCTAATCAAGGCCTTACATAATCTAGAGATATGCTTATCTCAATTGACCACTATTAAAAAGGAGGCATGTCACATGAAGGACATCTTAGGTGTTACATTCAATGATGAATACTTACTCTTAGGGACAATCGAGCACAATCGACTCTTTACATTATATGTTTTCTGTTGAAATTTAATTAGATTACAAGGGCTTATAATCCACCAACACAAGGTTGTGGGAATGCCTAAGAGGTAAGAATTTATGATCATAGCCTAAAGGAAATAGTTACCTCAGATTCTAAATCTAAGGAGCTTTAGTACGAGCTAAAGCATGACTTAAATCTAAGCAACAGGTGGACAAAAGGGTTTAACTCCACAAGAAAGAATAAATTGTCTGACTTCTAGACTTATAACTACCTAGAGTGGCAACCAACTAACTCTTTCTATAATTTTAAAACCATGTAGTTTAGTCTTATGAAATATAAGATTGCTAGGGTAGTTATTTAATTAGAAAGAGACCAAAGTCCTAAACACACTCTCTAAGAGACTAGAGCATGAATGGTATGGGAATACGACTTAATCTATTGAAACTCCTTTTAAATTTTATTTCATTTTAGACACATAATTTTGATAGAGGCTTTAGGATTTCTTATGCCTAAATGCATGATGAAATAGGTTATGGGTCAAATTAGCTAAATGGTGTTCTCCAGCATAACGGATGCCCTCGCAGATCAAGCATTCCTTTATTGTGCAAGGATGGAGATCATTCATATTTAAGGGAGAAAGGCTCCATGCATGATTTGAAACATACAACCATACATATAAGGGGTTGCTAAATCTTTTAATTATCTTATTTATGTCTTAGGCTTTTTTATAAGGTTATGAGTTGTTTAAAATTTTGTTATGAGTGATTAGTTACGCAAAAAATTTATTTTTATCCTAAGAGCCTAATCGTATCCAAGAAACACATGAAAGCATCAATCATTTAAGAAACTACAAAAATCATGCTATCCTAATGCACAATGTTAACATAACATAAAAAAAAATATAAAATACAATCATAAAAGAATAAAAGGTGGGTAGTGTAATCGCCATATAACCCAGAGAGAAAAGATGGGCAGCCAAGCTATACCTTTATACAACCTAGAATATGAAAGAATAATTATAATTATATTAAATGTTATGGGTGTCTTCTTTCTTCATATATTCATTTCTTATTTGGTTCCTTTGATTTGGATGGTGCTTGCTTTTAAGGCATCACAAGGAACCCCAAGACAAAGCCTTCTGACCACTGCTCTCACTAATCTCCCGTAGCACTAATCCAAATTTCTATTCTAAAAAATACATTTATGTGGGAAAATTAAATCTAACTACACCTACAAAATAGAGGTTAGCTAAATATACATATAATCCCAAGCAGTTGTATTTTTACTTTGGACTTTCACCCTACACATGGCTAACTAAGCCCACCTGTCATAACTTGGATTATGCTTAAGGATTTATGCAACCTACAAAAAGAGCATTTATATTTATTTTTAAGCATCCCTTAAGAATAATCCCCTAAAAAAATATGATTAAGCTAATATTAACCAATCTTCTAGTCTACATAAATGTATTCCCGGGATGTCCAGACTATATACTTGCTTTTCTTGGACACACATGGATGTATACATAAATGAGGGAAAAAAATCATGCAATGATTGTATATTTTGTTTGATTGAATCATTTATATATATATGAATTAAAGCTCTATCCAAATTCTAATACTGAAATACATAAGAATAAAATCAAATGGGTACGTGTCATTGTTAAACCAAGGAAGTGAGGTAACCAGATGACCTCCTTGGGGCTAGCTAAAGCCTCATGTTCCCGGGATGTCCAGACTATATACCCATTACCATTCAATCTTATATAAATCAACACATAAATAGAGGAAAGAGAACTCAACATTCATAAACTTAAGCTATAAGTACATGCATTTCTTATGTATTTATAACTAGCATCATAACACATATTATTATTCATTTGTAAGCTTTTGAAAAATAGATTTGAGTTTAATAGTGATAATTGCCATGCTATATTAAATTAAATTAGCACATGCAAGCTTAGATAATCAAAATTCATTTTATTTTACTTGATTTTGATAAGATGGATGCATGAATTCAAATGACATACCAAATTTAACATGATTGGAAAGAGTACAATCAAATATATACATGTGATTCATTCAACCAAACTAGTTCTTAAGGACAATCAAATCAAATAAGATTATTTAAAGCAAACCAAAGCTTCTTTATTAATTAAGTTTTGGATTTGATTTGATTTAAAGAGGAGAAGAGAAATCATCACTTGCTATTTTAAACCCATTCCCACATTAGTGATTTGATTTAATTTAATGAAATGTAATTAAGTTAATTTTATGGGTTAATTAAGTTGAACCCTTAATTAAATGAATTAATTACCCTTACCTATGTCACCTTATAGTAATTAACTAAATAATTATGAGCCAACATGATATGCATGGAAACTAAACTTATAATGATCTTAGGAAATAAAAGAGGCCAAATGCAGTTGACTCATGATTAATAGTTAATTAGAATAAGATACTTAATTAATTACTGTTATGGTTTTCCCACACATGTGGACTAACCATAATTTCGTTAAATTATTTTTGATTATTAAATACCTAAAGATCTACCCCATGATTTATTAATTAAGGTATGATGTGATTATGATTTCAATTTGATTAAGAGATTTAATTAAATAGTTAAATCTTAATTAATATCATTTTAAAAAGTGTAAAATGAACTTAGGGAAAGGGGTCCCAACCCTATTCCTTAGTTCACTTACTGTTGAACAATAATTAATAAACTTAATTAACTAATTTATTATTATTCATGGGATTAATGAATCATTAATTAACTTAAAAGAGTAGTTAATATTTAATTAGTCAATTTTCCTAATTAAGTCAGAAATAAGTACAAGAAAATCATGGGAGGCAGAGGTCATCCCATTAAATTAACCCATAAAATTTGGGATTAATTACTCAAGTGATTAAGGAGTAATTATGCAAATAAATTTGGTAATTAAATCTTCATTACTGTTCAAAATTAGTTAAGATCATTTTTAATTAATTTTCTTTTGAAATACCTTTAAAATGAGTATTTATTTGCATTTTTTTATTTCTCTATGATTTTTATAAGTTTTAGCTATTAAAAATAATTAATTAAGCTTAATTAAAGCCTAATCCTATTGGCACATGGCTTTCCACATGGAGTTGTGAGATTGCTACTTAAATGCAATGGTAGCGGTGGATGCGCTTTCTCATCCACCGTCTGATCTAAGATCAAGTGGCAACAATTAATCCCATAACTTAATAGGATTAAATCAGATTGATCTAGTGGATCTAGTCATGATCGTTAATTTCAATCATGTGAAATGGATAGTGCATGATCTAACATCATGCAATGAGGGAGAATGGAGTTTGTCCACCATTGCTCACTTGATACGAGCTTATCTAAGCTCAGATCAACCCCAAAAGGATCCCACACCTTCACAACATCGATCAGAGGAGATCCAATGGTCATGACCACACGAGATGCAAGTAAATATTTCCATCCCATTTTTCCCTAAGGATCAATTTTGGAAGCATACCTCATCGGAGCTCAAGACCAATGGCTCAAACAATTGAGGAAGCTTCATCTAGTGGAGACAAAGCCTTGTTGAGAAGCAATTGGATCAATTCCTTGATATTCACTTGGAAGGCCATTAACTGATGATTTGAAGCTCACTTTGGATCAAAGTCCCACCTCGGTGCTCGAGAAGCTTGGGAGATGACTCATTCTTGCTCGATGAGGCTTAGGGAAGGTACATGCAAAGTTAATTTGAGTTTGATGGAGAAATGGGGAAGTTTGGTCAGAAATGGGAGTGTCTTATTTAAGGACGGATAGGAATGGTATTTTTTGAATGAGGAACAAGCTTGGGAGCTTGAGGAATGGCTCTGGCAGCTTTTCTTGGGTAGTTAGGGCTCAATGGAATGATTTTTGTCTGTGTTTGAATGGAAACGAGGAGGTGTATACCCCCTTCATCTTGATCAAATAGTGGGATCGAGTTTGGCTTCTAGTGGCTGTCTAGCCATCTCAGGGAGTCATGGGTGGCAGGGAGGAGGTGAGTTGGCTCGGCTTGGTTGGTTGAAGGTGTGGAGGTGACTGCTAATGAGAAATCATGGGTGTCCTATGGGTTCCAAATGCTCTAATGGGGAGGGTGAGGTGACTTCACCTCCCATGGGTCATGGCTGACCCAGGCACCCCTTGGGTCAGGTTGGGTAATGTTCTAGGTACTTAGGTCGACCATTGGGAGAGTACCAAGTGGCCAAGGAATGGAAATGACCACTTACATGGGTGATTTATCTCATGTGATTCTCTTGACCTGAGAGTATAATAATCATTTGGCATTGGATTTGATTTGGAAAAATTTGAAATGTACCAAAAGTGGGTTAGCTCAAATTTCAAGTCAATTGGAGTTGATTTGGTTATGTTTGGCTCAATTTGACTCATTTAGGTCAAATCAGGTTAGGTTGTATCAAGTAGACCAATTGGTCAAATTGGGTCAAACCAAAGGTTTGTTCAAGTTCATATGATCATTTGGGATGTTTTGGTTCAATTGGTTTGGTTTAGTTTGGCTTAGATTTGATTTTGGCTCATTTGAAATCATTTGGGTCAAATGGGTTAAGTTGACCAATTTGACCAAATTGGCCAAATTATCCTGGGTTGGGAGTTGGTTTGGTTTAGATTCTTATCCCCAATGGATCTTCTTTCCATAAATCATATAATCAAATCAAATTCAAACCTTATCCCTAGCAAATTTTTTCCTCTATGCCCTCGACATAGACACCTCACATGTCATGTCCAATGCATGTCTAATCCCCTAACGGATCTCCCTCCATTTCCTTGACATGGGATTCTCATCATACACCATTTCTTCTCTTATGCACACCATTAAAACTTCAACTAAAAAGCCTAACAATGTATTCCTTCAAATTACATCATATTAACATTGTAATCAATATTTTATTATTTATGATGGTGAAAGCTCAAACAAATTATACAATATCATGCTAAACTTATTATAGTGCGAATTATAACACTATATTATATTATAATATATGATGTTATACTATAATTTTCTATAATATAATATATTATCTAACATTACACCTCATTAGAATCACTTCAAAAGGAACAACTAACAAAATTTTCTCAATATATGAACAACGTTCATTTTGGATGAAAATTGTTATTTTTCTATTAGAAATGGTACAAAATAGCATAATTTTGATATTGCTTCTTGGTGTGTGTGAATTTGGCCATTTCAACCTTCAAACTAACATTTTTGTGAGTTTTCACCCAATGTATTATAACAAAAGTAAAGCATACTAAAATGTACAATAACATTTAGTAACACACCACCACATCCATATATATGTGAAGTTATATTGTTATGTACATTATATTTTAATATGCATTCATATAATATATTATCTTACATTACACCTTAAAATGAATTACTTTAAGCAAAAAATTTGGGTCAAATGGGTTAAGTTGACCAATTTGACCAAATTTGCCAAATTATCTTGGGTTGGGTGTTGGTTTGGGTTTAGTTGACCAAGCGAAGATGATTGTAGGCTTTGGTTTCAATTTGGATTTGGTTTTGATTTAAGCCAACTTGACCCTTTAGGTCAATTTGGGCTTAGTAGGTAAATTTGGTTCAATTGGGTCCAATCATAGCTTTGGTCAAGATCATCAATCAATTTAGAATGAACTTGAGACATTAGTTGCAATCAATTTTATTTATATTTTGATTTGGCCTAATTTGGTCTTTTATATCAATTTGAGTCAACCTAGGTCAAGAGGGCCAATTGGGTTTGACTCAATTGAGGGTCAAGTCATATTCAAATATTGATTTTGATTTGGTATGAATCATTAGTTTCAAGGGATTTAGCTTAGGTTATAATTTTGCCAGTTTTGGTTCATATGGGTTAAGGGATGGACTTGGTTTGACCTAATTTGTGATAATTGCTCAACCTAGGGTGATCAAAAATCATGATTGGAAGACCGAAGAAAAGTTTTACATTAAAGACTTGGATACATCTTTCAATGCTTTGCTTGGGAGACCCCAGATACATAAGAATAACATAGTTCCATCCTCTCTACATCAGTGTATGAAGTTTGTGAGAGGTGGGATCATCTATTGTGTCAAAGGAGATCTCAAGCCATTTACAGTTCATGAGGTCGGCATATATGAGGATGCGGCTTACTACCTCCCTAAAATCAACAAGTCTATTCATGCGAACTTGGCCAAAGTTTATAAATAAAAATAAAAATAAAAGAAAAAGAAAAATAAAAAGAAAGAGAAAATGAAAAAGAAAATAAAAGGGAGCAGAAATAGTCTTGAAGGAGGAAGTGCAGCATGACATTAGATTCCACCCACAGTTCATTACTCCATTCGAACATATGGGAGGGATGACCTGACCTCCACCAGGTAGAGGAAAAGGCCAGTTCAAAGGCAATCCGAGGGGTGGAAAACCTCCTTATTGGCAACCTAATATAAGATATATCCTAGTTACTAGGAGTACACCTACTATCTATATAGATTTAGAATCTAGTTCATAGGATGAGTCTTATATGGTTAGCGACTCTTCTCTGGTAGATTCCTTCAGGGGTGACACTTAAGCTAGATAGCGATGAAGATCGGGCTCCAAAGCAAAGCATAAGTTTATCCAAATCTATATGTGAAATAGTTAGGCATCAGTTTAAAAAAATAGCTCTAACCCTACTTTTCTCTCAAAAAATTATGGGTTTGGTAGTTAAGAAAGCTCCTAAGTCAACCCTAGGTGTGACGACTCAGAGGTTCTTTCTAGGAGCATCATCCTCAAGTCAGAAAGTTGATGCAAAACTTGAGGATGATTCATATAAATATTTAATAGAATTACTGTTTGATTGGTACATGCCTTGTGTTGATAATTTAGCAAAGAAAGGGTTAATCCAACATACTTAGTCAAAGCATAGGTTAGACTACTTCAAAGGAATATGGAAGAACAATTGCAAAAGCTCTCAATCAAGACCAGGACTAGGATTCAGTACAGTGGTTCCAGTCAATGATTATGATTACTGCTTAATCATCACCATCATTTGGAATCTTATAAGTTTTTTTAAATCACATTAACTCAAATGAGGAGTTGTGCTTAGAAATTTTAGATGATCTAGATGATTTTGAAGTTAAAGATGCATCACCAGAGTTTGAACAAGAGATCAAGTCAATCATTGACGAGCTCATGGAAATCAACTTAGGAACTAAAGAAGATCCACACCCGTTATTGAATGAAATTGAAACTAATTACTTATTTAAGCTATTGATTGAGTTTAAGGATTACTTTTCATTTAGTTATGAAGAGATACTTGGATTGGCTCCTAACATAGTGGTCCATAAATTGGCAATAGAGCCTACTACTAACCCTATCAAGGAAGCTCCTACGTGCATGTGATTAGACATAGAATAATAGGTTATACCTGAAGTCAAGAAATTGATTGATGCTGGCTTCATTCGAAAAGACAAATACCCTACCTAGTTAGCCATCGTCATCCCAATTAAGAAAAAGAATGGCCAAATTTACATATGCATCAATTTTAAGGATTTAAATAAGGCATGTCCAAAAGACAAATTTCCACTACCAATCCCGGAGCTGATGGTGAAGATTGCCTCATCTCATGCAGTATTCTCTTTCATGGATGGCTCATCTAGATATAACCAAATAAAGATGGCCCCTTAAGATTAAAGAAACATAATTTTTGGATCTAGATAAGAATCTATTGCTATAAGGTCATGCCTTTTAGCCTTAAAAATGTCGATGCTACATTACAGTGAGCTATGAATCAATTCTTTGACAAACACATTCATCATCAAGTCGAGTGCTATGTTGATGATCTCATGGTTAAAAGTAGAGAAAAAAATCATCTCTTTGACTTGAGAGTAGTTTTTGAATAGTTAAGTCAATTTAACTTCAAATTGAACCCCCTAAAGTGTGCATTTAGAGTAGCTTCAGGAAAGTTTCTTTAGGTTTATTGTCTGACACCAGGGAATCAAAATCGATCTAGAGAAGAACAAGCCGATATTAAAAATGCCACCCCTAAAAGTTTAACTCAACTCAGATCATTCTAAAGGCAGCTGGCATATCTAGGATGCTTTATATCTAGTCTATTAGTAAGATGTCAGGTACTCTCAGTACTTACCAAAAAGGATGCCAAGTTCAAGTGGAATGATAAGTGTGAGCATGCCTTCAAAGATATCAAGCATTACATGATGACACCACCAATTCTAGTAGCCCCTATCCTAGGTAAGCTACTCATACTTTACACTATTACATTAGATGACTCCTTTGGTGCTTTTGAATGGCAGTGAAGAAAAATGCACCCTACTACCTCAGCTATCATCTAATCCCTATTGAGGCTAATTATCCACCCATTGAGAAGCATGTCTAGCTTTAATCTTTACATCCCAAAAGTTACATCATTACATGCTTTGCATAAGGTGAACTTAATCTCTAGGATCAGTTCACTAAAGTATCTAATGACATATAACGATGTTATCCGGATGGTTGGCATGACGGTCCATGATCCTCTCACAGTTTGACATTACTTCCATACCCCTCCGTGCGATGAAAGGATAAGCACTAGTAGATTTCTTAGGAGCTCACCCATTTCATGCTGACTCTTCACTTAGTGATGATCTCCCTGATGAAAAACTTATGAACTTAAGGGATACTAGCATTCACCCCTAGGAGATGTACTTTGATGGTTCATCTTTCTCTTAAGGAGGAGAAGAACCACAATCTACTATTCCAGAAAAGGCAGGGGTAGGAATAAATCTCTTAACTCTAGACCACTATGTTATGAGATTCTCATATCATCTTCCAATCATTGCACCAATAATGAAGCTGAATATGAGGCTCTGATTATCATCTGGAGTTAGTCGTTACTCTAAGCATCCAGAACATTAACATCTTTGGGGGTTCTCATCTAGTTATCAACCAAATCATTAGGTCTTATAAAGTTAAAAAGCCTAAGCTCTATCACTACCACAAGTACACCATAGAGTTGTTAGCCTAAATCCCAAAGGTTACCATTTTTAAAATTCCTCGAGGAGAGAATGTTGTAGTGTATTCTTTAGCCAAGCTTACTAAGGAGTTAACATGTCTGGCGGATGAGTCCATATGAATAAAGGTCCAAAATAGATAATTCTTATCCCTTGTTAATATTAAACTCATCAAAAAGTACTCTCTTGAAGGGGAGGTTACCATTACCAAGAAAGATGAGGAGTTAGATTAGAGACAACCTTTCATGGATTGCCTAAATAAAGGGAAACTACCTCAAGGGAAGTCCCAAGCCTATCAGATGAAGCAGAGAGCACTTTCCAATGCTCTTGTTGATGGTGTCTTGTACCGACGGTCTTTCAATCATATATGGTTATGTTGTTTAGACAAGCGTGGAGCCCTTAAGATTATGATTGAGGCACACTCAAGATTATGTAGGGCCAACCAATCTAGTCCAAAGATGAAAGCCTAGATCAACAGACTAGGATACTACTAGCCATCGATGATCAAAGATTGCATAGATACTGCTAAGCAATGCCACCAATGTCAAATACATGATATGGTCCAACACCAACCACCCAGCGGCACTCACATAGTAGCTGCTCAAGGTTTGGTTGACATGCTACCCTACTAGTGTGTCACCCCAATGGTCTTCTTGCTTTGGAGGATGTAAGTCTGCTATGCTTTCCTTCCTTACTTTGCCGGACCGATGAGCCTTTAGTTTGGTAGGCCTTGTGCATGGTCGTAAGCTACTTCATGTTAGCTTCATTTAAGAGGATATGAGTCTGCTATGCTTTCTTCTTGGTTTAGCCTTTGTGTACTAACTAGGTAGAGTATATTTAAGGTTTATGATAAGTCTCCTAGCAAATCTTTTCCTCCTGATTACTTCAAATCTGGGTCTAGTCCTTCATCCGAGCTCCCTGCTTAGTAGTCGCTCTAAGTCAGATAGCATATGTCCTACTGATGACAGACTATCCCGATGATTAGTTCTGCTTGGAAAGTTATAAGCCTAAACACTTTCTTTTCAGATTTATTATTGCACACCGATAGACACCTTAGGTTGGTTAGTTCTCACTATGCTGTGGATACACCACTCATGCTGATGGATACACCTTAGCTTGGTTGGTTCTCGCACCTTAGGATACACCACTCATGGTTGATGTAAGTCTGCTACACTTTCTCCTTGGGTTGGCCATTATACACCTATAGGCTTGCTTTTCCATGGCTCAGGATAATGCCCCTAGCAGCACCACCCTTGTGGGCACTATATTTAGATCACATCTTTTATGACCCCATTTAGACACTACAAGGGTTACTATCAGATTGGACAGTACCCCTTTCTTAGAAACCACCCTTATGGATGTGCAGATTCTCCCTTGGTCCAACAAATCAAAGATAGGTTAAGGATGACATAGTCACTTCTCAGTGTGGTCCTTCGCACACTAACAGGCTCCACATAAACATATAAATAATATATATTCACTTATGGATTAGGAGGACACCCCTAGCGGTACCTTTTCTCAAGCAAGTATCCTATCTTTAGGGCAGTGCAACAAAACTCCCTATAGGAATAGCTTGGCTACTCTTGAGTTGATGTAAGTTCCCAGCGGCATTCACTTAGTAGACTCCCCTATGTTGGGTTTGATTTATTGTGATACTAACAGGTCACCCCTGCAGTTGTTCCCTGCTTTAGAAGATGTAAGTTTTCTATACCATTTTCTTAGCATAGCCGTTGTACACCAAAAGGCAATCCCTTAAGTTGGCTAGCTCTACCCCACTGCTAGTAGACTATCCCTTTCGATTTGTAAATCTAAGATAAGACAAGTCCTATATAGCCCCTTCTTAGTGGGTCCATCACACACCGACATGGTCCATAAATTAAATCTATCAAATTTGACCGAGCTCACATTCCCAGTGGATATGCCCTTAGTTCAGAATCAAACTAAACCAAACAAACCATATAAAATGGCATGAAATTAAGATAAAATTAATCTTAACTACTTTTGAGTTGACATAAGTCCCCAGTAGCATTCACTCAGTAGTCTCCCTAGGTCAGGTTCTATTTGTTGTGCATTCAATAGGTCACCCTAGTGGTTATTTCTTGCTTTGGAAGATGTAAGTCTACTATGCCTTCTTCCTAGCATAGCCGTTGCACACCGAAAGGAAACCCCTTAGGTTGGCTAGCTCTACCCCACGGTAGACTATCCCTTTGGATTTGTAAACTTAACATAGGTCAAGGTTGATATAGCCCCTTCTTAGTGGGTCCATCACACACAAATAGGGTCTATACATTAACTCAGATTAAATTAAACCCAATTTGATTTTCCTCAGTGGATTTAAATTACACTCTTCTCCCCTAATGGAGCCCCAAATCATATATGAACATGTCAAGCAAACAAATCAAATTTAAAACCAACCTTCCAGGTGGAACCAAATTAAACCAACTCCCCCAATAGAGTCTAAATCAATGAAATCTAATCAAACTCTTATCCCCAGGAGATGCATCCCCAAACAAATCTATGAAATCAAACTCAAATCCTAATCTCTAGTGGATAGCCTAAACTTGCTTCCCTAGTGGAAGGTTCATATACCCGATTCCTAGTGGACTCGAGCCCATATCTCTAGTAGATATACCTCCACATCAATTAAAACAAAACAAATTAAAGTTGATTCAATCTTAATCGCCGATGGATTATAGATTCTTATCTCCAGTGGATCTTCTTTCCATAAATCATATAATCAAATCAAATTCAAACCTTATCCCCAGATTTTCTTCTTCTATGCCCTTGACATAGACCCTCACATGTCATGTCAATGCATGTGATCCCTAGCGATCTCCCTCCATGTCCTTGACATGGAATTCTCATCAAATCATATTTCATCTCTTATGCACACTTTTAATACTTCAACTAAAAGTCTAACAATGTATTCCTTTAAATTACATCATCTTAATATTGTAATCAACATTTTATGATTTGTGATGGTGCAAGCTCAAACTAACTATACAATATCATGTTAAACATACTATAGTGTGAATTATAGCACTATATTATATTATAATATATGATGTTATACTATCATTTACTGTAATATAATATATTATCTAACATTACACTTCATTAGAATCACTTAAAAAGGAACAAATAATAAATTTTTCTCAATATATGAATAAAGATCATTTTGGATGTAAAATTGTTATTTTTCTATTAGAAATGGTACAAAATAGAATAATTTTGTAGTTGCTTCTTGGTGTGTGCTGTGAATTTGGCCAAATTCTTTCATCTCAACCTTCAAATTAACATTTTTGTGAGTTTTGACCAAATGTATTATAACAAAAGTAAAACATACTAAAATGTACAATAACATTTAGTAACACACCACCACATTCATATATATGTGAAGTTATATTGTTATGTACATTATATTTTTAATATGCTTTCATATTATATATTATCTTACATTACACTTTAAAATTAGTCACTTTAAGCAAGGAATTTATAAAATTTGGATGAAAAATGAACATTTATTTTGGATGCAAAATTCCATTCTTTTGATTAAATGAGACACCATATACATGATGATGTTCCCTAAAGGTTACTTTAACTTTGGCCAAATCCCATCATCTCAGCTTAAAAAACAATATTTTTATGAATTATACTAGTACAAACTCTACTACACCATACTATAATAAACTAAAATATGCTAAACAATAAGTTGTAATACACAATAGTATGCTATAATGCATGATAAAGTAAAATATGCTAAACAATAAGTTGTAATACACTTTGTTATGGAATCCTATATTATAATACACTATAACATATTATATTATATTATATTGCATATCACATCACAAAGGATTTCTTAAGATAAAAAATAATAAAATTAGTCTAAATTATAAAAAACTATATGTTTTAGTCGTATCACTTACACATTTTAAATTAAAATAATATATTATGATATCATGCTCTACCTATTATGAATTTGGCCAAATTCTAACATTTTAAAGTCTAAATAAACATTATTATAAATAATGCTAGTGTAGGCTCGACTGCATGATTGTAAAATACTAAAAGAATTAAAATGTGCATAACAATATATTATGATATATGATGCTATACTATGCAACAACATATACTATTTATTTTGAACATAAAATCTTACTTTTTAGACTACAAGTGGCGTAGCACTCCTTTGTACTACAACCTAATTCCCACTTCAAATTTAACAAATTTCATCTTTTGATTTATTAAATTAATTTTTTATGATTTATATTAATATAGACTATAGGGCATAATACCATAATATACTAAACCATTTTGAAATATCTTATAACATCCAAAACACATCACTACATGATCAAATATATGATGATACATTATACTATAATATATGGTATTATAATATGATTTAGGGATAGTATTTAGGGAATTTAAATCTAGAATTGTTAAGGGAAAGTCTCTTGAAGACATTTTCTTTAGCTACCATAACTATGTTAGGATTAGGTTATTCTTCAGATCTACTCCTAATGATATCTTTGTTCAAGGTTTAGGGTTTAGGGTTTAGAGTTTAAGGTTAGGGTTTAGGGGTAGTTTTGAGTTTAGGGTTTAGGGTTAGTTTAGGTTTTAGGGTTTAAGGTTAGTTTAGGGTTTAGGGTTTAGGGTTTAGGGATTGAGATTTAGGGTTTAAAGTTTAGCATTGTAGGTTTTAGGTTTTATGATTTATGGTTTTTGGGTTTAGGGTTTAGGGTTTTATGTTTAGAGTTTAGGGTTTTAGTGCTTAAGGTTTAGGGTTTAGGGTTTAGTGTTTAGGGTTTAGGGTTTAGGGTTTAGGATTTAGGTTTAGGGTTTAAGTTTTAGTGTAGAGTTTAGGGTTTAGGGTTTAAGGTTTTTTTAATAGAAAATAATTCAGATTCAATGTTTCTTCTTTTAGATTTCATCAACTAAGTAGCACCCCAAGTTTTCTAAGAAATAAGCCATGACATAGATAATAAATAAGCACCCATAGAGCAAATCAAAAACCATAGATAAGTAGAACCGTCTTTACTCTAAAGACATAGTTTCATAAGCAATAGATTAGATCAACCGCTCTTCAATTTCTTTAGTTCAAATCAGAACTGCCCCCACCCCTCGAGTAGTAGGATCTGCCATCAAATCCTTGATCTCTCTTTGCCACCACCACAGTTGTAACCTCCATCGCTCCTCCTGCCTCCATAACCACCATTACTCTGACCACCACTTCCATATCCACCAGAACCTCCATATCACCTACCTCCACTATGATAACTGCCACCTCCACCTTCACCTCCACCGCTAGATCTAGATTGAGCCTACTTAGCGATGATGTTCCTACCACCAAGGTTCTACCCATTCTTAGGGTTTTGGGTTAGTTTAGGGTTTAGGGTTTAGGGTTAGTTTAGGGTTTGGTGTGTTTGGGGTTTAGGGTTTAGGGTTGTAGGTTTTAGGGTTTAGGGTTTAGGCTTTAGGCTTTTAGAGTTTAGGTTTTAGGTTTTAGGGTTTAGGATTTAGGCATTTAGGGTTTAGGGTTTAGGGTTTAGGGTATAGGGTTTAGGGTTTATGGTTTAGAGTTTAGGGTTTTAAGGTTTAGGGTTTAGATTTTAGGGTTATAGGTATAGGGTTTAAGGTTTAGGTTTAATTTTAGGGCTTAGGGTTTAGTGTTTAGGGTTTAGGATTTAGGGCTTAGGGTTTTTTTAAAAAAAATTTAAGTAAATCGATTGGTTTAGGTTTATTTAGTTTAATTTTAATTTATTTGAGTTTATTTTATTTTTTTATTTTAAGTAGGTTTATTTTTTATTTTTATTTAGTTTAGTTTATTTATTTTAGGTTTATTTTCTATTTTTTATCTTAGTTTATTCTTAAAGTTTTGGTTTATTTTTTAGTTGAGTTTTATTTTTATTTTATTTTTTAGGTTTAGGTTATATTTTTTTATTTTTAGGTTCAAAATTAGGTTTTTATTTTATTTTTATAGATTTAAGTTTTAGGTTTTAATTTTAGGTTTATTTTTAGGTTTTATTTTTTAGTTTAGGTTTAGATTTATTTTTAATTTATTTTATTTTATTTAGTTAAGGTTTTGGTTTAGGTTTAGTTTATTTTATTTTGAGGTTTAGGTTTTATTTATTTTAGTTTAGTTTATTTTAGTTTAGGTTTAGGTTTATTTTATTTTTATTTTAGGTTTAAGTTTTTTTTAGTTTAGGGTTTAAGTTTTAATTTTTATTTATTTTTCAGTTTCATCCTTAGGTTTATTTTTTAAGTTTAAATTTTTATTTAATTTTTATTTTATTTTATTTTAGGTTTATTTTATTTTTAGTTTTAATTTTCCTCAAGTTTTTTTATTCTTAGGTCTATTTTATTTTTTAGTTTAGTTTAGGTTTATATTTATTTATTTTTAATTTTTATTTTATATTATTTTTAGGTTTAGGTTTAGGTTTTTGTTTAGTTTTATTTATTATATTTAGGTATAGGTTCTTTTAATTTTTTATTTATTTAGTTTAGGTTTTAGGTTTTAGGTTTAGGGTTTAGGTTTAGGGTTTAGTTAGGTTTAGGGTTTAGTTTAGGGTTTTATGGTTTAGTATTTTAGGGTTTAGGGTTTAGGGTTTAGGTTAGGGTTTAGTTAGTTTAGGTTAGTCTTTAGGTTTTAGGGTTTTAGGGTTTAGGTAGTATTTAGGGTTTAGGGTTTATAGTTTAGATTAACAAGTTTAGGTTAGTTTACTTTGGTTTAGTTTTGGGGTTTAGGATTAGGGTTAGTTAGGTTTATAGTTTAGGTTTTATTTAGGTTTAGGATTTATGTTTTGGGTTTAGCGTTAGGGTTAGGGTTTAGGGTTTAAGGTTTAGGGTTTAGTGTTTAGGGTTTAGGGTTTAGGTTTAGGGTTTTATGCTAATTTAGGGTTTAAGGTTTATTTTAGGGTTTAGGGTTTAGGGTTTAGGGTTTAGGGCTTATTATTTAGGATTTACTGTTTAAGGTTTAGTGTTTAGGGTTTTTTATTTTTAAATTAACTAAATCAATAAGTTTAACTTAATTTAGTTTATTTAGATTATTTTTATTTATTTTAGTTTATTTTATTTTTTATTTTTATTTAAGTTTAATTTTTATTTTTATTAGTTTAGTTTATATAATTTACTTTATTTATTTTTATTTAGGTTTTTTATTTTAGTTTGTTTTTTGTTTATGTTTATTTTTTAGTTTAGTTTTCTTTTTATTTTATTCTTTAGGTTTATGCTTTATTTTTTTATTTTTAGGTTTAGGTTTAGGTTTTTACATTTTTTTAGGTTTATTTTTAGGTTTAAGTTTAAGGTTAGCTTATGGTTTAGGGTTTTGGCTTTAGTGTTTTTAGAGTTTAGGTTTAGTTGTTTAAGTTTGAGTTTAGCTTTAGGATTAGGGTTTAGGTTTAGGGTTTAGTTTAGGTTTAGGGTTTTAGTGTTTAGGTTTTAGGTTTAGGGTTAGGAGTTAGGGTTTTTTTAGGTTTAGGGTTTAGGGTTTGAGTTTTGGGGTTTTGGGTTTAGTTTTAGGGTTGTAGTTTAAGGTTTAGGTAGTTTAGGGTTTAGGTTAGGGTTTTGGGTTAATTTAGTGTTTAGGTTTAATTTAGGTTTATTTAGGATTTAGGGTGGTTTAGGTTTAATTTCATGTTAGGGTTTATATTTAGGGTTTAGGTTTAGGGTTTAGGTTAGTTTAGGGTTTATGGTTTAGGGTTTAGGGTTTAGGATTTAGGGTTTAGGTGTCTAGGGTCTAGGGTTTTTTTAAAAAAATTAACTAAACTGGTATGTTTAGGTCTATTTCATTTATTTAGTTTATTATTTATTTATTTTAGTTTATTTTTTATTTTATTTATTTTTGTTTATTAATTTCAAGTTTATTTATTTTAGTTGAGGTTTTTTATTTTAGTCTATTTTTTAGGTTTAGATATATGTTTATATTTAGTTTTTTAGTTTAGTTTTATTTTCATTTTAATTTTTAGGTTTTATTTATTATTTTTTGGTTTATGTTGAGGTTTTTATTTTAATTTTTTAGGTTTAGGTTTTAGGTTTTTATTTTAGGTTTATTTGTAGATTTTATTTTTTACTTTAGGTTTAAGTTTATTTATAGTTTATTTTATTTTATTTAGGTTAGGGTTTAGGTTTAGTTTATCTTAGGTTTAGGCTTAGGTTTATGTTTTTTTTTATTTTGTTTATTTTAGGTTTAGGTTTAGGGTTTAGGGTTAGCTTAGGGTATAGGGTTAATTTAGGGTTTATGGTTTTGGGTTTATGCTTTATGGTTTAGGGTTTTTTAGATTTAGGTTTTAGGGTTAGCTTAGGGTTTAGGGTTAAGGTTAGGGTTTAAAGTTTAGGGTTTTGGGTTTTCGGTTTAGGGTTTAGGGTTTGGGTTTAGGGTTTAGTAGTTTAGGGTTTTAGGTTTTTTGTTTAGGGTTTATGACTAGTTGTAGGGCTTAGGGTTTAGGGTCTAGGGTTTAGGATTTATGGATTAGTATTTACGGTTTAAGGTTTAAGGTTTTTTTTAAAAAAAAATTAAGTAAACAGGTAGGTTTAGGTTTATTTAGTTTATTTTAAATTTATTTTAGTTTATTTTATTTTATATTTTTATTTATTTTTTTATTTAGCTTGGTTTATTTATTTGAGTTTACATTTTGTATTTTAGTTTACTTTTTAGGTTTGGGTTTAGGTTTTTGTTTACTTTTTAGTTTAGTTTTATTTTGATTTTGATTTTTAGGTTTAAGTTTTATTTTTTTACTTTAGGCTTTTGTTTCGGTTCCTATTTTATTTTTTTAGGTTTAGGTTTTAGTTTTTATTTTAGGTTTATTTTTAGGTTTTATTTTTTATTGTAAGTTTAGGTTTATTTTTTATTTATTTTATTTTATTTAGTTTTAGAGTTTAGGTTTAGTTTATTTAAGGTTTAGGTTTAGGTTCATTTTATTTTCTTTATTTTAGGTTTAATTTTTTTTTTAGTTTAGGGTTTAGGTTTTTTTAGGTTTTTTTTTAAGTTTAGGTTTTTATTTTGTTTATATTATGTTTTTATTTTATTTTTAGTTTTTATTTTATTTTGGTTTTTTATTCTTATTTTTTTAGTTTACTTTAGATTTTTATTTTTTTATATTAGTTTGGTTTTTATTTTTTATTTTATTATATTTTCATGTTTAGGTTTAAGTTTAAGTATAGGTTTAGGTGTAGGTTTTTGTTAAGGCATTTATTTTATTTTATCTTTTTATTATATTTAGGTGTAGGTCTTTTTATTTATTTTACTTTTTAGGGCTTAGGGTTTAGGGTTAATAGTTTATGGTTTAGGGTTTAACATTTGGGGTTTAGGGTTTACGGTTTAGGGTTGTAGGTTTTAGTGCTTAGGGTTTAAGGCTTAGGGTTTAGGGTTTAGGATTTTAATATTTGTTTTATTTTTTTTAAAATTAAGTAAGCAGGTTGGTTTAGGTTATTTTATTTATTTAGTTTATTTTTATTTATTTATTTTATTTTATTATCAATTTTTATTTAAGATTATTTTTATTTTTATTTAGTTTAGTTTCATTATTTTAGGTTTCTTTATTTTAGTTTATTTTTTAGGTTTAGGTTTAGGTTTATTTTTTAGTTTAGTTTTATTTTTATTTTATATGTTAGGTTTATGTTTTATTTATTATTTTTAGGTTTAGGTTTTATTTTATTTTATTTATTTGGCTTCAGTTTTTGGTTTTTATTTTAGGTTTATTTTTAGGTATTATTTTTAAGTTTAGGTTTAAGTTTATTTTTAGTTTATGTTATTTTATTTAGTGTTTAGGTTTAGGTTTAGGTTTAGTTAATTTTAGGTTTAGGTTTAGGTTTTATTTATTTTAGTTTTGTTTATTTTAGTTTAAGTTTATGTTTATTTTAATTTAATTTTAGGTTAAAGTTTTTTTTTTTAGTTTAGGTTTTAAGTTTTATTTTTTATTTATTTATAGGTTTATTTTTTAAGTTTAGGCTTTTATTTTATTTTAATTTATTTTATTTTAGGTTTATTTTATTTTTATTTTTGGTTTAGTCTTTTTTATTTAGGTTTTTTTATTTTTTTAGTTTAGTTTAGGTTTTAATTTATTTTATTTTAGTTTAGTTTTTATTTTTTATTTTATTTTCTTTTTAAGTTTAGGTTTAGGTTTAGTTTTAATTTTATTTTATTTTGCTCTTGATTTTTTTATTCATTTTATTTTTAGGTTTTATTTAATTTAGGTTTAAGTTTTTGGCTTTTTGTGGTTTAGGGTTTAGGGTTAGTTGAGGGTTTAATGTTTATTAGTAGAGTTTAGGGTTTATGGTTTAGGGTTTAGGGTTTATGGTTTAAGGTTTTAGGATTTATGGTTTAAGATTTTTAGGGTTTAGGGTTTAGGGTTTTTAGGGTTTAAGGTTTAGGTTTTAGGTCTAGGGTCCATTTTTTAGTTTAGGGTTTAGGATTTTTATTTTTTCTTTTTTTTAATAGAGAACAAATTCAGATTCAACATTTCTTCTTTTTGATTTCATCAACCAAGTAACACAACAAGTTTTCTAAGACACAAGTGACGACATAGATAAAAAATGAGCATGCATAAAGCAAATCAAAAACTCTAGATAACTAGCACCGTCTCCCCTCTGCCACCACCACAACTGTAACCTCCATCTCTCCTCTCATCTCCATTATCACCACTGCTCTAACTTCCACCTCCATATCCACCAGGACCTTCAGATCCCCCACCACCGCTATGATAACCGCTACCTTCACCTTCGCCTCCACTTTAGATATAGAGTGAGCACGGTTGGGTGATGTTATTTAGTTAGAGTTTAGGTTTAGTTTTAGGTTTATTAGGTTTTTGGGTTTAGTTTTTTTTAATTTACTTAGTTACTTTAGGTTTAAGTTTAGGGTTTGGGGTTTAGGGTTTAGTGTTTAGGGTTTAAGATTAGGGTTTTGGGTTTAGGGTTTCGGGTTTAAGAGTTTAGGGTTTAGGGTTTAGGGTTTAGGGTTTAGGGTTTAGGGTTTAAGGTTTAAGGTTTTTAGGGTATAAGGTTTAGGGTTGTAGGTTTAGAGTTTAGGTTTTAGGGTTGTAGGTTTAGAGTTTAGGGTTTAGGGTTTAGGGTTTAGGATTTAGGGTTTAGGTTTTTCTTTTAAAATTAAGTAAACCGATAGGTTTAGCTTTATTTAGTTTATTTATTATTTATTTTAGTTTATTTTCTTTTTTATTTTTATTAAGGTTTATTTTTATTTTTAGTTAGTTTAATTTATTTATTTTAGGTTTATTTATTTTAGTTTAGGTATTTTATTTTAGTTTATTTTTTAGGTTTAGGTTTATGTTAATGTTTTTTTTTTAGTTGAGTTTTATTTTTATTTTATTTTTTTAGTTTAGGTTTTATTTTTAATTGTTAGGTGTAGGTTTAGGTTTTTATTTATTTTATTTTATTTTATTTTTATTAGTTTATTTTATTTTACTTTTAGGTTTATGTTTAGCTTTTTGTATAGGTTTTTATTTTATTTTATTTTAGACTTGAATCTTAGACGAACTCATTCATCATCAAGTCGAGTGCTATGTGGATGTTCTCGTGGTCAAAAGAAGAGAAATGGAATACCATCTTTTACTTGAGAGTAGTTTTCGAACAGTTAAGACAATTTAACCTCAAAATGAACCCCTTGAAGTGTGCATTTGGAGTAGCTTCAAGGAAATTCCTTCGATTTGTTGTCCGATACCAAGGAATTCAAATCGATCTGGAGAAGATCAAGGTGATATTAGAAATGCCACCCCCTAAAAGTTCAACTTAACTCAGATCATTCCAAGGGTGGTTGGCGTATCTAAGATGCTTTATATCCAACCTATCCAAAAGATGTAAGCCATTCTTAGCACTTATCAAAAAGGATGTTTAGTTCAAGTGGGATGAAAAGTGTGAGCATGCCTTTGAAGACATCAAGCATTACCTGATGATTCTGCCGATTCTAGTAGCCGCTATCCTGGGTAAGCTGCTCATACTTTACACTGTTGAGTTAGAAAACTCTCTTGGTGCATTGTTGGCCTAAGACAATGACAAAGGGAAGGAAAATGCACTATACTATCTCAGCCGTCGTCTAATCCCTACTAAGGCTAATTATCCAGCCATTGAGAAGCATTGCCTATCTTTAATCTTTGCATCCTAAAAGCTATAACACTACATACTTCCTCATAATGTGAACTTAATCTCTAGTATCAATCCGCTATAATATCTCATGACACAACCAACACTATCCGGATGGTTGGCACGACGGTCCATGATCCTCTCGCAGTTTGACATTACCTTCGTACCCCTCCATCTAGTGAAAGGACAAGAGCTAGTAGATTTCCTAGTAGCACACCCACTTCTTGCTGACTCTCCACTTATAGATGATCTCCCCAATGAACAAATCAATAACTTAGGTGATACTAATATTCACCGTTGGGAGATGTACTTTGATGGTGTGGCTTCCTCTCAAAGAGGAGAAGAACCACAATCTACTATTCCATGAAAGGCAGGGGTAGGAATAGTTCTTTTAACTCTAGACCGTGATGTAATGAGATTCTCATATCAACTATCCAATCTTTGCACCAGCATCGAAGCCAAATATGATGCTCTAATTATTAGTCTAGAGTTAATTGCTGCTCTAAGCATCAATAACATCAACATCTTTAGGGATTCTCAGTTAATTATCAACCAAATAGCTGAGTCTTGTAAGGTTATAAAGCCCAAGCTCCATCACTACCCCAAGTACATATCCCCGATCTCTCCCTCTACCACCACCACGGCTGTAACCTCCATCACTCTTCCCATCTCCATAACCACTGCCCACACCTCCATATCCCATATCCTAGATCTACCCCTCACCATGAAAATTGTCCTCCACCTTGCTGATCTAAGTTAAGCCTAGTTGATGGTGATGTTCTTGCCATCAAAGTTTTGCCCATTCTTAGGATTTAGGGTTTATGATTTAGGGTTAGTTTAGGGTTTAGAGTTTAGGTTTTATGGTTTAGGGTTTAGGGTCATAGGTTTTAGGGTTTAGGGTTTAGTGTTTGGGGCTTAGGGTTTAGGGTTTTTGGGTTAAGGGTTAAGGGTTAAGGGTAAAGGGTTTTAGGGTTTAGTGTTTAGGGTTTAGGGTTTAAGGTTTAGGGTTTAGGGTTTAGGGTTTAGGGTTTGTTTTAGGGTTTAGGGTTTAGGATTTAGGGTTTAGGGGTTATATTTTTTAAAATTAAGTAAACCGGTAGGTTTAGGTTTATTATTTAGTTTATTTAGTTTAATTTTTATTTATTTGAGTTTATTTTATTTTTTATTTTTATTTAAGTTTATTTTTCATTTTTATTTAGTTTAGTTTATTTATTTTTATTTCTTTATTTTCATTTTGGTTTTTTATTTTAGTTTATTTATTAGGTTTAAGTTTATTTTTTAGTTGAGTTTTATTTTTATTTTATTTTATAGGATTAGGTTTTATTTTTTATTTCTAGGTTTAGGTTTAGCTTTTTTTTTATTTTTTTTTATTTTAGGTTTTATGTTTATATTTTAGCTTTATTTTTAGGTTTTATTTTTTAGTTTAGGGTTAGGTTTATTTTTAGTTTATTTTATATTATTTAGTTTAGATTTAGATTTAGGTTTAATTTATTTTAGGTTAAGGTTTAGGTTTTATTTATTTTAGTTTAGGTTTAGGTTTATTTTATTTTGGTTATTTTATTTCTATTTTAGGTTTAGGTTTAGGTTTTATTTTTAATTTAAAGTTTAGTTTTTATTTATTTTTATGTTTTTTTAGGTTTATTTATAGGTTTAGTTTTTATTTTACTTATTTTTATTTTACGTTTAGCTTTATTTTATTTAGGTTTTTGGTTCTTAGGTTTATTTTGCTTTTTAATTTAGTTTAGTTTTTATTTATTTTATTTTAGTTTATTTAAATTTTTTATTTTTTTTATTTTTAGGTTTAGGTTTAGGTTTTACTTTAGGTTTTTATTTTATTTTATTTTTTATTTTATTTAGGTATAAGTTTTTTAATTTATTTTATTATTAGGTTTTATTTAGTTTTAGTTTATAGTTTTAGGTTTTTAGGGCTTAGGGCTTATGGTTTAGGGTTTATTGTTTAGGGTTTAGGGTTTAGCATTTAGGGTTCTATGGTTAGGGTTTAGGCATTAGGGTTTAGGGTTTAGTGTTTAGGCTTTAGGATTTCAGGTTTTGAGGGTTTATGGTTTAGGGTTTAAGTTTTAGGGTTAGTATAGGGTTTAAGGTATAAGATTTAGGGTTTAGGGCTTTTAGGGTTAAAGGTTTAGGGTTTAGGGCTTAGTGTTTAAGGTTTTAGGGTTTAAGGTTTAGGGTTTAGGGATTAGGGGTTTAGGGTTTTTTATTAGGGTTAGGGTTTAGGTTTTAGGGTTTAGGGTTGTAGGTTTAGGGTTTAGGGTTTAGAGTTAGTTTTAGGGTCTATGGTTTAGGGTTTGGGGTTTAGGGTTTAGGGTTTAGGGTTTAGGATTTATTTAATTAAATAATATGTTTATTTAGTATATTTTTTATTTTAATTTATCTTATTTTTTATTTTTATTTTATTTATTTATTATTTTTATTTAGGTTAGTTTGCTTATTATAGATTTGGTTTATTATTTTAGTTTATTTTTTTATATAGTTTTATTTTTATTTTATTTTTTAAGTTTAGTTTTATTTTATTTTCAGGTTCAGGTTTAGGTTTTTATTTTAATTTTTTAGGTTTAGGTTTTATGTTTTTATTTTAGGTTTATTTTTAGGTTTTATTTTTTAGTTTAGGTTTCAGTGTATTTTTAGTTTATTTTAATTTATTTAGTTTGGGGTTTAGGTTTAGTTTATTTTTCGTTTTAGTTTTGGTTTTATTTATTTTAGTTTAGGTTTAGCTTTATTTTATTTCATTTATTTCAGGTTTAGGTTTTTTTTTAGTTTAGGGTTTAGGTTTTATTTTTAGGTTTCTTTTATAGGTTTAGGCTTATATTTAGTTTTAATTTTATGTTATATTAGGTTTAATTTATTTTTGTTTTACATTTAGTTTTTATTTTATTTAGATTTTTTATTTTAGGTTTATTTTATTTTTTTAGTTTAGTTTAGGTTCTTATTTATTGTATTTTTGTTTAGTTTTTATTTTTTAATGTTATTTTATTGATAAATTTAGGTTTAGGTTTATGTTTAAGTTTTAGTTTAGGCTTTAATTTAATTTAGTTTTTATTTTATTTTATTTAGGTTTAGGTTTTTTAATTTATTTTATTTTTAGGTTTTATTTAGTTTAGGTTTAGGTTTTTAGGTTTTTAGGGTTTAGGGTTTAGTGTTTAGGGCTGTGGGTTTTAGGGTTTAGGGTTTAGGGTTTAGGGATTTAGGATTTAGGGTTTAGGGTTTAGGGTTTAGGGTTGTAGGCTTGGGGTTCAAGGATTAGGGTTAATTTTAGGGTAAGGGTTTTTTTATTATTTTTTATTATTTTTAAATAAAGTAAACTCATAAGTTTAGGTTTATTTAGTTTATTTTTTATTTATTTTAGTTTTTTTATTTTTATTTGGGTTTATTTTTATTTTTATTTAGTTTACTTTATCTATTTTGGGTTTATTTATTTTAGTTTAGGGTTTAAGTTTAAGTTTATTTTTTATTTTACTTTAAATTTTTATGTAATTTTCTTATTAGGTTTAAGTTTAGGTTTAGGTTTTAGTTTAAGTTTTAATTTTATTTTATTTTGGTTTAAGTTTATTTATTTATTTTATTTTTATGTTATATTTAGTTTTGGTTCAAGTTTTTAGCATTTTAGGTTTTAGGGTTTTAGGTTTAGAGTTTAGGGTTAGTTGAGGGTTTAGGGTTTAAGGCTTGGGGTTTAGGGTTTAGGATTTAGGGTTTAGGGTTTATGATTTAGGTTTAGGATTTTAGGGTTTAGGGTTTAGGGTTTAGGGTTTTAGGGTTTAGGGTTTAAGGTTTAGGTTTTAGGTCTAGGGTTCAAGTTTTAGTTGACGGTTTAAGGTTTTTGGATTTTTTTTAAAATAGAAGAAATTCATATTCAACATATCTTCTTTTTTATTTCATCAACCAAGTTACACACCAGGTTTTCTAAGACAAAAGTGATGACATAGATAAGAAATGAGCACGCATAGAGCAAATCAAAAACCTTGATAACTAGAACCATCTCTACTCTAAGGACATAGTTCCATAAGCAGTAGATCAGTTGGCGTTCTTGATTTCTCCAGTTCCCATCAACCACCTCTTAAGTAGCGGGATGCATGATATTCTCTCTCTCTCTCGCCACCACCACCTCTCCTCCTCATAACCACCACTCGCCACCACCTCCATATCCACCAACACCTCTAGATCACCCACTACCACTGTGATAATTGCAACCTATGCCTTCGCCTCCATCACCAGATCTAGACTGAGCATGGTTGATGGTGATGTTCCTACCATCAAGGTTCTGCCCATTCTTAGGGTTTAGGTTTATTAGGTTTTAGGGTTGAGGTATATTTTTTAATTTATTTTATTACTTTAGGTTTAGGTTTAGGGTTAAGGTTTAAGGTTTAATGTTTAGGATATAGGGTTTTAGAGTTGATGCTTTAAGGGTTTAGGGTTTAGGGTTTAGGTTTTAAGTTTAGGGTTCAGGTTTTAGTTTAGGGTTTAGGGTTTCGGGTATTTTAGGGTTTAGGGTTTAAGGTTGTAGGCTTAGTGTTGTAGGTTTAGGGTTTATGGTTTAGGGTTTAGGGTTTCGGGTTTAGGGTTTAGGGTTAGATCTTAGGATTTATGGTTTTTTAGGGTTTAGGGTTTAGGGTTTAGGGTTGTAAGTTTATGGTTTAGAGTTTAGTGTTGTAGATTTATGGTTTAGAGTTTAGGGTTTAGGGTTGCAGGTTTATGGTTTAGAGTTTAGTGTTGTAGATTTATGGTTTAGAGTTTAGGGTTTAAGGTTAATTTTAGGGTTTAGGGTTAGAGTGAGTTATTTATTTATTTTTATTTTCTTATTTTTTATTTTTATAAAAATTTGTAAACTGGTAGGTTAAGGTTTATTTACTTGATTTTTTTAATTTATTTTATTTTATTTATTTTGATTTAGGTATTTTTTTGTTTACTTTAGTTTTTTTATTTTGCTATTTTTTATTTTCGTTTCTTTTTAAGGTTTAGGTTTTGGTTTAGGTTTAGGTTTTTCTTTTATTTTTTTGGTTTAGGATTTAGGTTTTTACTTCGGGTTTATTTTTTGGTTTTATCTTTTAGTTTAGGTTTAGGTTTAATTTGGTTTATTTTATTTTATTTAGTTTAGGTTTAGGTTTCAATTTAGTTTATTTAGGTTTAGGTTTAGGTTTTATTTATTTTAGTTTAGTTTATTTTAATTTAGGTTTAAGTTTATTTTATTTTTTATTTTAGGTTTTCTTTTTTAGTTTAGGGTTTAGAATTTATTTTTATTTATTTTTAGTTTTTATTTTTAGGTTTATTATTTAGGTTTAGGTTTTTATTTATTTTTTCTTTTATTTTATTTTAGGTTTATTTTATTTCTATTTTAGGTTTAGTTTATATTATTTTTAGGCTTTTATTTTTATGTTTAGTTTAGGTTTTTATTTAATTAATTTTTGTTTAGTTTTAATTTTTTATTTTATTTTTTATTTAGGTTTAGGTTTAGATTTATGTTTAGGTTTAAGTTTTAGTTTATGTTTTTATTTTATTTTATTTTTTTTTTATCTTGGTTTAGATTTTTTTTTTAAGTTTAATTTAGTTTAGATTTAGAATTTTAGGTTTTTAGGGTTTACGGTTTAGGGTTTTAGTTTTAGGGTTTGGGGTTTAGGGTTTGAGGTTTAGGGTTTTTTTTGGGGTTTAGGGTATAGGGTTTTGGGTTTAGAGTTTAGGGTTTTGAGTTTAGGTTTTAGGGTTTAGGGTTTAGGGTTTAGGGTTTTAGTGTTTAGGGTTTAGGGTTTAGGGTTTAGGGTTTTTAGGGTTCTAGGTTTATGGTTTAGGGTTCAAGTTTTAGTTTAGGGTTTTGGGTTTTGGGTTTTTTTAATAGAGAACAAATTCAAATTCAACATTTCTTTTTTTATTTATTTAGATTATTTAATTTATTTAGTTTAATTTTTATTTATTTTAGTTTATTTTATTTTTTATTTTTCTTTATGTTTATTTTTAATTTTTAATTTTTTAGTATAGTTTTTTAGGTTTAGGTTTTTATTCAGTTTTTAGTTTATTTTATTTTAAGAGTGATTGAAGAAATGATTGTTCGAAGAGAAAATCAAAGATTTGTATTGATTTGATAATGATTTGGTTAAGTTCAAGCATTTGACTTGAAAGGGTATAGGTAGGTTAGATTTGGATTTGAGTTTTCAATTTAGTTTTGGTTATTTGAATTTATATTTCATTTTTATTTCATTTTTATTTGTTAATATAAATGAGAATATAAATGGGTTATGAGAAAATCTTTTGAGTTTGGAGTGATTTGGATTTGATTTGAGCTAAGTCCATAAGATGAAATCAAAAGGGCTTATGAAAGATTTTGGTTTTGAAATTGATCATGGGTTTCAACTATTTGGAATTGATTCATGATTTGGATTTTATAATTGATTTATGATTTGAGAAAATCAATTGAGTTGGAATTTATTTAAGATTTGAGTTTGAAGTTTGGTTTGAAAGAAGGAAGCAAGGATTTGGGTTTAAGATATAGAATAGGCAAGTCTTCCTAAAACCCCTAAGGTACAACATATTCTTATTGCTAACTCTTCTAAGTCTCTAGGGTTAGGTTAAGTGTTTTCCTAATCACTAGAAGTGTCTTAAGACTACAAAACTCTTAGTGTTTAGAGGAGCCCTCATGTCTAGGATGGAGAAGTTGAAAGCTCACTCCAAAAGTGAGGTCAATAGGAATTAAGACAATGGAGGTGCTAGCAAAGTATTTGGGGAGAGTACTACTCTTATTGAAATCAAGAATAGCTTTAACTGAGTTCTCTTTAATGATAAACCAACATTTTTTGGAAAAAGAGGGTAGTGTAACCATCAGGGCTAGCCATAGATCTGCATTCAAACTTTGCAAAATGTCAGCAATTTTAGATTCAGAAGGTAAGGAAGAAAGCATCTTGTTATCTTCATAAGAAATGAGATTAGGGATAACTTCAGGCCAAAAAATATCATCATAAGCAACATTTTTATTAAGAAGCTCTTTAATAAAAGAGACAACAGAATCTGTAAGCTCCTTATTATCTGAACACCAAATACTATCATTAGTTTTAATTTTATGAATGTGATTTAAAGCCTTTTTTTTAACAATCGCATGAAAATATTTAGTATTACGATTAGCATAGAGCCTTTTTGCTGTCAATTGGTCTCTTTCATGTCTTGATAACATGTTAACCTATTTTTAACTTGAGCCAACAAATGAATTTTAGATGGGTAATTAACAACAACATCTTCCAAAACTATAACCTCATTCTCCATTTCTTTGATATTGACAAAAAGTTTTTTAAAATAATGTTTATTCCACTAATTAAAGCAATGTTTGAGTCTTTTTAATTTGAACCACAATCTCCTCATCCCAAAAATTAAATCATTAAGATGGAGAGGTTCATCCTAGTTACTAGCAACAACATCCAAAAATCTCATCCATGAGCCACATATTTTGAAAGAGAAAGGGGATAGGAGAGGAGGGTTTAGTAGCATTCAAATTCACAGAGATAAGTAATTAAGAATGGTTCTAAAAGGTTCTACTTAAATGCTCCACAAAAGTACTAGGAAGAAGGTTAATCCACAAAATGTCTAAAAAGAACCTGATCTAACCTTTGCCAGAGTCTATAATTTTTCCAAGTAAACTAAGTCTCACTAAAGCCAATGTCAGTAAGATGACAATCAAGGATCATGTTATTAAAATATTCCATTGAAAATAAGTTCAGAGAATTACCACTAACCCATTCAGTGGAAGAGGAGATAGTATTAAATCCCCACCCACAAACCAAAGAGCATTAACAGAAGAAGAAAAATGAATAAGATCATCCCAAAGAAACCGTCTACTGTTTCTATTACAAGCAGCATAAACAAATGAACCAAAACAATACCAATTATCAAAAGTAATTGTAACATTCACAACATGGGAAAACTCATCCAAAACTTGCAAAAAAAAGGACTATTCCAAACAATCCAAATTTTATTGCTCGAATTAGAAAAAAAATAACCAAAACTAATCATTCTAGCAACAAAAGGAATGTTAGAAGGAAGAATAAACGGTTCTAAAATAGCCAAAAAAGGAATTATTATGAGAATGAACTAAATTTTTAATTCTATTTCTAACAGAGATTGTACCAATCCCTTGCACATTCCAAATTAAGAAGGAAACCATTTATTTCTAGGCCGAACAGCCAGATCTAGTAAGTTTGGGAAAGTTAAGAAATTAAGATTTAGGAGTTTTATTTTTCTTTCTAAAAATTTAAAATTTATTAATCATATCCACAACATCACCATCAGATAGAGATTATTCAGGGATATGCTTGGGATAAGGTTGCATCTTTACAACATCATGGTAGGCCACTTCACATTCTTCCAAATCATTTTTATTTTGCAAAATTGGGTTAGAAGATTGCACAACATTAAATGAAGAAGCAAGAGTAGGATTAGAACCGTTTAAAGTACAAGTGACCAAATCAGGATTAGAACTTTTATCCTTAGTAAGCTCACCAATCAGACCCTCATGAGGGATCACATGTTCTTCTATTAAAGGTGGCAAAGAAGCAGGAATGAAATCATTTGAAATTGAATCATCATCCACAAGTTTTAGAAACATATTATTGTCCATATTAAAACCAATATCAGTGTGATGCAAATGGATAGGTTCATTAGAAGGTAAAACATCCTTATTCACAAGAGTGATATCCAGAAGCTGGTCAAGATGAATAGTCACAGCCTTGTTGAAGGGAGCAATGATAGGATCAAGGCAATGACCCTCAGCTTTAGGTAATGAGTATCCATTGGAACACTTTCTGAGGTTTAACTAATGGCACTTGAAGATTGAGATCCAGATTAATATGCACGGGTTTGGGTTTCTTAAAGTGAGGATGAACCACAAAGAAATCTTGAACCCCATGACTGTGAATTTTGCAATGGGAACAAAAAAATAGGAAAATTCTCAAAATCCACTTTTTGCAAATATCCATATCTCTATGATCCTAACCAAATTTCTTTTGGAAATTTTATAATTATATCCAACTCGACTAGGATCCGAGCAATAGAGGGCCTGGAGTTAGAAGCAATCACTTGATCAACTTGAAGAAGATGACCGAACAGCGCACCCATAGAAAAAAGAAACTCATGATTAATGAAATGAACACGCAGATTGAGATAAGAGATCCATTTGGGAACTATAGGAGGTTCCTCTTTAATATAAAAATGAGGCATCCATTTCAATAATTTCACTTGATAATTGAAAACAAAATATGAATGTCAAGAGAAAACTCAAGAAACATCTAAATCATTTGAAAGCTGAATCAAGACATGTTGTGAATCGATCAATCTGATAGAGAAAATGCTAGAGAGTTTCAAGCTATGAAAAAATTATCGAATATTCTTCAAAGTAGGAGGGCTCAATGCAAATTTACCCACTAATGTGAATTCAAAAGGTTTGTCAAGCCTTTCCACAACTGAATTAGAACACATTATCGTGGGTACACCCTAAAAAGTGGTAGAGATATGCTTGAGAGACTCACCAGTGCATTTGGCCTTACCAGCAAGAACATCCTTGAAGGATTTTGAAGCTAGCGAAGGAATTAAGCTAGAGACCCCCAATGAGTCAGAAGCTTTCACGGGAGCAGCCGAAATGCAAGGATTTCCCCATGGGGAAGCAGAGAGTGAAGCCATGAGCAGCAGTAGCACATGATAGGAGAAGCCGAGAGCCAAGCTAAGCCATCGAAATGGAGAAACAGCCAAGATGTCCACATGAGAAGGCACAAAAAAGACGCGCCTCCATAAGGGAAATGAAATTCATTAGAGCACCCAAAAAATGAAGGAGATGAAAAGTTTCTAATTTTTAGGGTTTAGGATTAGGGTTTAGGGTTAGTTTTTGGGTTTAGGATTTAGGATTTTTTTAAAAAAAATTAAGTAAACCTATAGGTTTAGATTTATTTAGTTTACTTAGTTAATTTTTTATTTATTTTATTTAGGTTTACTTTTTATTTTTATTTAGTTTAGTTTATTTATTTGGGGTTTATTTATTCTAGCTTAGGTTTTTTATTTTAGTTTGTTATTTAGGTTTAGGTTTATTTTTTAGTTGATTTTTATTTTTATTTTATTTTTTAGGTTTAGGTTTTACTTTTTATTTTTAGATTTAGGTTTAGGTTTTTATTTTATTTTTTTAGGTTTAGGTTTAAGGTTTTTATTTTTGGTTTAATTTTAGGTTTTACTTTTTAGTTTATTTTATTTTATTTAATTTAGGTTTAGGTTTAATTTATTTTAGTTTAGTTTATTTTAGTTTAGGCTTAGTTGTATTTTATTTTATTTGTTTTATTTTTATTGTAAGTTTAGGTTTTTTTAGGTCAAGGTTTTAGTTTTATTTTTTATTTATTTTTAGGTTTAATTTTAGGTTTAGGTTTTGATTTAGTTTTTATTTTATTTTTTTTAGGTTTATTTTATTTTTATTTTATTAAGGTTTTTTATTCTTAGGTTTATTTTATTTTTTAGTTTAGTTTAGGTTTTTCTTTACTTTATTGTATCAATTTTATGTTTTATTTTATTTTATTTTAAGGTTTAAGTTTTAGTTTTAATTTTGGATTTCATTTTATTTTATTTTTCTATTTTATTTTGGTTTAGGTTTATTTATTTATTTTATTTGAAGGTTTTATTTAGTTTAGGTTTAAGTTTAGGTTTTAGGGTTTAGTGTTTATGATTATTTAGGGTTTAGGGTTTTGGGTGGTTTAGGGTCACTGAGGTTTAGGGCCTGGTCAATGATTTAGGTTTAGGCCTTTGTGGAAGTTTAGGGTTTTTGGGTCAGGTGGTGGGGTTTAAGGCCCAGGATCATGGTTTAGGTTAGGGTTAACCATGACTGGTTTAGGCCTGTGGTAAGCTTTAAGATCTGGGGTCAGTTATGGAGGTCAGTTGGGTGGCCTAGGGTTTAGGATTTACATTTAGGGTTATGGTGGGGTTTTTGGTTTCAGTAGTTTAGGGCCTTGGTAGGGTTTAGGCCTGGGTTTTTAGTGGCTCATGGTAGGTTTAGTCAGATTTAGGGTTTAGGGTCAGGGTTTAGGTTTAAAGTTTTAAAAAAAAAACAAATTAGCAAACCCCAGTTTAGGTTTATTTAATTTATTTTATTTTATCTTAATTTTTTATTTTATTTAGGTTTATGTTTTATTTTATTTAGTTTGGTTTATTTATTTTGTTTATTTTTTAAGTTTATGTTTAGGTTTATGCCTTTTAGTTTATTTTATTTTATTTAATATTTAGGTTTAAGTTTTATATGTTTTTTATTTAGTGTTGTTAATTTATTTTAGTTTTTTATATAGTATATCTTTTAGGTTTAGGTTTAGGTTTGTGGTTTTAGTTAGATAACATTTAGGGTAGGTTTGAGGTTTAGGGTTTAGGTTTAGGGTTAGGTTTAGGGTTTGGGTTAAGGGTTGTAAGGGTTTAGGGTTTATGGTTTATGCTTTAGGGTTTAGAGTTTAGGATTAGGGTTTAGGGTTTATGGTTTACAATTTATGATTTAGGGTTATAGGTTTAGGGTTTAGAGTTTAGGATTTTGGGTTTTTTTTTAAATTAAGTAAATTAATAGGTTTAAGTTTATTTAGTTTATTTTTTTATTTATTTAAGTTTATTTTTTATTTAGGTTTATTTTTTTATTTTTATTTAGTTTTATTTATTCATTTTAGGTTTATTTATTTTAGGTTTATTTATTTTATTTTAGTTTTTTTATTTTAGTATTTTTTTTTGGTTTTTGTTTTGGTTTTGGTTTATTTTTCTAGTTGAATTTTATTTTAATTTTATTTTTTAGATTTTGGTTTTACTTTTTATTTTTAGGTTTAAGTTTATGTTTTTATTTTATTTTTTTAGGTTTAGGTTTTAGGTTTTTATTTTTGGTTTATTTTTTAGTTTATTATATTTAACTTACTTTAGGTTTAGGTTTAGGTTTAGTTTATTTTAGGTTTAGGTTTAGGTTTTATTTATTTTAGTTTAGTTTAAATTAGTTTCGGTTTATGTTTATTTGATTTTATTTATTTTATTTTTATTTTAGGTTTAGGTTTTATTTATTATTTATTATTTATTTAATTTTTAGATTTTTTTTTGGTTTAAGTTTTAATTTAGTTTTTATTTCATCTTATTTTATTTTATTTTATTTTGAGTTTATTTTATTTTTATTTTACATTTAGTATTTATTTTATTAAGGTTTATTAAGTTTTTCTTTATTTTAATTTAGTTTAGATTTTTCTTTATTTTTTATTTTAGCTTTAGGGTTTAGGTTTTTAAGGTTTAGGGTTTACATTTTATGGTTAGTTTAGAGTTTAGGGTTTAGGGGTTTAGGGTTTAAGGGTTTAGGGTTTAGTATAGGGTTTAGGGTTTATGGTTTAGGGTTTACGATTTACGGTTTAGTATTTATGGTTTAGGGATAAGGTTAGGGTTTAGGGTTTAGGGTTTAGGGTTTAGGATTTAGGGTTTAGGGTTAGTTTGATGGTTTAGGTTTTAGGGTTTAGGGTTTAGGGTTTATGGTTTAGGTTTTTCAAATAAAAAATAAATAAATAACTTGGTAGGTTTAGGGTTATTTAGTTTATTTTTTATTTATTTTAGTTTATTTTATATTTTATTTTTATTTAGTTTGGTTTATTTATTTTAGATTTATTTATTTTAGTTTATTTTTTCGATTTTAGTTTTTGATTATTTTTATTTTTTAGTTTAGTTTTATTTTATTTTATTTTTTAGGTTTGGTTTTTTTTTTAAATTTTTAGGGTTAGGTTTTTATTTAATTTTTTTAGGTTTAGGTTTTAGGTTTTATTTTAGGATTATTTTTTTTGGTTTTATTATTTAGTTTAGGTTTAGGTTTATTTTTAGTTTATTTAATTTTATTTAGGGTTTAGGTTTAGTTTATTTTAGGTTTAGGTTTTGGTTTTATTTATTTTAGTTTAGTTTATTTTAGTTTAGCTTTATGTTTATTTTATTTTTATTTTATTTTTATTTTAGGTTTATGTTTTTTTTAGTTTAGGGTTTAGGTTTTATTTATTATTTATTTATAGGTTTATCTTTTAGGTTTAGGTTTTTATTTAGTTTATTTATTTTATTTTAAATTTAATTTTATTTTTATTTGGCTTTATTTTATTTAGGTTTTATTTTTTAGTTTAGTTTAGGTTTTTATTTATTTTATTTTAGTTTAGTTTTTATTTTTGATTTTATTTTCTTTATAGGTTTAGGTTTAGGTTTAAGTTTTAGTTTAGGATTTTATTTTATTTTATTTTGGTTCAGGTTTATTTATTTATTTTATATTTTAGTTTTATTTAGTTTAGATTTAGGTTTTAGCTTTTATGGATGGTTTAGGGTTTAGGGTGGTTAAGTAGGGTTTAGAGTTTAGGTTTGGGTTTAGGGTGTGGTTTAGGGTTTAGTGTTTAGGGGTAGGTTTTAGGGTTTAGGACTTAGGGTTTAGGGTTTTAGGTTTAAGGTTTAGGTTTAGGGTGGTGGTTGGAGGGTTTAGTTTAGGATTTAGGTTTTAAGTCTAGGGTTCAAGTTTTATTTTAGGGTTTAGGGTTTTTTCTTTATTTTATAACAGAGAACAAATTAAGATTCAATATTTCTTCTTTTCGATTTCTACAACCAAGTAGCACACCAAGTTTTCTAAGACACAAGTGACGACATAGATCAAAAATGAGCATGCATAGAGAAAATAAAAAACCTAAGATAATTAGGATCGTCTCTATTGTAAAGATAGTTCCATAAGTAGATCGGACGCCATTCTTCACTCACATCGAACTCAACCTCTAGAGTAGCAGGATCCACCATCATATCCCATATATCTACCTCCTCCACCACCATGGTTGTAACCTCCGTCACACGTCCCACCTGCATAACCACTACTACTCCAACTACCACCTCAATATCCACCTCCACCTCCAGATCCCCCATCGCCACTTTGATAATTGTTGCCTCCGCCTTTGCCTCCACTGCTAGATCTAGACTGAGCCTGGTTGACAGTGATGTTCTTGTCGTTAAGGTTCTGTCCATTCTTAGGGTTTAGGTTTACGTTTATGTTTATTAGGTTTTAGGGTTTAGGTTTATTAGGTTTTTGGGTTTAGGTTTATTTATTAATTTATTTAGTTACTTTCAGTTTAGGTTTAGGGTTTGCGGTTTAGGGTTTAGGGTTAGCGTTTAGGGTTTAGGGTTTAGGATTTTCAAATTAGGGTTTAAGGTGGTTTTTTAAATTAAATTTACCGGCAGGATTAGGTTTATTTAGTTTATTATTTATTTATTTTAGATTATTTTATTTGTATTTTTATTTAGGTTTCTTTTTTATTTTTATTTAGTTTAGTTTATTTATTTTAGTTTAGGTTTTATATTTTAGTTTATTTTTAGGTTTAGGTTTAAGTTTAGGTTTATTTTCTAGTGGAGTTTTATTTTTATTTTATTTTTTATGTTAAGGTTTTATTTATTTATTTTTAGGTTTAAGTTTAGGTTTTTATTTTATTTTCTTAGGTTTAGGTTTTAGATTTATTTTGATATTTTCTTGTTTTATATTTAGTTAAGGTTTAAGTTTATTTTTAATTTATTTTATTTTATTTAGTTTATGTTTAGGTTTAGGTTTAGTTTATTTTAGGTTTATGTTTATGTTTTATTTATTTTAGTTTAGGTTTAGGATTATTTTATTTTGTTTATTTTATTTTTATTTTTGGTTTTGGTTTTTTTAGTTTAGGGTTTAGGTTTTATTTTTTATTTATTTTTAGGTTTTATTTTTAAGTTACTTTTTAGTTTAGTTTTTAATTTTGTTTTTAATTTATTTTATTTTAGGTTAATTTTAATTTTATTTACATTTAGTTTTTATTTTATTAAGGTTTTTCATTCTTAGGTTTATTTTATTTTTTAGTTTAGTTTTTCTTTCTTAATTTTATTTAGTTTAATTTTATTTTATTTTATTTTATTTTATTTTAGGTTTAGCTTTGGTTTTAGTTTATTTTAATTTATTTTTTAATTTTATTTAGGTTTATGTTTTTACATTTATTTTATTTTTAGGTTTTCTTTATTTTAGGTTTATGTTTTTAGTTTTTAGAGGTTTTGGGTTTTAAGGTTTAGGATTTCAGGTTTAAAAGTTTAGGGAGATTTAGGGTTTAGGGTATAAGGCTTAGTGTTTAGGCTTTGGGAGGTCCCAGTTATCAGAGTTTAGGGTTAGTTTAGAAGCTCAGCCTGTGGTTTTTTTAGGGTTTGGGCTGTCATTGGTTAGGTTTAAGATTTAGAGTGGGAGGGTTTGGAGTAGGAGGTGGTTGGCCTGGGAGTTTAAGTTTAGGGGTCAGTAGGGTTTGTGGTTTAGGGTTGGGTTTAGGGTTTTCTAGGGTTAAGATTTAGGGTTGTGGTTAGTTTAGGGTTTAGGGTTTAGGGTTTATGATTTAGGATTTAGGGTTTAGGTATGGTTTCAAAAAAATAATCAAACAGTAGGTTTATTTAATTATTTAGATTAATTTATATATTTTAGTTTATTTTTATTTATTAATAGGTTTATTTTTTATTTTGATTTAGTTTGGTTTATTTATTTTATTTGTGGTTTTTTATTTTAGTTTATTTTTTTGGATTAAGCTTAGGTTTATGTTTATATTTTAGTTTAGTTTTATTTTTTATTTTATTTTTTTAATTTGGGTTTTATTTTTTAATTTGAGGTTTAGGTTTAGGTTTTTATTTTATTTTTTCATGTTTAAGTTTTAGGTTTTTATTTTAGCTTTACTTTTAGGTTTTATTTTTTAGTTTAGGTTTAGGTTTTTTTTTAGTTTATTTTCTTTTATTTAGTTTGAGGTTTAGGTTTATTTTATTTTTGGTTTAGGTTTAGGTTTTATTTATTTTAGTTTAGTTTATTTTAGTTTAGGTTTAGGTTTATTTTATTTTTATTTTAGGTTTAGTTTTTATTTTTAGTTTTGGATTTACCTAAATAAAACTAAAACTAATAAAAATAAATAAAACTAAAACATCGAATAACTAAAACCTAAACAAAGAAATAATAACCCCTAAAAAAAAAAAACTAACCCTAAATCCAATAATAATAATAATAATAATAACCTAATAATAACTAAAACTAAACTAAAAATAAAAATCTAATCAATAATAAATAACTTAATAAACTAAAAACTAAAACAAAAACCTAAACCAATCCCGCGGCCCCTTCCCATCCCGAGCTCTAGTGATTTTTGAATCCCTTTTCTTTTTCTTTCTCTTTCTTGGCATTTCTGGGCTAGTTCCCAAGAAATTTGTTCTGGTTAGGCTTCGAATCTTCGACCTTTGGTCGATCCTTGTTCAATTCTTAAGTGGCACCATTTTCCATGGCATCAGGTTTTGTGAATACTTGGGGAAAACCAAATGCTCCAGCTACTCTGGCTCGAGCTTTCAATTCGTCAGGTATAGCTAAACCTTTTGCCTCTAAATCCTTCAAAGATGCCTTATCTGGTAAGGATTCTTTAACTTCTTCTGATCTTTTTTTAAACCCAATTCATATGACCTTCACAAGTGTTCTGGCTATTATGTGCTCTGACTTGGATATTGAAAAACTAGCTGAGGCTTATGCGTATACTTTGATTGGAAAATTTTCTTTTTGGCATCCTAGTATAGAGGAAATTTAGTTTTTCTATCATGACTTGAATCTTTCCAGTGTTTTTTTTATCATTTTACTAGATGGTAGACATGTGCTAATAAATTGTCTAATGACCTTGATTATAGTCGTATCTTTGCTCTCTGATCTTATTATGTTAAAAACTATCAAATGCATATTCTTAAATGGACTCCATTTTTTGACATTAAAGAGGAATCTCCTATATCACCAATTTGGTTATCTTTACTTAATCCTTGGGTTCACTTTGTTAATTATCAATTCTTGCATGCTGTGGGTTCTATTTTTGCTAGACCCTTGCAAATCAATCAAGCAACCATAGCCAAATCTAGCCCATCAATTGCTCAGATCCTTGTCGTAATTGATGTAACAAAGAAATTTCCTAAGGAGCTATGGATTAGAATGAAATTTTTGATGTTTCTAACGATGTTCCTAATGTTTCTAATGTTGTTCCCAATGTAAGTGGTAGTGATAAGCTTGTTAAAATTCTTCAAACTATTTTGGAGAGTAATTAGATTTTGGCTACTATTTATTCTGAAAATTTCCAAGTGGATGATTTTCATGTTTTAGTTTCTGATTCTAAGGAGATTTGTGAGAAAGTTGCTAAAAATCTTATAGAAAATGTTTCTATTATTTTGCTTAAAAATTCTTTAAAAGAAAATCTTGTATTATCTTCTTTGAATTTGGGCAAGAATGATGGTATGGAGCTTGTTGATAATGAGCAACCAAGTGTTTATTTGCTTAATAAATCTATTTTTGCCCCTTCTTTAACTATTATTCTAGATGGTATTTTGCTTAGTGATAATTCTTGTTTAATGGAGAAAGAGGATTTATCTTCTTGTCAAAAGGGAACTTCTCCTAAATCATTTGTTAATAATGATGACAAATTTTTTTTCTGATGATGAATCCATGGAGAATGAGATCGGTTTTCAAACTATTTTTGTTGAAAGGAAAAACTAGTTTAAAAATTATCCACCAAAAGTTTTAAGATCTACTCAATCTTCTTCATCTTTTTTTTTCTAACAAAAGTTAATGTTTAACTTTCTTATTTAGAATGTGAGGGGCATTGCTACTTTTGTGTTTGAAATAGAATTAGGAATCTTTGTAGAATTTATAATGTTGGTTTTTTGGTTATTCCTGAACCTCTTATTTTTTTCTTCTAAAATAATGCATGTGGCCTAGATGATTGGTCTTAGCAATTTTTATTTCAATATCAATAACAAGATTTGGTTATTTTGGAATAATTATCTTTCTATTAATGTTATTAATGATTTTCATCAAATTATTAATGTGTATAATTCATTTGGTGATTATCATGCTTTTGGCAATTTTGTTTATGCTTCTTGTAACAAGTTAGAGAGGTGAATTCCTTGGGATCAATTATCTAATTTTGTTTTTGTTGTTAATGATTCCTTGATTGATGGTGGGGATTTCAGTACGGTCCTTTCTTTGAATAAAAGGAAGGGGTTCTTTGTCGAATTTACATTCAATGGAAGATTTTGCAAATATGAATTTGGATTGTAATCTTCATATGTTGGTTTCATTGGTTCTCAATTTACTTGGAATAATCATAGATTGTGGCAACGGTTGGATCATGCCTTATTTAATAATTATTGGTTAAACCATTGGCCTTTAACTTCGGTGGGGCATCTTAGTAGAACTCTATCAGATCATGCTCCTCTTTTGATTTCTATTAAGGATGTTGTTCATAATAATAATGTCATTAAAAATTTTTGTTTTCAAAATATGTGGTTACAAGATAAAAGTTGTCTTGATGTTATTACTTATTATTGGTGTGCTCCTCTTTCTCTTGATGATTCTACATTTGGTATGATGAGATTTTTGCTTAATCTTAAAATTCTTAAGCATAATATCACTTGGTGGAACAAAAACTACTTTAAAAATCTTTTTGATAATATCAAGAATATGGAACAAAAGATGAAAGATTTTGAATAACTTGTTATAATTGATTTTTCTTTTTATTCTAATCTTACTTAAGCTAAAGATAATCTCATTAAGTTTCAGGATATAGAAGAGACTTATTGCAGAAAAAAGGTTATCTCTAAGCATCTTTCTGAGGGGGAAAGAAACACTAAATATTTTCATGCTTCGGTAATGTAAAGGAGAGTTCTTGGTCGCATTCATAAAATCAAGAACTTTGATAGTTCTTGGCTTGCAAAAAAGAGGATATATTTTTTTTACTCTTAATTATTTTAAAGATCTTTTAAATAAAAATTATCAACTTGTGCATTTATCCAATCCCTCTATCATCCCATCTATTATGTCTGCTGAGGATAATGAGTGCTTAGTTGCTTCTCCTTTTGATGAGGAAATTTTTAATATTCTTAATGGTATGAATGCTGATTCTATTGCAGGGTCGGATGGTTACACTACTTTATTCTTTCAAAAAGCTTGGTTTATTGCTAAAATTGATCTTGTTAATGTTGTTAAGGATTTTTTTCAAGGGAATTATATTTCTAAATATTTTTCTAGCACTTCTATTATTCTTATTCCTAAGAAAGATAATGTTGACATTTGGAATGACTTTAGACCTATTAGTCTTTGTACTTTTATCAATAAATTGATTTCTAAAATTTTGACTAATAGGCTTAGTAAGTTTCTTCCTAAGATTATCTCTCCTAATCAAATTGGCTTTGTGAAAGGTAGAACTATTTTGGATAACATCTTGCTTGCTCAAAAATTCATTCATGATTTGAATATTAAAACTAGAGGTGGCAATTTACTTTTTAAGCTTGACATCACCAAAGTCTATGATAACATTTCTTGGGATTTTCTTAATAGCATTCTTACTTTATTTGGTTTTTCTAATCATTTTGTTTCTTTGGTTAACAATGTAATTAGAAATGTTTGTTTTTCATTAGTTATCAATGGTGAAAATTTTGGTTTCTTTAATTCCTCTCAAGGTATAAGACAAGGTGACCCTCTTCCACCATCGCTTTATATTATTTTGGTTAAATATCTATCTCGTTGGCTTTATCTTTTTTTAGAAGAATTCTAGTATGTATTTCAGAAATCTTGGTGGTTTGGCTATCTCTCACTTAATCTTTTTTGATGATTTCATAATTTTATGTAATGGCTCGTTACATTATGTTAAAAAATTTTAAGGATTTTTTAAATAAATTTGAAAAGGAAAGTGGCCTTTTGATTAGTACTCATAAAAGTTATTTTATCCCTTATACTTCAATTTATGGTGATAGAATTAATAAGATAAAGGATATAACTAGTTTTTCTCATCAAAATCTTCCTATTAAATATTTAGGCTCTCCTTTATATGTAATAAGAGATCCCATCTCTTTGATGAGGTAATTCATAATATTCAAAATAAAATTTCTACCCTTAAATTTTATTTTTTAACTTTTGGTTGTTGGTAAAATGTTATTAAAAGTAATCTTTATTGTTTTCCTTTTTACTTGTTGCTTAATATTGTTTCTACTTCTCTTATTCTTATCAGGATTGAAAGACTTTTTAATAAGTTTTTTTGGGGCTCTAGGAATTCAGCTAAAAGGCTTCATTGAACTTCTTGGTCTAATATGTGTGGTACTATTTATGAAGGTAGTGTTGGGTGCAGATCATTGATGGATTCCACCAATGTTTTTTTCTTATAAACATTGTTGGTATTTTTGAAAAATGAAAGTCTTTGGGCTAAATTCATGAAATTTCACTATTGCAAAGGTAAGCATCCTTTAATTTGCAATTATAAACATGGTGACTCTATTGTTTGAAACCGCCTATGATATTAAATGGAAAGCAGAACCTCTCATTTTTTGGGGTATTAATAATGGATCTTCTTTTGTTTGGCAAGATAACTAGATGTGGGATTTTTCCATTGATTCTTGTCTTAATACTCTATTTCTTCTTTGAAAGTTAGTCCTTTTATTTATAATGGTGAATGAAATTTCTCTCTTTTAAATGATTTAATTCTTAATTTCATTAGTAATAACATCATTAAAATTCCTATTGATGGTAATTTTTTAGATCAGATTCTTTTCAAAATTTCTAGTAAAGGAGAATTTTCTTTTAAAGATACTTGGCACTATATTTGAGTTAAAAAAAATCCTCTTCTCTTATTTTCCTTAAAATTTAGAAAAATATTATTCCTACTTCTTATTCTATTCTTGGGTGGAGAATTTTAAAGGATTATATTGGTGTTGATTCTTTACTTTTGGACAAATGTGTTCATCTACCCTCTAAATGCATATGTTGCTTTCATATTGAGCATGTTAGTCATGTTTTTGTTAATGGCACCATTGCCTCTAAAGCTTGGGGTTGGTATGAGGATTTATTTAAATTAAGCTATTTTAATGGTAATTTAACTTTAATGCACCTTCTTGACTATTATTTTCTTAATACTATTAAAGGTCATATCAAAGTTGTGGTTGCTATTACTTTGATTTGGTTTATTTGTCTTGACATAAATGATTCTAAGCATCGTAATGTGCCGATGAATCATAAGATGATTATTTCTAGGACTAAAGATAAGATTTTTTTCTTACATAAGGCTACCCTTCTTAGTGGTACTAATTTTAGAGGTTGCAAGTTTGTTGCCTCTAAATTGGTTATCCATTTTCCTTATTGTGACTCATCTTTAGATTATAAAATTATTCATTTGATTAAGCCTCTTAATTGTTGTATTAAAATTAATAATGATGGCTCTGTTGCACAAAAAAAGTCAAATTATGGTGGTATTTTTAGAAATAAACTTAGGAATATTATCTTGGCTTTTTCCACTCCTCTCTCTACTAATTCTGTTATTTTTGCTAAATTGATGGTTGTTTATCATGCTCTTAAGCTTTGTTTGGATAGAAATTTTAATACTATTTGGTTAGAATCTCATGCTGGGATTATTGTTGCTATGATTAATTATAACCATAAGGGTAATGTTGAGTCTTATTATTTAATTAAAAATATTAAAGCTATTATCTCTAAACTTTCTTTTAAAATTACTCATATTTTAAGAGAAGGTAATGCTTGTGTGGATTTCTTAGCTGGTTTGGGGTGTAATCTCTCTGATTTTACTTTATTTACTAGTGCGAATATTCCTAAAAAATTAAGAGGATTGTCTAATTTTGATAAATCTGGTTTTCCTTATATTAGATTTTATTACTTTTGTTTTGTTTCTTTTCTATTGGTGGTTTTCTTGGGGCTTCTGTTTGGTAGCTTCTTATAATTTTGGTTTGTTCAGTTTCTATTGGCTCTTATTCTTTCTTGGGGCTCTATGTTCTTATTTTATTCTTGTATTTTACAAGTTGGAATGTTGGCTTTTGCTATTTTGGTTGACAAGCTGTTGTTGATTATTGTTCATACTTTTATTATGGTATCTCTTGTGGGTTTATTTTTTTGGCTTTTAGTTGGTTGGTTGGCTTTCTTTGGTGGCTTTGTGGTTGGTCTCCTTTAGCTTCTGGATTTGGGTGCCTTCTCTGGATGTATTGTAAGTTGAGCTTCTCTTCCTTCTATTTCCTTTTAGTTGGTTGGGTTGGTTTGGTTTTGGGTGTGGCTATTACTTTCCTTTGTGGCTTTGGTGGTTGTGTTATTACTTATTTTGGTTGGTGGCTTCTATGATTTCTTTTGGTTGCTTTAGTCTAGTTGGAGTTGTTGAGCTTGATGGTTGCTTCTCTCTCTCTCTCTCTCTCTCTCTCCCCCTTCTATTTGGAATTTCCTCTTTGGTCAGTGACTTTGTTTCTTACTCCTAGAACTTTTGGGTGGTTGGATGGTTGTGCTGGCTTGGAATTTTTTCTTTGTTGGCTCAGTATTTTCTACTATTGCCCCTTTGGCTAGTGACTTTGTTGATGTTCTTCCTTTTTTGGTGGCTGGCTTTAGATCTTTGCTGGTTATTGGTGTGTGCTCTGGTGCCTTTGTGAGGTTTGTTGGCTATGATGGCTAAGATGTTTACTCTTTTCTCTTGGTTGGTAGCATTTTTTGTGAATGTAACCCTCCTTTCAGAGTTTGGCTACTCACAAATTTTTGTTGCCCCTTCTAATGTTTATGAGCCTTTTCTTTGGTTTTTCTTTCCTTTCTCTTTATTTGTGTTTATTTTTCTTTTAATTGTGCTTATCTCTAATTTATTATTTTCTTGTAGGTTTCCTTCATTTACTCTTGGGTCTCTTCAGGTGGTATGCTGACCTACTCAGGGATTCTAAGTTGTTGCTGTTCATTTCATAGTTTTCCTTTTCCTTTTCTTTTATATTAGTTAAAGGATTTTTCTCTTTAGGTCCTTTTGTAGCTCTTTGACCAATAGTCATTGAGATTTATCCCCTTTAAGGACGTTGCATTCTTTTCTTTTCTTAAAAAAAAATAGCCCTTTTTACCAAAAAAAAAAAAAAAACAAAAATCGTCAACCCTAAACCCTAAAGCCTAAACACTAAACTATAAACCCTAAACCCTAAACCATAACCCTAACCCTAAACCCTAAAATCCTAAACATTAAATCCTAAATCCTAAACCTAAAAACTTAAAAACCTTAACTAAATAAAACTTAAAAATAAAATAAATAAATAAATAAAATAAAATGAAAACCTAAACTAAAATGTAAACCTAAAACAAAAAAAAAAAAAAAACTAAAAAAAACTAAACTAAAATAAATAAAACCCAAACTAAACTAAAAAATGAATTAAACCTAAGAATAAAAAACCTAAATAAAATAAAAACTCAATGTAAAATAAAATAAAATAAACCTAAAATAAAATAAAATAAAAACCTAAACCTAAAAAAATAAATATAAAAAACCTAAACCAAAATAAAATAAAAAATAAAATAAACTTAAAATAAAATAAAATAAAAATGAAATAAAAGCCTAAACCTAAAAAATAAGACCAAAAATTAATCAAAAATAAAAATTAAACCCTAAACTAAAATAACCTAATCCTAAAATAAAAATAAAATAAACCAAACTAAAACCTAAACCAAAATAAAATAAAATATAAAATAATATAAAAACTATACTAAAATAAAAAAATTAAAAACCTAAACTAAACTGAAAATTAAAATAAACATAAATAAAAATAAAATAAAAACTAAATAAGAACCTAAACCAAGAAAATAAACCTAAAAATAAAAAACCTAAACTTAAACTAAAATAAACTTAACTAAAATAAATAAATCCTAAATGTAAACCTAAAATAAACTAAACTTAAACCTAAACCTAAACCCTGAATAAAATAAATTAAAATAAAAATAAACCAAACCTAAACAAAAAAATAAACCTAAAATGAACCAAATTAAAAAACCTAAACCTAAAAAAAAATAAAACCTAAACTAAAATAAAATAAAGCCTAAACTAAAAAAAAAAAAAAATAAACTAAAATAAAATATACCAAACCTAAACTTAAAATCTAAAATGAAACCTAAAGTAAATACCAAACATAAAATAAAATAATAAATAAACTAAATAAATAAATAAGTGAAATAAATACCTAAACCTGGGGTTCATGGTGGAAGCCCTAGCCCTACTAAACCCTAGGCCCTATCCTCCAGAGACCTGAGATGGTGATACCAGGACAATGACTAAACAGAGAGCCCTGAGCAGTGAGCCTGAGCTCTAGATCCTGCCTAATCATTCTTACCTACCAACCATGAAATAACTGACCAGGCCCTAAAATCCTGACTAACAAACCAAAAACTAAAAAAAATGACCCAAGTTGAACAAAAACCCATGACCAAAACCCTAAACCCTAAACTAAACTAAAGCTGAACAACCAAAAACCTACCACAAACCCTAACTAAACCCTAAATACAAAACCCTACCCTGACCTAAACTAAACCTAACCAAACTAAATACTTAAAATAAAATAAAATAAATACACTAAACATAAAATAAAATAAAATAAATAAATAAATAAAACTAAACTAAAACCTAAACCTAAACCTACATAAATAAAGAAAAATAAATGAGCTAAAATAAAATAAAGAAACCTAAACTATAATAAAATAAACCTCAAAATAAAAAATAAATGAATAAAAAAACTAAATGTAAAATAAATATAAAATAAAACTAAATAAAATAAATAAAACTAAATAAAACCTAAGCCTAAAACCATAAAAGAAAACCTAAAATAAAACCTAAAAAATAAAAAAAATCTAAACCTAAAATAAAAATAAAATAAAATAAACCTAAACCTAAACTAAAATAAATAAAACCTTATCCTAAACATAAAATAAATTAAACCTAATCCTAAACCTAAACTAAAAAATAAAACCTAAAAATAAACCTAAAACAAAAACCTAAAACCTAAACCTAAAAAAATAAAAATTAAAACTTAAACCTAAACCAAAAAATAAAATAAAAATAAAACTCAACTAAAAAATAAACCTAAACCTAAACCTAAATGTAAAATGTAAACTAAAATATAAAACTTAAACTAAAATAAGAAAACCTAAAATAAATAAACTAAACTAAATAAAAATAAAAATAAGAAATAAAATAAACTAAAATAAATAAAAAATAAACTAAATAAACCAAAATCTGCTAGTTTACTTAATTTAAAAATGAAAAAAACCCTAAACCATAAATCATGAACCCTAAACCCTAAACCTTAAACCCTAAACCCTAAACCCAAAAACTAACCCTAAACCCTAAACCTACAAGCCTAAACCTAAACCCTAAACCCTAAACCCTAATCTTAAACTCGACACCCTAAAAATATAAACCCTAAAACCCTAAACCCTGAACCCTAAACCTTAAAACCTAAACCCTAAACCCTAAACCCCAAACCCTAAAGCTAAACCTAAACTTAAGGAAACTAAATAAATTAAAAAATAAACCTAAACCATAAGAATGATTAGAACTTTGATGGTAGGAACATCACCATCAATCAGGTTCAGTCTAGATCTGGCGGTGGAGGCGAAGGCAGAGGCAACAGTTATCATGGTTGTTATGGGATATTTTGAGTTACTGGTGGATATGGAGGTGGTGCTTGGAGTAGTGGTGGTTATGGAAGCCAGAGGAGTGATAAGGTTACAACCGTGGTAGGGGTGAAAGGAGAGATTAGGGATATGATGGTGGATCCCACTACTCGAGAGGTCTAGGTGTTTTTGATGGAAACTGGAGAAATGAAGAATGGCCAATCCGATCTGCTGCTTATGGAACTCTGTTTTTATAATATAGATAGTTCTAGTTATCTAGGGTTTTTGATTTGCACTATGTGTGCTCATTTTTTATCTATGTCATCGCTTGTGTCTTAGAAAACTTATTGGGTTACTTTTTTAATGAAATCGAAAAGAAGAAATGTTGAATATGAATTTGTTCTCTATTAAAACAAAAACAAAAACCCTAAACCCTAAACTAAACCCCAAATGCTAGACCTAAAACCTAAACCCTAAACCCTAAACCCTAAACCCTAAATCCAAACCCTAACCTAAACCCTGAACCCCAAACCCTAAATCCTAAACCTAATAACCCACCACTCTAAACCCAAAGCTAAAAAACCTAAACCTAACTAAATAAAACCTAAAAATAAAATAAATACAAAAACCTAAACCAAATAAAATAAATAAATAAAATAAAATAAAAACCTAAACTAAAACCTAAACCTAAACTTAAAAAATTAAAATAAAAAATAAAAACTAAACTAAAATAAAATAAATAAAATTAAAGTTAAAAAAAAAACCTAAATAAAATAAAATAAAACTAAAATAAAAATAAAATAAACCTAAAATAAAATAAAATAAAAACTAAATAAAAACTTAAACCTAAAAATAAATAAAAAGTAAAATTTAAACCCTAAACTAAAAAAAAAGCTAAACCTAAACTAAAATAAATAAAATAATTAAAACCTAACAAGGCTTAAAATAAACTAATCTTAAATCTAAACCAAACCTAAATAAAATAAAATAAACTAAAAAATGGACTACACTCTAAAAGTAAACCTAAAAATAATCCTAAAATAAAACCTAAAACCTAAATCTTAAAAATAAAATTAAAACCTAAACCTAAATCTAAAAGAAAACATAAACCCTAAATAAACTAAAATAAGTAAAAACTAAAAAACTTAAACCATGTTTTTGCTTTTTTAAAAATAATTAAAAATCAAAGAATTAAAATTTAAAAAAAAACCCAAACCTAAACCCTACCACGGACCTGTGCCCTTGGCTTTAACTGACAAACCCTAAATCTCCTAAAACCCTAAACTTTGAATAGGCCTAAACCCTACTAATCCCAAACTAAATTTTACTCTACCCATAAACTCTAAACCTACACCTAAACCCTAAACTACCCTAAATCCTACCTTAATTCCATACCTACTAACTCAACCCTCCTGGCCCTAAACTAACCCTAAACAAACTGACCCTAACATACCCTAAACCCTGAATAAAGATGTCATTAGAGTAGATATGAAGGACCTAATCCACATGGTTATGCTAGTTAAAGAAAATGTCTTGAGACTTTCTCTTGACTATTAGAGATTTGAATACCCTAACCCTAAATCATATTATAATGTCATATATTATAGTATAATGTTTTTAGGAACATCATTGGGGTGTGCTTGTGTCATTTAATCAAAAGAATGGAATTTTGCATCCAAAATAAATGTTCATTTTTCAACCAAATTTTATAAATTTTTTCTTAAAGTGATTCATTTTAAGGTGTGAAATGTAAGCAATATATTATATGAAAGCATATTAAAATATAATGTACATAATATAACTTCACATATATATGAATATGGTGGTGTGTTACTAAATGTTATTGTACATTTTGGTATGTTTTACTTTTCTTATTATACATTAGGTAAAAACTCACAAAAATGTTAATTTTAAGGTTGAGATGGAAGAATTTGGCCAAATTCACGGCACACACTAAGAAGAAACACCAAAATGATGCTATTTTGTACCATTTCTAATAGAAAAATAACAATTTTACATTCAAAATGAACATTGTTCATGTGTTGAGAAAATTTTGTTATTTCTTTCTTTTAAGATATTCTAATGAGATGTAATTTTAGACAATATATTATATTATAGTAAATTGTAATATAACATCATATATTATAATATAATATAGTGTGTTAATTCACTACTATATTTAGCATGATATTGTATAGTTAGTTTGAAGTTGCACCATCATAAATCATAAAATGTTGATTACAATGTTAAGATGATGTAATTTGAATGAATACATTGTTAGACTTTTGGTTGAAGTATTAAAGGTGTGCATAAGAAAAGAAATAATATTTGATGAGAATTTTATGTCAAGGACATGGAGGGTGATCCGCTAGGGGATCACACATGCATTAGACATGACATGTGAGGTGTCTATGCTGAAGGCATAGAAAAAAAAATCTACTAGGGATAAGGTTCGAATTTGATTTGATTATTTGATTTATAGAAAGAAGATTCATGAGGATAAGAATTTATAATCCACCATGAATTAAGATCAAGTTGACTTTAATTTATTTTATTTTAATTGATATGGAGGCATATCTGCTAGAGATATGGGCTCAGTCATTGAGGATGGTATATGAACCATCCACTAGGGAAGCGGTTAGATATCCTGATTGGGATTTGTTTAATTTCATAGATTTTTTTAGGGATGTATCCGTTAGGATTAAGATTTTGGTTGGATTTCTTTGATTTATACTCTACAAGGGGAGTTGGTTTAATTTGGCTCCACCAGAGAGGTTGGTTTTTAATTTGATTTGTTTGAGTTATTTATGTATAATTTAGGGCTACACTGGGGAGAAGGGTGTGATTTAACTCCACTGGGGAAAAATAGATTAGGCTTAATTTAATTTGTGTTAATATATGAACCTTGTTAGTGTGTGATGAACCCACAGAGAAGGGACTATATTAGCCTTGAGCTACCTCAGGTTTATAAATCCAAAGAGATAGTCTATCGGCAGCATGGTAGAGCTAGCCAACCTAAGGGGTTGCCTTTCAGTGTGCAACGGCTGTGTTAGGAAGAAAGAGTAGTAAACTAACATTCCAAAGCAAGGAACAACCACTGGGGTGACCTATTGGATGCATAAAAAAATGAACCTAACCTAGGATGACTACTAAGTGAATGTCATTGGGGACTTATATCAACTCAAATGTAGTCAGGATTAATTTTATTTTAATTTTATATGATTTGATATGGTTTGTTTGGTTTAGTATGATTTCAAATTGAGGTCATATTCTCTCGGGATGTGAGCTCGGTCAAATTTGATAGATTTAATTTATGGACCATGTTAGTGTGCGATGGACTCACTAAGAAGGGGCTATATCAGCCTTGTCCTATCTCAAATTTACAAATCTAAAGGATAGTCTACTAGTCATGGGGTAGAGCTAGCCAACCTAAAGGGTTGCCTTTTTTTAGTGTAACAACAAGTTAGGAAGAGGCGTAGACTTACATCTTCTAAAGAAGGGAATACTAGGGTGACTTGGTAGCACAAACAAACAACAGTGACTACTAAGTGAATGCCACTGGGGACTCATATCAACTCAAGGGTAGTCATGCGATTCCTATAGGGAGTTTTACTGACACTGCCTTAAAGATAGGATGCCTGCTTGGGAATAGGTACCGCTAAGGGTGTCCTCATAATCCACAAGTGAATATATTTTTTGTTTATATGTTTGCATGGAACTTGTTGGTGTATAAGGGACCAGACAGAGTAGGGGCTTTGTTGGCCATGAACTATCTTAGATTTATTAGACTAAGGAGAATATGCACATCCACAGGACATATTCTCCAACCATAGGACATATTCTCCAAACACTGGGGTGGTTACTAGGAAAGGAGACCTGTCAAATAACATAGTAACCCGGGTACTATCTAAATGGGATCACAAAGGACGTGATCCAAATATTGCACCCATAAGGGAGGTGCTACTAGGGGTGCTATCCTGAGCCCTAGAAAAGAAAGCTTATAGGTGTGTGGTGGCCAACTCAAGGAGAAAGTGTAGCAGACTTACATTTGTCAAGAGTGGTGTATCCTGAGGTACGAGAATCAACCAACCTAAGGTGTATCCATCAACATAGTGTGAACTAACCAACCTAAGGTGCTTGTCGGTATGCAATAATCAATCTAGAAAGAAAGCATGTAGGCTTACAAATTTCCAAGTGGAATTGATCATCGGCATAGTCTATCATCGGTGGGATAGATACTATCTAACCTAGAGTGACTACTAAACTGGGAGCCTCGAGGAAGGACTGGACCCAAACTTGAAGCAGTTAGGAGGGAAGGAGCCACTACAACATTTATCTTAAACCTCAAACATACTAGACCCAGTCAGTGCATGAAGGCTAACCCACGAAGAAAGCATAGCAGACTCACATCCTCTTAAATGAAGGCAACATGAGGTGGTTTACCAGCCATGTAGTAAGGCCAACCAAACTAACAAGGTGCTCATTGGTGTGTAGTGGCCAAGTAAGGAAGTAAAGCATAGCAGACTTACATCCTCCAAAGTAGGAAGACCACTGGTGTGACACACTAGTAGGGTAGCACGTCAGCATGACCTAGAGTAGCTACTGAGTGAGTGTCACTGGGGACGTTATCTCACTTAGAGTAGCCCGAGATAAAAGATATGTCTTTATTTTCTATATTTATGTGTAGTTTATGTTTGTGTGATGTCGATGAAGGATAGGACACCGCTCGAGTTCCTTATACCTACCCTAAGCACATCATGGCAGATTCAAAAATAAGAATACTTTCAACATGGAAGAGATTGAACTGAAAATGGAATTTTCATTAAAAATAATTATTTTCAAACATGATTTATAATTTTTCTTTATGTAGAGCCCATTGATTGGAAGCATTGGGTGCTCTCCCGTATGATTAATAAGCTGATAAGACCCTCTTCGGTAGGCCATCTCTATGGCAAAAGGGCCTTTCCAAGTGGGTTCAAACTTGCCTCCCATCTTACAAAGGGCAACAATCGGTCACCTTAGAACTAAAATAAGCTCTCCTACTTGAAAAGATCTAGGACAGACCAACTTATTGTGAGCTTGAATCATTTTAGCTTTGTACAACTTAAGGTTTTGGCATGCCCACGGTGTCTCTCCTTCAAATCTTTGAGCTCTTCAAACTGTAACTTGGCGTTCTGCTCTATTGGGATCTTGCTACCCACAATTATCCTTAGTGATGGGAGTTAGAATTCTAATGGTAGAACAGCTTTGGACCCATACACTAAGTAGAAAGAGGAAGTTGGAGTTCTATATGTGCGTGGGCCTACAACTTCTTGCTCATGCCACTTCATGCTTATTATTGTCAGTGTCTTCTTGATTTGGATGAGAGTTTTATTGAAGGCTTTTGCTAAGCCATTTTCCCTCAAGTAGTTGATGATAGAATATCTCTAATCTATGTTGTGTCTTCAGGCAAAGTTGTTGATCTCATTGCTCTTGAATGCAGTACCATTATCAGATATAATTTGTCGAGGCACCCTAAACCTATATATGATATTGTTCCTAAAAAATTGGAGGACATGCTGAGTTGTGACCTCTTTGAGAGAAATCTCCTTTTGCCCATTTAGAAAAGTAGTTAGTTACTACTAAGATGAGCTGATGACCCTTGGAAGAAAGAGGATCAATCGGACCCACTATCTCGGTACCCCAACACTTGAATGGTTATGAGGCTAATGTAGGGTGTAGAATGTTGGGTGGTTGGTGTAGGACCACATCGTATATTTAACATTTGGTTAGCAGTATCCATGCAATCTTTGATCATGACGATGTAGTATCCTATTCTCTTGAACTTGGTTTTCATCTTCAGACCGGATTGGTTGGCTCCACATAATCCTGAGTGTACCTCAGACATGATCTTATGGGCTTCGTGCTTGTCTAAATAATGTAACCACATATGATCGAAAGACCACCGTACAAGACACCATTCACAAGAGCATAGGAAAGTGCTCTCTACTTCATCTGATGGGCTTAAGACTTCTCTTGAGGTAGTTTGCCTTTATTTAGGTAATCCATAAATGGTTGCCTCCAATCTAACTCCTCATCCTTCTTGGTAATGATAACCTCCCTTTAAGAGAGTAATTTTTAATGAGTTCATTATCAATAAGGGATTAGACTTGCCTATTTTGGACCTTTATTGATATGGACTCATCCTTCGATCATGATAATTCCTTGGCAAGCTTGGCTAAAGCATGTGCTACAATGTTCTCTCCTCGAGGAATATTATAAATGGCAACCTCTGGTATTTGGGCCAACAACTCCCTAGTGTACTTGTGGTTATGATGGAGCTTGGGCTTTATAACCTTATAGGACTCAACGATTTGGTTGATAACTAGCCATGAATACTCAAAGATGTTGATGTTCTAGATTCTTAGAGTAATGAATAACTTCAGATCAAAAATTAGAGTCTCATATTCGGCTTCATTATTGGTGCAAGGATTGAACATATGACATGAGAATTTCATCACATCGCGGTCCGGAGTTAAGAGAACTATTCCTACCCCTGTCTTTCCTTGAATTGTAGATTATGGTTCTTCTCCTCTTTGAGAAGAAGTTGTACCATCAAAGAACATCTCGCAACAGTGAATACAAGTATCCCATAAGGTCATGATTTGTTCATCAGGGAGATCATCACTATGCAGAGAGTCAGTAGGAAGTGGGTGTTCTACTAAGAAATCTGCTAGTGCTTGTCCTTTCATCACACAGAGGGGTATGAAGGTAGTGTTAAACTATGAGAGGATCATGGACTATCATGCCAACCATCCGAATAGCATCAACCATATCATGAGATACTGTAGTGGATTGATCTTAGAGAATAAGTTCACCTTATGAGAAAGCAATTAGTGTTGTAGCTTTTGGGATGCAAAGATTAAAGCTAGGAAATACTTCTCAATGGGTGGATAATTAGCCTCAGTAGGGATTAGATGATGGCACAGGTAGTAGAGTGCATTTTCCTTCTCTTTGTTATTTGCTTAGGCCAATAAAGCACTAAGGGATCATCAATGCATAGCGTAAGTATGAGTTTTGCCGGGATAGGCTAGAAGCGATAGCATCATCAGGTAATGCTTGATGTCTTCAAAGGTATGCTCAAATTTATTACCCACTTGAACTTAGTGTCCTTTTTGACAAGTGCTGAGAATGGTTGACATCTTCCTGATAAGTTAGATATAAAGCATCTTAGATATGTCAGCTACCCATGGAATGATCTGAGTTGAGTTAAACTTTTAAGGGGTGGAATTTCTAGTTTTTCCTTGATCGATTTTGATTCCCTGGTGTCGGACAATAAACTCAAGGAATTTCCCTAAAGCTACTCCGAATGTACACTTAAGGGTGTTCATTTTGAGGTTAAATTGTCTTAACTATTCAAAAACTACTCATGTTAAAGAGATTGTTTTCCTTTTCTCTACTTTTGACTATGAGATCATTGACATAGCACATGACTTGATGATGAATGAGTTCATCAAATATTGAGCATTGCAGCGGTATGTGCCATTGCATTTTAAGGCTAAAGGCATGACTTTATAACAATAGATTGATCGGGGTTCAAAAGTTGTGTTCCTTTCATCTTTAGGGACTCTCTTTATTTGGTTATATCTAGATGAGCCATCCATGAAAGAGAAAACTGCATGAGATGAGGCAATGCCACCATTAGCTCCAGGATTGGTAGTGGAAATTCATCTTTTGGACATAGCTTATTTAAATCCCTAAAATTGATGCATATTTAAATTTGGCCATTCTTTTTCTTAACTTGGATGATGCTTGCTAACCAAGGAGTGTATTTTTCTTCTTGGATAAAGCCAGCTTCAATCAGTTTCTTGACTTCATAAATGACCTATTGTTCTATGTCTAATCTCATGCTTATAGGAGCTTTCTTGATATGGTTAGTAGTAGGCTCTATTTGGTTTAGAGAGCCAATCTAGGCATCTCTTCATAACTACATGTAAAGCAATCCTTAAACTCAATCAATAGACTAACTAAGTCATTGGTTTCAATTCCATTCAATAAAGAATTGATGTATGTCGAGTGTGGATCTTCTTCAATTCTAAAGTTGATTTCTAGAGCTCATCGATGGTTGACTTGATCTCTTCTTCAAACTCTGGCGATGCATCTTTGACTTTAAAATCATCTGGATCATCTGAAGTTTCTAAGCACAGCTCCTCATTTGAGTTAATGTGATTTGAAAAGAACCTATCAGATTCTAAATGATTAGTGATGACTAAGCAGTAATTGTCATCATCGATTGGACCCACTATACTGAATCCTAGTCCCGATCTTGATTAAGTGATTTTTCATTTGTTCTTCCATATTCTTTCCAAGTAGCCTGACTTGTGCTTTGAACACATATGTTAGATTAACTCTTGAAATTATGAACACAAGGAAAGTACCAATCAAAATGTCATTTTATTAAATCTTTATATAAATCATCTTCAAATTCTACATCAACTTCTTGACTTGAAGATGATTCTCCCAGAAAGAACCTCTGAGTCTTCACACCTATGGATGACTTAGGGGCTTCCTTAACTACCAAACCCTTAGATTCTTGAGAGGAAAGTGGGGTTATAGCTAAGGTTCCCAACTGATGCCTAATTGTTTCACATATAGACTTAGATACCCTTAGGCTTTGCTTTGGAGCCCGATCTTCATCGCTATCTGGCTCAAGTTTCACCTCCAAGGGAATCTGAGGAAGGTGGTGTGCTAACCATATAAGACTCATCCTATGAACTAGATTCTAAGTCTATATCGATAGCAAGTGTACTCCTAGTAGCTAGGACATATCTTCTATTGGGTGGCCAATAAGGAGGTTTTCCACACAGGACTACCTCTGGCCTCCTCTGAACTCTGGTGGAGATCAGTCATACCCATATGTTCGAATGGAGTAACAAACTGTGGGTGGAATCTAATGTTAGGCTCCACTTCCTCCTCCAAGTCTATTTTCGCTCCCTTTTATTTTCTTTTTCATTTTATATTTTCATTTCTTTTTATCTTCTTTTTTTTCTTTTTATTTTTCTTTTATTTTAAACTTTGGTCAAGTTTGTGAGAATAGATTTGTTGACTTTGAGAGAGGTAGTAAGCCGCATCCACATATATGCCAACCTCGTGAACTGTAAATGGCTTGAGATCTCCTTTGACATAGTATACAATCCCACCTCTCATGAACTTCATACACTGATGTAGAAAGGATGAAATTATGTTGTTCTCATGTATCCATGGTCACCCAAGCAAAACATTGAAAGATGTATTTGAGTCTATAATGTGATACTTGGCTTTGGTCTTCCAATCATCTATCTCCAAGGGCAACACTATGGAGCCTATGGCCTGTTGACCTCATTTTTGGAGTGTGAATTCAATCATCCCATCTTAGAATTAGGAGTCTTCTAGAAACTATGACTTCCCTAATCATAAAACACATCTAATAATTAAGTAAACAATTAACCTAAGCTTAAAGACATAGAAGGGTTAACCATAGGATTAGGTTATGCCTTAGTGGTTAGGATAATCCACCTACCCTACAACCCAAATCCAATCCATGTTCACATTCTCAAACCAAACCTCAAGTTCAATTCAAACATCAATTCAAATCCAAATCCAAACCAAATTCTAAAACCAAATGATTGATGATCAAATCCATACTTGAAACCCTTCCTAAGCCATATGACCTATCCCATGGACTTAGCCAAATCTTAATCTAAATCAATCCAAAATTAATTGATTTTCTCAAAAAAAATTTATATCTTTAATTATCTTCTTAAATATGAATCAAATCTACATTCAAATAATCAAAACTAAATTAAACTAAATCAATACCCTTCCTATGCCATATGACCTATCCCATGGACTTAGCCAAATCTTGTCCAAATCAAGTCAAACTCAATTTGGTTTCTCATAAATCAATTATATTTTCAATCATCTTCACAAATTTAATTGAAATATATATTTAAATCATCAAAAGTAAATCAAACCAAATTAAAATCCAAACCTAAGCCACATGACCCAACTATATGGACTTAGCCAAATTCCTTCATTCCAAACCTAAATTCAATTGATTTTCTCATTAATCAATCATACCTTCAATCATATCCACAATTATAAAAGAAATATACAATCATCAAGGCAAACAAAAATCAACCCAAGCCAAACCCAACTTAACCATTTTGACTTGAAATGTTCAAATGAACCAAAACCCATTTGAACCCAAGCCAATTGCAATTGAGTTTATATATCAATCCAATATCCAAATATAAGCTCAACTAAACCAAACTCAACCCAAAATAAAGCAAACTAAACTCAATTGGTCCACTTGACCCAAAGTGGCCAATTTGACCTATTTGAGCCAAGTCCTAATCATACACAAATTGGATTGAACCAAGCCTATCAAAACCTCCCATCATGACTATTGATCACAAATGAGGTCAAATAAAGTCAACTTGGTCATTTAACCAAGTCAATCCCTTAACCCATGTGAACCCAAACTAGCCAAATTGCAACCTAAGCTAAATCCCTTGAAACTAATGATTCATACCAAATCAAAATAAATTTTTGAATATAACTTGACCTTCAATTGAGTCAAACAAAAACCAATTGGCCCTCTTGACCCAAGTTGACCCAAATTGGCCTAAAAGATCAAATTAGGTCAAATATAAACTAAATTGATTGCAACCAATGTCTCAAGTTCCTCCATTTCTCCATCAAAATCAAATTAACTTTGCATGTACCTTCCCTAGGCATCATCGAGCAAGAATCATCTCCCAACCAGACGAGGTGGGACTTCAATCAAAGTCAAGCTCTAATTGCTTAACAAGGCATCTCCACCATATAAAGCTTCTTAAATCATTCTAGCTATTGGTCTTGAGCTCCGATGAGGTATGCTTCCCAATCCTAGCAAAAATGGGTTGGATCTTTTGAAGAAAACTTGCATCTCATGTGATCACCATTGGATCCCCTGATTGATGTCATGAAGGTGTGGGTCCTTTTAATCCAAGCTTCGGGTAAGCAAATAAAGTGAGAAATGGAGGATGACTCATTCTCCCTCATTCATGTGATGTTAGATCACACACAGTCCATTCTACATGATCATAATGGACAGTCATGATTAGATCTGTTAGATCGGATGGCAGACGAGAAAGCGCATCCCCCGGTGCCACATAGGCACTAAGTTGGATAAGTTTTAAGTAGCCATTCCTGAGGTACCACGTGGAAAGTGCACCGCGTCAGCACGCCATGTGGCACCAACTAGATTAGACTTTAATTAGGATTAATTAATCATTTTAATGACTAATACTTCTAAAATCATAAAAATCATAGAAATCAAAAAATATATAAATAAATACTTTTTTAAAGGTATTTCAAGGAGAATTAATTAAAATGATCTTAACTAATTTTGAATAGTAATTAAGGTTTAATTATAAAATTAATTAGCTTAATTACTCTTGCTAAATTAATCCCAAATTATATGGGTTAATTTAATGGGATGACCTCTCCCATGATTTCTTGGGATTTATTGCTCACTTAATTAGAAAATTGACTAATTAAACCTTAACTACTCTTTTAAGTTAATTAATGATTAATTAATCCCATGAATAGTAACAAATTGGCTAATTAAGGTTATTAATGATTGTTCAACATTAAGTGAACTAATAAATAAGGTTGGGACCCCTTTCCCTAAGTTCATTTCACCCTATTTTTTAAAATGAAATTAATTAAGATTTAATTAATTAATTAAATCACTTAATCAAATTGAAATCAATCACATCGAATTTTAATTAATTAAATCATGGGGTAGATCTTTAGGTGTTTAATAACAAAGGAGTTTAATAAAATTATGGTTAGTCCACATGTATGGGAAAACCATAAGAGTAATTAATTAAGTCCCTTAATGTACTATTAACTATTAACATGAACCAATTGCATTAGGCCCCTTTTATTTCCTAGATCATTGCAAGTTTATTTTCCATGCATATCATGTTGGCTCATAATTATTTAGTTAATTACTTTAAGGTAACATATGTAAGTGTAAGTAATTCTTCTAATTAAGAGTTCAACTTAATTACACATAAAATCAACTTCATTACATTTCCTTAAATTAAATCAAATCACTAATGTGGGAATGGGTTTAAAACATCAAGTGATGATTTCTCTTCTCCTCTTTAAATCAAATCAAATTCAAAACTTAATTAATAAAGAAGCTTTTTTGCTTTAAATAATCTTATTTGATTTGATTGTCCTAAGAACTAGTTTGGTTGAATGAATTACATGATTATATTTGATTGTCCTCTTTCCAATCATGTTAAATTTGGTATGTTATTTGAATTCATGAATTATTTTCAAAATCAAGTAAAATATGATGGATTTTATTTATGTAAGCTTGCATGTGTTGATTTAATTCAATATATGTGTGGTTATCACTATTAAATCCAAATGTATTTTTCAAAAGCTTATAAATGAATAATAATATGTGTTATGATGCTAGTTGTAAATACATAAGAAATGCATGTGCTTATAGCTTTAGTGTATGAATGTTGAGTTCTCTCTTCTATTCAGGTATTGATTTATATAAGATTGAATGGTAATGTGTATATAGTCTTGACATCCCGAACATGAGGTGCTAGGTAGCCCCAAGGAGGTCATTTGATTACGTCACTTCCTTGGTTTAACAACATCATGTACCCATTTGAAGTCATTATTATGTATTTCAACATTAAAATTTAGATAGAGCTTTAATTCATATATATATCTAATTCAATAAAAAAAATTACAATCATGGTTTTCTTTCCCTCATTTATGTGTACATCCATGTGTCCAAGAAAAGCAAGTATATAGTCTGGACATCCCGAGAATACGACGCTTTAGTTAGTCCCAAGGAGGTCATTTGATTACCTTACTTCCCGGTTTAACAATGACACATACTTGCTTATATCTTTGTACATGTATATGTATATGTGATTAGTGAATGAAAATCCCATTTTACATTAAAATTGCATGCATTCATAATTGACTAAGTGGTTGAATTAATTAGCCATATGATTTGGAGCTTACTTCCTATGTTCATGTATATGAATTTACCTATGTTTGAATGCAAATGGGTATATAGTTTGGAAATCCCTAGAATACGAGGCTTTAACTAGCTCTGAGCAGGTCATTTGATTACCTTACTTCTCTGGTTTAACAATGACACATGCCTATTTAATTTCATTCTTATGTCTTTTTTGTATAAGAATTTGGATAAAGTTTTAAATTAATATGTTTAAATAATTCAATCAAATAAATATAAATTCTAAACATACACATACATTCACCATTTAAGTGTGCCAAAATATGTTGCATGTATAGATACACTTAGGATTAAATCATATGCATGTTACATGTGATGGAAAGGAATGATTTAATACATGTCATGTGATAGTAATTGAATTAAATTAATCTTAAGATGCCTTTCATTTTGAATAGGATTATTTAAAGTGAACCTAAACTTATGATTAATTAAATAATTTAACAAGCCATTCACTAAAAAGAACTAAATCAAATTAATATACTTTATAAAGTGACTTAAGGTAGGGATGAAAGAAGGAAATCCTCTTTTCCTCTCTTTATAACACTTAGTTGCTAAGTGTAAAAATTGAAATAAAAGAAAACACAAATTAAAATTCTCAAATCAATTAAACTACTTCAAGTGAAATCAACCTTTCATGTTAAATTGAATCCTTCTACACTTAGAAAATACAACACTAATGCCTAACAAGACTTACCACACAAGCCTTAATACACACACATTAAATTTAAATCACCACTTCTAGCTCTAAGTTTGAGGTGTGATGATGTATGTTTTGTTTTATGATGTATTATTTAAGATTGGATGTTAGGATTTATGCTTCATAGACTAGATGATAGGCCAATATTATCCTAATCATATTTTATTCAGTGGATTATGCTTAAGGGATGCTTAAAAATAAATATAAATGCTCTTTTTATAGGTTGCTTAAATCCTTAAGCATAATCCAAGTTATTAGTTACCCATGTGTGCTAAGTCAAAATTATAAATACAATTGCTTGGGATTATATGTATATTTAGCTAACCACTATTTTTCAAGTGTAGTTAGATTTACTTTTCCCACATAAATGTAATTTTTGCAATAGGGATTAAAATTTATGCTATGGGGATTAAGATGCCCTATGGCTAGAAGGCTTTGTCCTAGGGTGCCTTGTGATGCCTTTGAAGCAAGCACCATCCAAATCAAAGAAGGAACCAAATCAGAAATGGAGATATGAAGAAAGAAGACCCCCATGGAATTTAATACAATTATAATTACTATTTCATATTCCAGGTTGTATAAGGGTAGTTTACTACCCATCTTTTCTCTCTTCAGTTGTATGGTACCGACGTTTTACTTTTATTCTTTTATGATAGTTTATATAATTTTTGATGTAATGTTTACATTGTGCATTAGGACAACATACTTTTCATAGTTTCTTAAATGATTGATGCTTTAATGTGCTTGGATAGATTAGGCTCTTAGGATAAAAATAAATTTTCTACCCAACTAATCACTCATAACTAAATTTTAAACCACTCATAACCTCATCATAAAGCCTAAGACATAAATAAGATTATTAAAAGATTTAGCAACCCCTTAGCTATATGGTTGTAAGTTTTGCCATCATGCATTCATATTCTCTCTTGAACATGAAGGATCTCCATCATTGCATGATAAAGGAATGCTTGACTGAGGGCATCCCTTGTGGTGGAGAACACCTTCTTCTAGCTGATTTGACCCATAACCTATTTCATCATGCATTTAGGCATAAGAAATCCTAAAGCCTCTCAAAATAATGTCTAAAATGAAATAAAATTTGAAAAGATTTTGCATCTATAGATTAAGTCATATGTTCATACCACTCATGCTCTAGTCTCTTAGGGAGTGCGTTAAGGATTTTACTAATTAAATAACTACCCTAACTATCTGGCAAATCAGAAGACCGACTACATGGTTTTAAATCTGTAGGAGGAGTTAGCTGGCAGCCACTCTATGAGGTTATAAGTCTAGAAGTCTGATAATTTATTCTCTTGGAGGTAAACCATTATGTCCACCTGTCACTTAGATTTAGGTCATGCTTTAGCTCATATTAAAGCTCCCTAGATTTAAGATTCTGGTTGCTATTTTCTTTAGGCAGATCATAAATCCTCATCTCTAGGCATTCCCACAAACTTATGTTGATGGATTATATACCCTAGTAATTTAATTAAATTACAACTCAAAGCATATAAATCTTCTAAACTTTAAAATTATAAAGCCCAACCATAGGATAGATTGGAATGGTCACTAGGCTTCCTAGTATCAAGAGGATTTCCTACTTATTTCATTTGGATTCCAAAAATAAGTCTTCTCCTTGAACTTTCCCAATTGATTTTCCAAATACAACCAACTTTTGATACTAACCTTCAAATATTTGGAGATGATTTGTCTACTCTAATTGAGAGTATTCTTAGAAATTTCATTTCCTAAGATGTAATTAACTATGGAGGCTTACCTCCATAGGAACTTAAGAACCGGTTTAATATAAACCTTACTTTATTCATCTACAAAAAAGTAGGGGAAAATCTCGTACATTCAAGACCAATCATGCCTTAGTCTTTATTACGTGATTAGGTCTATTATAGGGTGATGCCTCTATCTTTCGAGATAGTACATCATACCTTAATGTTGTACCCGATCAACTCAAAAAGTACCCACCTACAATCTGCATGGTGTCCCCCAACCCTTACATCTAAAAAAAAGCACAAGGCCCTCTCGCCTTGTTCATTGAATCCTCTCAACATCATCCATTTTTTGGAGTGGAGATGTCGATCCTGAGTGGGGTTCTAAGACTCATAATGTTGACTGATATACCAGGTCACCAACTCTGATAGCTCAGATTGCCAACATACACTATAATGTAAAAGGTGGTTGTGCTCGATCATCCATAAGAGTAAGTTTTCATCGTTGAATGTAACCAAATAAAAACATAAACCTAAATAATAAACCTAAAAAGAAAACCTAAAAATAAATAAAAAATAAAACCTAAACCCTAAACTAAAAAAAAACTGAAACTTAATAAAAATTAAAATAAACCTAAACATACACTAAAATAAACTAAATTAAAATAAATAAAACCTAAACTAAATAAAATATAATAAATTAAAAATATACCTAAACTAAACTAAAAAAATAAAACTTAAAAATAAACCTCAAATAAAAACATAAAACTTAAACCAAAAAATAAAATAAAAAGCTAAACTTAAACCTAAAATTAAAAAATAAAATTTAAACCTAAAAAAATAAATAAAAATAAAACAAAACTAAAAAAAAATAAACCTAAACCTAAAAAAAATAAACTAAAATAAAATACCTAAACAAAAAAAATAAGTAAACCTAAAATAAATAAACTAAACTAAATAAAAATAAAAATATACCTAAATCAAAATAAAAAAATAAAATAAACTAAGATAAGTAAAAAATAAAGTAAATAAACCTAAACCTATTAGTTTACCTAATTTTAATAAAAATTTAAAAAATAAAAAAAAAATAAAAACAAAACCCTAACCCTAAACCCTAAAACTAACCCTAAACCCTAAACTCTAAACCTTAAACCTACAACACTAAACTCTAAACCCTAAAACCTAGACCTTAAACCCTAAACCCTAAACTCAAAAGCCCTAATCCCTAACCCCAAAACCCTAAAACCTATACCCTAAATCCTAAAAAACCTTTAACCATAAACCCTAAACTAACCCTAAACCATAAACCCTAACCCTAAACCTAAACCCTAATACATAAACCCTAAACCTTAGATCTTAAACCTTAACCTTAACCTTAAACCCTAAACTCTAAACGCTAAATATAAAAACACTAAACCCTAAACTCTAAACTAACCCTAAACCTTAAACTCTAAGCCATAAAATCCTTAAACCCTAAACCCTAAGCCTAAACCTAAACTCCCAAACTAACCTAACCCCAACTAACTAAACCCAAAAACCCTAAACCCTAAACCTAAACACTAAACCTAAAACTTAAACCTAAACCCTAACCTAACCCTAAATAAAAAACCTTAAAAAAACCCAAAAAAAAAATAATAAAATAAAAAAATATAAAAAATAAAAAATAAATAAATAAAACCCTAAACCCTAAACTCTATACCATAAACCATAAAAATCTAAAAACCTAAACCTAAATTAAATAAAACCTAAAAATAAATAAATAAACCTAAACCTAAATAAAATAAAATAAAATAAAATAAAATAAAATAAAACTAAAGAAAACCTAAACTTAAAATAAAATAAAAAAAAAATAATCTAATAAAATGAATAAAATAAAATAAATAAAACCTAAACTAAATTAAAAAAATAAAATAAACCTATAAATAAAAAAGCCTAAATAAAATAAAAACTAAAGTTAAAATAAAAATAAAATACCTAAAATAAAATAAAATAAAAACTAAATAAAAACCTAAACATAAAAAATAAACAAAAAAATAAAACTTAAAAATAAATAAAAAAATAAAATCTAAACCATAAACTAAAAAAAACCTAGACCTAAAAAAAAATAAACAAAATAAAATAAACCTAAACCTAAAATAAAATAAATAAACCTAAAATAAATAAACTAAATTAAATAAAAATAAAAAATAACATAAAAAATAAAAAAAATAAAATAAACTAAAATAAATAAAATTAAACTAAATAAACTAAATAAACAAAGAAGAAATGTTGAATCTAAATTTGTTCTCTATTAAAATAACCAAAACCCTAAACCCTAAAACTAAAACTAACCTAAACCTAAATCCTAAACCCTAAACTAAACCTAAACTCTTAGCTAACCCTAAACCCTAAACCCTAAACCCTAAACCCCAAATAACTAAAAACCCTAAATAAAACCTAAACATAAATTAAAACCTAAAAAAATAAAATAAATAAATAAACCTAAACCTAAATAACATTAAATAAATAAACTAAACCTAAACTAAAATAAACTAAGAAAATTAAAAAAACCTAAACCTAAACCTAAAATCAACTAAACATAAACCCTAAACTAAATAAAATAAAATAAACTAAAAAAATTTTTACCTAACCTAAAAAATAAAACCTAAAAAAATAAACCAAAATAAAAATATAAACCTAAATATAAAAAATAAAATAAAACCTAAACTAAACCTAAAGAAATAAACACATTAATAAAATAAAATAAACTAAATTAAAAATAAACATAAACCTAAACCTAAAAAATAAACTAAAATAAATAAACCAAAATAAATAAATAAAATAAATAAAAAATAAAATAAACATAAATTAAAATAAAAAAATAAAATAAATAGAAATAAAAAATAAACTAAATAAACCTAAACCTATAGTTTAATAAACAAAATCTAAACCCTAAGCTAACCCTAAACCCTAAACCCAAGCTTAAACCCTAAACCCAAACCCTAAAGCTAAACCTCTCTAAACCCTAAATAAAACTAACCTAAATCCTAAACCATAAAACCCTAAGCCCTAAAAAAAAAAATAAAAAATAAATAAAAAAAACCCTAAGCCCTAAAATCCTAAACCCTAAATTTTAAACCCTGAAAACCTAAAAACCTAAACCTAAACTAAATAAACCAAAAAATAAAATATATAAAAAAAACTTAAACTTAAATAAAATAAAAAATAAAATAAAATAAAAACCTATACTAAAACTTAATCCTAAACCTAAAAATAAAATAAAATAAACTAAAATAAAAGAAATAAAACCTAAACTAAATTGAAAATAAAATAAACCTAAGAATAAAAACCTAAATAAAATAAAACTAAACATAAAATAAAATAAATGACTTAAACTAAAATAAAATAAAACTAAATAAAAATAATAAAAAAAACAATCCTAAAAATAAATAAATAATAAAACCTAAACCCTAAACTTAAAAAAAAAACCTAAACCAAAGAGAAAAATAAAATAAACTTAAACCTAAACTACAATAAACTAAACTAAAATAAATAAAACATAAACCTAAGCCTAGACTAAACTAAACCTAAACCTAAACCTAAACTAAATAAAATAAAATAAATTAAAAATAAACCTACTTCCAAACTACAAAATAAAACCTAAAAAGAAACATAAAATAAAAACTTAAAACCTAAACTTAAAAAGATAAATAAAAAACTAAACCTAAACTTAAAATAAAAAAATAAAACCAAACCTAAAAATAAAGTAAATGTAAAACTCAACTAAAAATAAACCAAAATTAAACCTAAAAAAATAAACTAAAATAAAAAAAACTAAACTAAAATAAATAAACCTAAAATAAATAAACTAAACTAAAAAAATAAAAAATAAAATAAACTAAAATAAATAAAAAACAAACTAAATAAACTAAATAAACCTAAACCTAATAGTTTACATAATTAAGAAAAAAACTCCTAAACCCTAAAAACCTAAAACCTAAACCTAAACTAAATAAAACCTAAAAATAAATTATATTAAAAAACCAAAACCTAAATAAAATAAAATAAAAACCTAAACTAAAACTTAAACCTAAACCTAAAAATAACTTAAAATAAACTAATAAAAATAAACTAAAATAAAATAAATAAAAACTAAAACTGAACTATAAAATAAAATAAACCTAAGAATACAAAACCTAAATAAAATTAAAATAAAGGTAAAGAAAATAAATTAAACATAAAATAAAATAAAATAAAAAACTAAATAAAACCTAATCCAAAAAAATACATCTAAAATAAAACCTAAAAATAGTTAAAAATAAATCCAAAACCCTAAACTAAAAAATAACCTAAACCTAAAATAAAAATAAAATAAACAAAATAAAATAAACCTAAACCTAAATTAAAAAAATGAAACTAAAATAAATTAAACCTAAACCTAAACCTAAACTAAATAAAATAAAATAAACTAAAAATAAACCTAAACCTAAACTAAAAAATAAAACCTAAAACTAAACCTAAAATAAAAACCTAAAAACTAAATTAAAAAAATAAAATAAAATATAAACCTAAACCTAAACCTTAAAATAAAAAAAATAAAACTGAAACCTAAGAAAGAAAATAAAAATAAAACCCAACAAAAAATGAACCTAAACTAAAACCTAAAAGATAATAAACTAAAATAAACCTAAATAAAAATAAATAAACCTAAAATAAATGAACTAAACTAAATAAAAATAATAAATAAACCTAAATAATAAAATAATAAAATTAATTAAAATAAATTAAAAATAAAGTTAATAAATTAAATAAATCTAAGCCTAATGGTTTACTTAATTTAAATAACCTAAACCCTAAGCAAACCCTAATCCCCAAACTTTGAACCCTAAAAACCATAAACACTAAACCTTAAACCCTAAACCTTAAACCTAACCCTATACCATAAACCCTAAATCCCTAAACCCTAAAACTCTAAACCCTAAAGCCTAAACCCTAAACACTAAACCCTAAAAACCTAAAAACCTGAGCCTAAAATAAATAAAACCTAAAAATAAAATATATATAAAAACTTAAACCTAATTAAAATAAAAATAATAAAATAAAATAAAAAACCCTAAACCTATACCTAAAAATAAAATAAAATAAACTAATAAAAATAAACTAAAATAAATTAAATAAAAACTTATTCTAAACTAAAAAAATAGAATAAACCTAAGAATAAGAAACCTAAATAAGATTAAAACTAAAGGTGAAATAAAAATAAACTAAAATTCAAATAAATTAAATATAAACTAAATAAAAAACCTAAAAAAAAAATAATTAAAAATAAACCAAACCATAAAATAAAACCTAAACCTAAAATAAAAATAAAATAAAAAATAAAATAAACATAAACCTAAACTAAAACCCTAAACCTAAATCCTAAAAAACCTAAACCCTAAACCCTAAATGAATAAACCCTAAAACTTTAAACCCTAAACCCTAAACCTAAACCCTAACCCTAAACCCTAAACCCTAAACCCTAAACCCTCCCTAAACCCTAACCCTAAACCTAAACCTAAAGTAAATAAATAAATTTAAAAATAAACATAACCCTAAACCCTAATAGACTTAAACCTAAACTTAAACCCTAAGAATGGATAAAACCTTGATGACAGGAACATCAACGTCAACTAGGTTTAGTCTTGATCTGGTGATGGAGGCAAAGGTGGAGGTGCTAGTGGATATGGAGGTGGTGGTCAGAACAGTGGTGGTTATGGAGGTGGGAGGAGAAGGTTACGCCATGGTGGTGGAGAGGGAGATCGGGATATGATGGTGGAACCCACTACTGAGAGAGGTGGTGATGGGAAGGAGAAACCAAGAATGACCAATCTGATCTATATCTTATGGAATTGTGTCTATACAGTAGAGACAGTTCTAGTTATCTAGGATTTTTGATTGGCTCTATTCGTGCTCATTTTTTATCTATGTCATCACTTATGTTGTAGAAAACTTGGTGTGTTACTTGGTTGATGAAATTGGTAAGAAGAAATGTTGAATCTAAATTTATTCTCTATTAAAAAAAACATAAACCCTAAACCCTACGCCCTAAACCCTAAATCCTAAAAATAAAAATAAAAATAAAAAATAAAAAATATGCTAATCATAACTTTAAACCCTAAACCTTAAACCTAAATCTACAACCCTAAACTCAAAACCCTAAACCCTAAAACCCTAAATCCTAAACATTAAACCCTAAACCCTAAACCCTAAAACCCTAAAACATAAACCCTAAACCCTAAACCCAAACTTACCCTAAACCCTAAATCCTAATCCCTAAACTATAAAACTTAAAACCTAAACCTAAACTAAATAAAACTTATAAATAAAAATAAATAAACTTAAACCTAAATAAAGAAAAAATAAAATAAAATAAAACCTAAACTAAAACCAAAACCAAAACCAAAACCTAAACCTAAACCTACAAATAAAATAAAAATAAAACTAAAAACTAAACTAAAATAAAATAAATTAAATTAAAACCTAAAATAAACAAAACATAAAAAAATAAAAACCTAAATATAATAAAACTAAACAAAAAATAAAAATAAAATAAACCTAAAATTAAATAAAATTAAAATAAAATAAAAACCTAAACCAAAAAATAAACCTAAAAAAATCCTAAGACTAAATAAAAAATAAAACCTAAACATTAAACTAAAAAAAGCCTAAACCTAAAATAAATAAAATAAAATAAACCTAAACCTAAACTAAAATAAACTAAACTAAAATAAATAAACCCTAAACCTAAATCCTAAACCATAAACCATAAAACTAACTTTAAACCCTAAACCCTTAACCTAAAACCTTAAACTCTAAACCTTAAACCCTAAACCCTAAGCAGAACATAAACTCTAAATGCTAAACCCTTAACCCTAAAGCCTAAAGCCTAAACACTAAACCCTAAACCCTAAACCTAAACCCTAATCATAAACCCTAAACCCAAAAACCCTAAACCCTAAAACCTTAAACCCTAAACCCTAAACCCTAAACCCTAAACATAAAAACCTAAACCTAAACATAATAAAATCTATCAATAAAATAAATAAGAAAACCTAAACCTAAATTAAATAAAAAAATAAAATTAAATAAAAATCTAAACTAAAACTTAAACCTAAACCTAAAAAAAACTCAACAATAAAATAAACCTAAACCTACACCTAAAATATAAACTAAAATAAAAAACCTAAACTAAAATAAATAAAACTAAAATAAATAAATTAAACTAAATAAAAAAATAAACATAAAGAAAAATAAAAAATAAAATAAACTATAATAAATAAATAAATAAATACTAGATAAATTAAATAAAAAACTTATGTGGTTTTTTTTTTTAAAAAAAACCTAAACCTAAGCTAACCCTAAACCCTAAACATTAAAAAATCAACTAAAAAAATAAACTCTTTTACTTAATTTAAAAATAAACCTAAACTAAAACCCAACCCTAAACCTAAAACCTAAACCTAAACCCTAAACCCTAAACTCTAAAAAAATTAAAAATAAAACTAAATAAAAAACCCTAACCTTAAACCCTAAACCCTAAAATTCTAAACTCCACACCTAAAACCCTAAACACTAAACCCTAAACCTAAACCCTAAAACACTAAACCCTAAAACCCTAAACCCTAAACCCTACAACTAACCATAAACCCTAAACCTATAGCCTGAAACCCTAAACCCTAAACCTTAACCCCTAAACCACAAACCCTAAACCCTAAATACCTAAAAATCTAAACATAACGTAAATAAAACCCAATAATAAAAAAAAATAGAAAACCTAAACTTAAATAAAATAAAATTATAAAATAAAATAAAAACCTAAACTAAAACATAAACTTAAACAAAAAAAATAAATAAAAAAAAAAATAAAATAAACTAAACTAAAATAAATAAAATCTAAATTAAATTAAAAAATAAAATAAACCTAAGAATAAAAAACCTAAATAATATAAAAACTAAATGTAAAATAAAAATAATATAAACCTAAAATAAAATAAAATAATAACTAAATAAAAACCTAAACTTGAAAAATAATCTTAAAATTAAAACCTAAAAAAATTAAAAAAATAAACCCAAACCATAAATTAAAATAAAACTAAACTTAAATAAAAAAATAAAATAAACAAAACCAAATAAACCTAAACCTAATCTAAAATAAATTAAAATATAATAAATAAAACCTAAACCTAAACCTAAAATAAATAAAAGCTAAACCTAACAAAATAAAATAACACTAAAAAATAAACCTAAACCAAAAAACAAAAAATAAAACCTAAAATAAACCTAAAATAAAACCTAAAGCCTAAACCTAAACCTTAAACCCTAAAAAGCTAAAAATGTAAACCAAAACTAAATAAAACCTAAAAATAAAATAAATAAATAAACCTAATCCAAAATAAAATGAAAAAAATAAAATGAAATAAAAACATTAACTAAAACCTAAACCTGAACTGAAACCTAAAATGAAATTAAAATAAAAATAAAACTAAACTAAAATAAAATAAATAAAATCAAAAAATAAAAAACCAAATTAAAAAAAAAACTAAACCTAAAATAAAATATAATTAAAACTAAAAAAAAACCTAAACATTAAAAATAAACCTAAAAATAAAACATAAACATAAATAAAAAATCAAACCTAAACCCTAAACAAAAAAAAAAAAAACCTAATATAAGATAAACTAAACTAAAATAAATAAAACCTAAACTAAATAAAAAATAAAATAAAATAAACTAAAATAAACCTAAACTTGAACTAAAAAATAGTACCTAAAATAAACCTATAATAAAACTTAACACCTAAACTTAAAAAATAAAATAAGAACCTAAACCTAAACCCAAAAAATAAAAAATAAAACCTAAATCTAAAATAAAATAAAAATAAAAAATAAACCTAAATAAAAATAAAAATAAAATAAACTAAAATAAATAAACTAAATAAACTAAACAAACTAAATAAACCTAAACCTATCAGTTTACTTAATTTAAAAATAAAATAAAATTAATAAAAACTAAATAAATAAACCCTAAACCCTAAATGTTAACTAAAAACTAAACTAACTAATAACTAACTAACTAAGAACTAAAACTAAATAATAATTAAATAAGCTAAACAATTCCCAACTATTGAGCTCTCAACCTGTCTGCCATCACTGTGGCTCACAGAACTCCCCAAATTAGATCGTAGAGGCTCTTCTTTCATTTCTTGAACATGGGGAAAACATGTGGTATGGGAGCTGGTCAAAAACTGAAGACCCATAGAAAATATCAAAGGTGGGCAGACAAATCATACAAGAAAAGTCACCTTTGAAATGAATGGAAGAATCCATTCACATGATCTTTTCATGCAAAGGGCATCGTGCTCGAAAACATTGGCATTGAGGCAAAGCAATCGAACTCTGCTATCAAAAAATGTGCTAGGGCTCAATTAATCAAGAATGGGAATAAAATTGTAACCTTTGCTCCAAATGATGGTTGTTTAAACTTCATCGAGGAAAATGATGAGGTATTGATTAGTGGATTTGGCTACAAAGAGGATGATGTATGAGATATTCCTAGAGTTAGGTTTAAGGTTGTGAAGGTTTCTGGCGTGTCCCTCTTGGCTCTTTTTAAGGAGAAGATGGAAAAGACCAAGTCTTAGTCTACTACATCCTCACTAATTTGGGTACTTAGCATCTTTGTGTTTGTGCACCTATGGTTTTAACCTATTTCTCTTAAAAACCATCTTTTATTATAGCTAACAAGTTCAGATTATTTTTCTTTTTTGAAACTCCTTTTAGATTTTATGTTGAGTTTATTTCTTTAAGTTTCGTAAATAAAAAAAACCCTAAATGCTAAATCCTAAAACCCTAAACCCTAAATCCCAAACCCTAAACCCTAGACCATAAACCCTAAAACCCTAAACCCAAAACCCTAAAATCTACAACCCTAAACCCTAAACCCCAAACACTAAACCCTAAACCCTAAACTCTAAACACTAAAAACCTAAAAACCTAAACCAAAATAAAATAAAAAAATAAATTAAATTAAAAACATAAACTAAAACCTAAAACTAAACTTAAAAAAGAAAATAAAATAAAAAATAAAAACTAAACTAAAATAAAACAAATAAAAACCTAAACTAAACTAAAAAATAAAAAACCTAAATAAAATTAAAACTAAACCTAAAATAAAAGTAAAATAAACCTAAAATAAAATAAAATAAAAACAAAATACATACCTAAACCTAAACAAAAAACCTAAATATAAAACTAAAATAAATAAAAAATAAAACCTAAACACTAAACTAAAAAAAAAACATAAACCTAAAATAAAAAATAAAATAAATTTAAACCTAAACTAAAATAAACTAAACTAAAATAAATAAACTACACCTAAACCTAAAATAAACTAATTTTAAACCTAAACCCAAAGTAAATAAATAAAATAAACTAAAATAAACCTAAACCTAAACTAAAAATAAAACCTAAAAATAAACCTAAAATAAAAACCTAAAACCTAAACCTAAAATAATAAAATAAAAACCTAAACCTAAACCAAAAAAAAATAAAAATAAAATTGAAACGTAAAAAAATAAAATGAAAATAAAACTAAAAAATAATCCTAAACCTAAACCTAAACCTATAAAATAATCTGAAATAAAAAACCTAAAATAAATAAACTAAACTAATTAAATATAAAAATAAACATAAATCAAAATTAAAAATAAAATAAAATAAAATAAATAAAAAATAAACTAAATAAACCTAGACATACTGGTTTTAATTCAAAAATAATAATAATAATAAAAATAATAAAAAAACCATAAACCATAAACTAACCCTAAATTCTAAACTCTAAACCTTAAACCTACAAACCTAAACCCTAAACCTAAACCCTAAAACCCTAAACCCTAAATCCTAAACCCTTAACCCTAAACCCTGAACCCTAAAACTCTAAACATTAAACCCTAAACCCTAATACCTAAACCCTAAACCCTAAATCTATTACCTTAAATCCTAAACCCCAAACCTAAACCCTAAACCCTAAACCCTAAACTCTAAACCCTAAATACCTAAAACCTAAACCAAAATAAAATAAAAAAATAAAATAAATTAAAAACATAAACTAAAACCTAAAACTAAACCTAAAAAGAAAAAAAAATAAAACTAAACTAAAATAAAATAAATAAAAACCTAATCTAAACTAAAAAATAAAAAACTTAAATAAAATTAAAACTAAACCTAAAATAAAATAATAAATAAACCTAAAATAAAATAAAATGAAAATGAAATAAAACCTAAACCTAAATAAAACCTAAATATAAAACTAAAATAAATAGAAAATAAAACCTAAACCCTAAACTAAAAAACATAAACCTAAAATAAAAATAAAATAAATTTAAACTTAAAATAAAATAAACTAAACTAAAATAAATAAAACTTACACCTAAACTTAAAAATAAATTAAACTAATACCTAAACCTAAAGTAAATAAAATAAAATAAACCTAAACCTAAACTAAAAAATAAAAACTAAAAATAAAACTAAATTAAAAACCTAAAACCTAAACATAAAAAAATAAAATAAAAACCTAAACCTAAACCAACAAATAAAAAATAAAATGAAAATAAAACTAAAATAAAAAATAATCCTAAACCTAAACCTAAACTTAAAAAATAAACTTCAATAAAAAAAGCTAAAATAAATAAACTAAACTAAATAAATGTAAAAATAAACCATCTTCGATAGTGAGGAACAACCACTAGGGTGACCTGTTGAATGCACAACAAATCAAACCTGACCTAGGGTGACTATTGAGTGAATGTCGCTGGGGACTTATGTCAACTCAAAAGCAGTCAGGATTATTTTTTTCTTAATTTCATGTGATTTGATATGGTTTGTTTGGTTTAGTTTGATTTTGAATTGAGGCATATCCATTGGGATGTGAGCTGGAATTGAAATTTAATTTATGGATAGTCAGTGGCCTTGGGTAAGAGCTAGACAACTAAGGGTTATCTTTAGATACTGATGATTGTGCATTGTAGACTTACATCTTCTAAAGTAGGGAATAATCATTGGGGTGACCTGTTGGTAGCACAACAAATAGAACTTGACTTAGGAGACTACGGTGAATTTCATTGGGGACTTATATCAACTTAAGAGTTGTCAAGTGATTTCGATAAGGAGTTTTGCTAACACTGTCCTAAAGATAGGATACCTACTTCAGAAATGGTATCGCTAAGGGTGTCCTCTTAATCCATAAGTAAATATATATTTTGTTTATATATTTGCATGAACACTACTTTTGTGCGAGGGACCACACAAAGAAGGGGTTATGTTGGCCTTGACCTATCTTAGATTTACTGGACCAAGGGAGAATATGTACATCCACAAGACAGATTCTCCAACCACAGGGATGGTTACTAGGAAAGGGGTGTTGTCTAATTCAGTAGTAACCCAGGTAGTGTCTAAATGGGGTCATAGAGGATGTGATCCAAATATAGTGCCCATAGGAGGTGATCTTGAGGGCATTATCACATAGGAAAAGTTAGCTATAGTGCGGTGGCCAACTCGATAAAGCATAGTAGACTTACATCGCCATTAGTGGTGTCTCTAAGGTGGGAGAACAAATGAACCTAATGTCTATCTATCATAAGTGGTGTATCCATCAACATAGTGAGAACCAACCAACCTAAGATTCCCATTGATATGCAATGATCAAACCAAAAAGAAAGCATGTAGGCTTACAACTTTCCAAGCTGATCATCGAGATAATCATCGATGGGACATGATCTATCTAACTAGAGACTATTAGTGTGAAGCCGTGAAGAAATCGGACCCGAAGTAGGAGGGGAAGGAGCTGCTAAGGGTGTTATCTTAAATCTCAAATATACTTGACCCAGTCAATGCATGAAGGTTAATCCAAGAAGAAAGCTTACCAGCCATGAAATAAGGCCTACTAAACTAACAAGGTGCTCATCGGTGTCCAATGGCCAAGGAAGGAAAGTGTAGCAGACTTACATTCTCCAAAGCAAGAAGACCACTAGGGTGACACATTAGTAGGGTAGCATGTTAGCCCGACCTAAAACAACTACTAAGTGAGTTCCACTGGGGGCGTTATCTCAACTCAGAGTAACCCAAGATAAAAGATATGTGTTTGCGTTATATGTTTGTGTGTAGTTTGTGTTTGTGCTCTGTAAATGAAGGATAGGATGTTGCTCGGGTTCCTTACACCTACACTAAAGACATCATGGCAGATTCACAAATAAGAATACTTTCAACATGAAAGAGATTGAATTCAAAATGGAATTTTCATTGATGATACTTATTTTTAAACATGATTTATAATATTTCTTTAAGTAAAGCCCATTGTTTGGAAGATTTGGGTGCTCACCCTTATGATTAATAAGCTGATAAGATCCTCCTTGGTAGGCCTTCTTTATGGCAAAAGGGCCTTCCAAAGTGGGTTCAAACTTGCCTCACATATTATGATGGCCAACAATCAGTCTTCTTAGAACTAAAATAAGCTCACATACTTGAAAAGCTCTAGGATGGACCAACTTTTTGTGAGCTTAAATCATTTTAGCTTTGTACAACTTGAGGTTTTAGCATGCTTGCAGGCATCTGTCCTCCAAACCTTCAAGCTCTTCTAACCACAACTTGGTGTTCTCTTTTGTTGTGATCTTACTACCCACAGCTATCCTTAGTAATGGGAGTTATATTTCTAATGGTAGAATGATTTTAGACACATACACTAAGGAGAAAAGAGTAGAATAAGTTGGAGTTATATATGTGATGTGGTAGGCCCACAAGGCTTTAACTAACTACTAATGTCACTATTGCTTGTTATTGTCGAGTGTCTTCTTTAGTATTTGGATGAGAGTTTAGTTGAAGGCTTCTGCTAAGCACTTTACCCTCGGGTAATTGATTGTAGAATATCTCCAATCTATGTTGTGTCTGTGGTAAAAATTTTCTATATGAGGGGAATCACCATCAAATCTATGGGGAGAAATGAAAGAGGAAAGCATATAAAAATTCATCTTTTTAGGATTCCATGTAGATCCGTAGATGTACTTATTTAGGTGATCAAATATATCATCAAGGAAATAGTGTACAATCTTGATAGATCAAAGTCACTACCCTTTAATGGACTTAACCACCTCAATAAAGACTCCTAAAGATGATGGGTCTGCATATGCACCAGAGATTCTTCCCCTACTTTACATAGAAAAGTAAAGCAGGGTTTATTTTAAACCGGGTTCATTAAGTTCCCTACAGGGGCAAGCCCCCATAGTTAATTACATCCTAAGGAATGCTGATTCCTTAAGAAAACTCTCGATTAAGGTAAATGATCATTATTTTCAAAGATTTCAATAGGAAAGGACTATCAATTGATTGGTTCATTTTTTGAAGATCAAATTGGATTGATCAAAGAGAGGGAGTTATTATTGATGCCAAAAATGGAACATAAGTAGGAGATGCCCATGATGCTAGGAAACCTAGTGAACAATATCAAACTATCCTATACTTGGGCTTTACATTTTTGAAATTGATTTAATTTGTTTGAGTTTGATTTTTAATTAGAAATCTTGGACTTATGATTCCTTAACACAGGATTAAGAAAATGCCTAAGAGGTAAAGAATTATGCTTATGGCCAACAAAGTGGAGAAGCAACCTTAGAACCTAAATCTAGGGAGCTTTAGCGAGGGCCGAAAGCATAACCTAAATCTAAGGTAAAAATGAGTAATTTGTTTGCCTCCACAAGAGAGGACAAATCACCCGACAGCTTGGACTTATAATCACCTGGGGGTTGCTACCAACTAACTCCTCCTACAATTTTAAATACATGTAGGCAAGTCATTATGCTTATGCAAGATAGCTAGGCTGTTATTTATTTAGAAAGAGACTAAGACCTTAAACTCACTCCCTAAAGAGACTAGTTCATGTAAAGGGCATACTTCAAATGACCTAAATCTAATGAAAATCAAATTTCACTTTATTTTAATTTTTAGATGATTATTTTATTTCAGCTAATAGGATTCATATACCTAAAAAAAAGTTATTGGTGAGGTTTCACCATGACTCTCAAAGGTCAAAAGTTTCTAGGGTGGAAGCCCTATAATCAAGAGGGAAATAAGATGTTGTTGTGCATGATATTGCAAAATAAATAGTCATCCAGCTAATGGGTTGCTAATTATTTTATCTTGATTTTAAACCTAAGCTTTAGGTGAGGTTATGAATTCTTGATTTTTAATTTGGGTTGTTAAGTTTGGTAAAAGTTTTATTTTTTCCTAAAGAGCCTAATCCACAACCAGGCCATACATAAAGCAAGGAATAAACTAGGAAAAACATGCCACTTAATGCACAAGCTAAACAAATAATCAATTAATTTATAAAACTAATCACAAAAAGAATAAAAGGTCATTGTGGTCAAGCACCACTGCACAAACCCAAAAAATATCAAATTGGCAAGCCGAGCTCTACGCATATAAAACCTGAATTATAAATGAATTAAATTACAATTAAGCAAGGAATCCATTGTTATGGGGGTCTTCAAGCTTCATTCTTCTTTCTTCTTCTTCTTCTTTTTCCTTTCTTTCTTTGATTCCTTCTTTTGGATGGTTGGAAGGTAGATGCTCCAAGGCTTCACATGGTGTTTAAGATAGGATCTTATGACCAATGCTCATCCTAATCCCCATAATAATCATTCCAAAATCTTAATTGTGTAAATTTGCATTAAAAGAAAAAGTGAAAATCTAACTAACACCAAAATAAAGGTTAGCTAAAATAAACCAAATAAATCCAAGCATGTATATTAGACTTATCACCCACATAGGTGATTAAGTCCACTTGATGGATTATGCTTAGGGGTATAAAGTACCTGCAAAAAAAAGTATTTATATTTATATTTATGATTACACCCCTTAAGTACAATCCCCTGCAGAAAATAATGATTAGACTAAGAGCATCCTACCATTCATTCTTCGACCATACACCCTAACATACAGTCCAAAACATATATCACAAAAATAAAACATAACATTAAACCATGCATTGACCTAATCTAAAGCTAGAAATGGTGACTTAGGCTTATGTGTGTGCTTTGAAGGTTTGTGTGGTATGCTTAGCTATGGCTTTAGGTTCAAATTTTCTAAGTGTGAAAACATGTTCAACTTAGTGGAGGGTTTCATTTATGTTATTTAGTTTTCTTAGGTTGATTTTATTTCATGTTTTGATTAGGTTCAAGTAAATCCTACAATTAATTACTAAGTTATGAAGAGAGGGAAAGAGAACATAACTTCTCTTTCCTTTCGTAACCTAAGTAATTTATAAAGTTGGTTCACATTTTAGTCTTGTTTAGTGAATGTTTTAATTAAGTCTTTTAATTAATCCTATGTTTAGATGAACTCTAAAAAAACCTATTCAAAAAGAAAGGCATTTTAAGATTAAACAAAATGAACCAAATTCACAAAACACACATCACTTCATTTCTTTCCCAACATGTATAACATGCATATGAGTGAATCCTAAGCATATTTATACATACAAATGAGAAAATTTAACATGCTTTATGATGCATGCTAAGTAATATATTTAAGGAAATTTAGAGGTTTACTATGCATGATTTTTCTTAAGTATAAAAGGGTTTCTTTATCCAAATTTTCACATACACACATTAAAGTAAGAAAGGCATAAGTGAGTACAGTGCCATTGTTAACCAGAGGTGTAAGGTACAAGTCCTACTTAGATACTTAAACCTCACAACCTCACTTTTCTTAAATAAATACAAACATGTGTATAAAAGATATGAAATGGAGAGGAAAGAATGCATAAATTGTACCAGTTAATTCATTTTTGTTTATGAAATTTATGTGTGTTAGTGTAGGTAACCCTTCTTAAGTGGTAGCATAGAGATGAATAGAAAATAGAATTAGGTAAGTGTTAGGTGTTTTTCAAATGAACCATACATCTTACCAACTCCTATCAAAAACTATGCTAATATAAGAGAGGAGAAACCTATGCTAAACACACCTTTCTACTCTTTCACATGCAAGCTCATAATTAAACTATAAGTAGCATACTTTCAGATTTGATACTTGATTTATATGTTTTAAAAATAATTTGAATTTAGTAGTTATAATAGCCACAGATATTTCTACTTTAGCCAACACATGTAAATTTGACATAAAGTAAACAATTTCATTTTAAACTTAAATTTGAAAAATATGAATGCATGAAACCACATGACATATAAATTTAACATGTTGGGGAAAGACTCAAATCAATGAAAGCATGTAAACAAATTCACTTTAATTAAATCCTAAAGACATTCTTATAGAATAAGAAAGTTTAAAATAAATCAAAGTGTATTCAATATGATTTTTATTTAGTTTGAAGTTTGATTTAATTTTGAAAAGGTGAGTTACGTTTGTTATTCCTAACCCATTCCCACATGTGTTTGATATTTTGTTTAATTTTTAGAAGATTAGATTCATTTTTATGTATTAATTATGTCAAGGTATGAATTAAGTAACTTAATTAAACTTTACCTACACCACCTTAACATAGTTAACCAAATAATTATGGGCCAATGAGATGACATAAAAACTCACAAGGAATTTAAATTTGCAATACACCTAACAAGAAAAAGGCCTAATGCAATTTGGCTCATAATTAATGGTTAATTAAACAAGCCTTTCACACATATGAATTGGGTTTTGATTTCCTTAATTGAACTTAGGTTATTCAACACTAAGCATCTACCCAAAGTAGATTAATTAAGTTCTAGAAATTTTAGAATTTTTAGAAATTAATTAAAGGGATAATTAATGAATTAACCCTTAATTAAGGAAAGAAAATGGATGTTTAGTGAATAGCTTAGGAAATGCCCCAAAATTATTCTAAACCTCTATCTACCTATCTATCCTTAATCAACTCTAATCATGGATTTAAAACCAATAATCACACCTTAATTATCCTTTAAGAGGTTAACAGAGTAATTTGGAAACCCATATGCAATTCCCCCAATTAAGCCTTCAATAAATTACAAGCAAATTAGGGGAGGCAGAAGTCATCCCCTTAAATGTACTCAAGAAGTTTAAATTAATCAGAGGCTTAATTAAGAGCTAATTAGCTAAATAAAATTTCCAATAAAGCCTAAAATCAGAGAAAAGCATAATTCAAAATCCATTGAAATTGTTTTTAAAATATTCTAGGTTGAATTATCTTTCCATAAAAATTTATTTCATATTTTTTGAATTTTATAGAGAGAGATATTTTAGAAGATCCATAGATTAATTATCATTAATTAAGAATCCTAACTAATCCCTCAGTGCACAGCGTGATGTGTGGCAGCACACGCATCACACCGTGAGCCCGCTACTTAAAAATCACATCAAGTGGTGGCTGGCGGTAGGACACACTTTGATCTAATGTCAGATCCGATGGGATCTCACAAAAAAGGGATAAAAGAAATTCCAAATGTGAGAATAATCTTGACCATCCATGATCTAGGGAAGATCCAAAACCGAGCTGGATTGAAAAAAATTTTACCCACACCATCTAAAGCCAATAAGGAACCCATCCAATGGTGTAATTTGCATGAATTGAAATTCCTTACATAAAATGCCAACACCACCTATACTAGGTGGTTGAAAAATTCTATACCTCACTGGAGCTAATCACCGGTGCTCAAGATCGATGAGGTAGCCTCATCTAGTGGAGATGAAGCCCTGTTGAAATTCTTAGGCCTGAGGGTTGAGTGGATTGCTCTATGGACCAACACCACTTCAAATCTTCTGGAATTGATCCAATTACTCTCCTCTCTTCTTGAGAACAAAAGCTTGAGGTGTGTTGGATTGATCCTTAGAGGAAGTGTGGAAGAGGAATTAGAGTGGTTTTTAGTGTGTAGAAAGTTGGAAGTTCAAGTAAGCTCCCCTACTTTTTGATGGAGAAAACTAAGAAATATCAAACTCAAATCCCTCTAAGAATGCTTAGGAAGGCTCTCTAATCTTTCTTAACACTCTTTAGGGCTTGATCGAATTGAGGAATGATGGTTTTTGAATTGAATTACAGGGAGTATATCTCCCCCTTGAAGGATTGGATGACCGCAAGCTTCTTTTCCATTTTGATCCAATTGACTATAATGGGAAGGTTGTTTGATCCATTTTGAGTTAATGGTGGTTTGAGGCCTTGAGTGGATTGCCAACCTCCCATGTGCTTGAAATTGACTGAAAGAGGGATTTAGAATGAGCCAAATTGACCCATGGGGTCGAGTTTAGCCTTGGGGCCAATTGAACTGACCCAAACCCATTGTGTTGGGTGCACCACTCTTCATTTGGTCCCCTTGAGCTATTAGGAAAGCATAAAGTGGATATGTAGAGGGTATGAGCAAATTACCCATGGATTAGGTCAAAATTTGTTCTATGGCCTAGGGGTAAAATGGTCATTTTACTTATTTTTCAATTTTAATAAGTTGCATATGTGGAGAAACTAGGTTTTGTCAATTTTCATGAGATTTGGAATTCATTTGATAAGGTTTGGCTCATGTTGACCTATTTAGGTCAAAATTGTTCAACTTGGGTCAAGCTAACCAATTGGTCAAATTAGGTCTAAGGGTTGGGTCAAGTTCATATGACCATTTTGAAATGTTTGGTGGATTTGGTTTGGTTCAATTTGGTATAGTTTTGATTTTGGCTCATATTTGACTCATTTAGGTCAAATGGGTCAAGTTGACCTATTTGACCCATTTGACCTTTTGGCTATCATGGGTTGGTTTAGGTTAGGTTAGTCATATGGAGTGGATTGGTATCTTTATTTTCAATTAATTTTGGTTAAGTTCAAATTTGGCTCAACATGTCAAGTTGGGTCTAAGGTCAATTGGGCTAGGTTAGGTTTAGTTGGCCAATTGAGGCTTTGGTCAAGTTCACAAGTGATTTGGAAAGAACTTGACCATTGGTTTCAACCAATTTAGTTTAGATCAAGTTTTGATGCATTTTGACTTTTTTAGGTAGGTCAACTGGTCAACGTCAAGTGGCCAATTGGGCTTAGGCTCAAATGTTGGCTTGGTCAAGTTTCAAACATAGGTCATGAGTGAACTTAGATTAATGGTTTCAATCAATTTAGCCTATGGTGAAATTTGGCTATGTTAGGTTTCATTTTGGAATAAGTGTTGACTTGATCAATCCTTAGATTTGACTTAGTTTGACCCAATTTGATTGATTGAACATCCCATGATGATTGTTGATCATGATGAGAGGCATAGGTGACTTTGGTTCAATCCAATTTGGTTATGATTAGAATTTGGCTCATAAACAAGGTACTTTGGGTCACTTTGGGTCCAAGTGAGCTAAGTCAATTGGCTTGGTCAAAGCTTGATTTGAGATTGATCTTGTATATGGACTTATGATTGAAATATAAATCCATTTACAAGTGGTTTGAAGTCAAATGGGTTTTGGTTCATTTGACAATATCATATTCAAAGGAAGGATATGAAGGGATTTTGGGTTTGATTTTTGACTTCGGTTTTGATTGATTTATTGAAGTTTGGATTTATATATGGGTTCATGATTGTAGGGTTAATTAAATCATGAAGAAAAATCAAGAGTTTGGCTTAATTTGAAATTGATTTGGCTAAGTTCAAGATTTTAACTTGAAGGGCTTAGATTGGATTTTGAGTAGATTTGAGTTTGATTTTTGGAAATAGTTTTGATTGTTTGAATTTATATTTCATTTATATATGTGAATATAAATGAGAATATAAATGGATCATGAGAAAATTTCAAGGATTTGAATTGGTTTAATCATGATTTGGGCTAAGTCCATTAAGAAAGATTTAAAGGACTAAAGAAAATTTTGGAGTTTGGAGTTTGAATTTTTGAATTTGGTTTGATTGATTTATATTTATATTTCATTTATATATGTGAATATAAATGAGGATATAAATGGATTATGAGAAAATCCCATGAATTTGAATTGATTTGATGATGATTTAGGCTAAGTCCATTAATGGAAAATTAAGGACTTAAGAAAGGTTTTAGATTTGGAATTTAATTTGAGGATTTGATTTGATTGATATATTTATATTTCATTTATATATTTGAATAAATGAGAATATAAATGAGTTTTGAAAATCCCATGAGTTCAAATTAGTTTAGAGTTGATTTTGGCTAAGCCCATTAATGGAAAATTAAGGACTTAAGAGAATTTCATGAATTGATTTTGACTTTTGAGTTTAGTTTGATTAGTTTGAATTTATATTTCATTTATGTGAATATAAATGAGAATATAAATGAATTATGAGAAAATCTCAAAGGTTTGAATTGATTTGGATCAAGATTTTGGCTAAGTCCTTGAAGATTAAGGACTTAGAAAGATTTGGACTTAGGAATTTTGATGGATTTTGATCATGGGTTTCAATCATAGATTTCAATCATGGATTTCAATATAAAGTTGATTTGAGTTTGGAGAAAATCAATATTGATTGGAGTTTGACTTGAAGGAAGAAAAGTGAGGAATGGTTTAAGCAAGGGTAGGAAAATTTTCCTAACACCCATGACCTATTCCTATGGCTAACTCTTCTAGGCCTAGGTTGAGTGTCCACCTAATCACTAGATGTGTCTTAAGACTAAGGAACTCTTAAAGTCTAAGAGGAGTCCTATGTCTAAGATGGAGGGGTTGAGCTCATCTTAAAAATGAGGTCAATAGTCTCTAGGAAAAATTGTCTCGATGCTCTTGAATGTATTATTAGATATAATTTGACAAGGCACTATGAACCTATATATAATATGGTTCCTAAAAAAATAGCACTGAGTTGTGACCACTTTGAGCAGAATCACTTCACCCATTTGGAAAAGTAGTTAGTAGTAGCTAAGATGAATCGATTGCCCTTGGAAGAAGGAGGATCAATTGGTCCCACTATGTTGGTCGCCCAACACTCGAATGGCCTTGAGGCAAATGTAGGATGTAGAATGTTGGGTGGTTTGTGTAGGACCACACCAGGTATTTGACATTGGTGGCATAACCTAGCCGTATCCATGCAATCTTTGATCATCAATCCATTATTATCTTAGTATCTTGATCTTGGCTTTCATCTTGGACCATTGGTTGGTTCCACATAATCAGTGTACCTCATCTTATGAGCTTCATACTTGTCTAAAACAATGTAACCACATAATCTTGAGTGTACCTCCAGACATGCCAACTCCTTGGCAAGCTTAGCTAAAGCATACGCAATGACATTCTCTCCTTAAGGAATCTTATAAAAGGTAACCTCTGGAATTTGGGCCAACAACTCCATGGTGTACTTGTGGTAATGATGGAGCTTAGGCTTTATATCCTTATAGAAACTAGTGATTTGGTTGATTACTAGTTGAGAATCCCCAAAGATGTTGATGTTCTAGATGCCTAGAGTAACGGCTAACTCTAGACTAGCAATCAGAGCCTCATATTTAGCTTCATTATTGGTGCAAGGATTAGATAGATGATATGAGAATCTCATCACATCACGGTCTAGAGTTAAAGGAACTATTCCTACCCCTTCCTTTCTTGGAACAGTAGATTATGATTCTTCTCCTCTTTGAGAGGAAGCCGCACCATCAAAGTACATCTCCCAGTGTTGAATGTTAGTATCCCCTAAGTTCATGACTTGTTCATCGGGGAGATCATCACTAAGCAGAGAGCCAACAAGAAGTCATTGTCTAAGAAACCACTATCATTTCACCGCAGGGGTACAAAGGTAATGTCAAAGCTGAGAGGATTATGGACCGGTCAAACCATTGATAACCGTGTTATGAGATATCATAGTGGATTGATCCTAAAGATTAAGTTCACCTTATGAGGAAGCATGTAGTGTTGTAGCTTTTGGGATGCAAAGATTAAAGACAGATAATGCTTCTCAATGGATGGATAATTAGACTCAGTAGGGATTAGATGATGGGTGAGGTAGTAAAGTGTGTTTTCCTTCCCTTCATCATTTGCTTGGGCCAACAAAGCATCATGGGAGTCGTCAAACATAGCATTGTAAAGTATGAGGGGCTTGCATGGGATAGGGGTTGCTAGAACTAGTGGCATCATCAGGTAATGCTTGATCTCTTCGAAGGCATGCTCACCCTTATTATACCACTTGAACTTGGCATCCATTTTGACAAGTGTTGAAATTCGACATCTTCGATGGGTTGGATATAAAGCATCTTAGATACCCCAACCACCCTTGGAATGATGAGTTGAGTTAAACTTTTTTAGAATTTCTAATATCTCGCGATCTTCTCAATTTTGATTCCCTAGTGTTGGACAACAAACCCAAGAAATTTCACTAAAGCTACTGAATACACACTTCAAGGGGTTCATTTTTTGGTTAAATTATCTTAACTATTTAAAAACTACTCACAAGTCAATCAGATGGCCTTCCTTTTCTCTACTTTTGACCATGAGATCATCGACATAGCACTCGACTAGATGATGAAAGAGTTCGTCAAAGATTCGATTCATAGCCAGCTGGTATGTAGCACCAAAATTTTTAAGGCTAAAAGGCATGCCCTTATAGAAATAGATTCTTATTGGGGGTTCTAAAAATAGTGTTTATTTCATTTTAGGGGACATCTTTATTTAATTATATCTAGATGAGCCATCCATGAAAGAAAAGACTGCATGAGATGAGGCAATGTCCACCATCAGCTATGAGATTGGTAGTGGTAATTCGTCTTTTGAACTTGCCTTATTTAAATCCCTAAAATTGAAGCATATGTGAATTTGGCCATTCTTTTTCTTAACTAGGATGATGTTGGCTAACTATGTAGGGTATTTTTTCTTCGGATGAAACCAACATCGATCAATTTCTTGACTTCACAAATGACCTATTATTCTATGTCTAATCGCATGCGTCTAGGAGCTTGCTTGATAGGGTTAGCAGTAGGCTCTATTGCTAGTTTATGGACACGTTAGAGCCAATCGCATAGCTTCATAACTCCATGCAAAGTCCTTAAACTCAATCAATAGCTAACTAAGTCATTGGTTTCAATTTTATTCAATAAAGAACTGTATGTTTGATGAGGATCTTCTTTAGTTTCTAAGTTAATTTCTTTGTGCTCGTCGATGGCTTACTTGATCTCTTCTTTAAACTCTAGTAGTACATCTTTGACTTCAAAATCATTTGGATCATTTGAAGTTTCTAAGCACAGCTCCTCATATTAGTTAATGTGATTTGAAAAGAACCTATTAGATTTCAAATGATTGGTGAGACTAAGCAATAATCGTCATCATTGACTGGACCCACTGTACTAAATCCTAGTTCTAGTCTTGATTAAGAGCTTTTGCATTTGTTCTTCTGTATTCTTTCGAAGTAGTCTAACTTTTACTTTGACTAAGTATGTGGAATTAATCCTTTCTTTGTTAAATTATGAACACAAGGAAAGTACCAATCAAAAGGTAATTCTATTAAATATTTATATGAATCATCCTCAAGTTCTACATCAACTTCTTGACTTGAGGATGATGCTCCCAGAAAGAACCTCTAAGTCATCACACCTATGGATGACTTAGGGGCTTCCTTAACTACCAAACCCTTAGCTTTTGAGAGAAAAGTGGGGTTAGAGTTAAGGCTCCCAACTAATGCTTAACTGTTTCACATATAGACTTGGATACACTTATGCTTTGCTTTAGAGCCCAGTCTTCATTGCTATCTGGGTCAAGTGTCACCTCCAAGGGAATCTACTACTGAGAAGAGCTGGTTGGTGTGCTTACCATATAAGACTCATCCTATGAACTAGACTCTAAGTCTATAAGGATGGCAGGTGTACTCTTGGTAGCTGGGTATCTTCTATTGGGTGGCCAATAATAAGGTTTTCCACCTCTAGGATTGCATCTACACTGGCCTCTTCCTCTACCTAGTGGAGGTCAGGTTGTCCTACCCATATGGTCGAATGGAGTAATGAACTATGGGTGGAATTTAATGTCAGCCTTCACTTCCTCATTCAATTCTATTTCTGCTCCCTTTTATCTTCTTTTCATTTTCTCTTTTCTTTTCTTTTTCTTTTCCTCTTTCATTTTTTTCTTTTTCTATTTTTTTTTTATTTTTAAACTTTGGCCAAGTTTGCGAGAATAGACTTGTTGATTTTGAGGGAGGTAGTAAGCCGCATCCTCATATATGCTGACCTCATGAACTGTAAATGACTTGAGATCTCCTTTATCACAGTAGACAATTCCACCTCTCACAAACTTCATACACTAATATAGAGAGGATGGAACTATGTTGTTCTCATATATCCATGGTTTCCTGAGCAAAGTGTTGAAAGATATATCCGAGTGTATAAATTAAAAATTGGCTTCGATCTTCCAATCATCTATCTCTAAGGGCAACACTATGGAGCCTAAGGCCTATTGACCTCACTTTTGGAGTGTTTCAATCTTCCCACCTTAGACTTAGGAGTCTTCTAGCTAAGACTTCCCTAGTCCTAAGACACTTCTAACAATTAGGTAAATAATTTAACTTAAGCCTAAAGACTTAGAAGGGTTAACCATAGGATTAGGTTATGCATTAATGATTCGGATAATCCACCTACCCTACAACCCAAATCAAATCCTTGTTCACCTTCTCAAAGAAAACCTCAAGTTCAATTAAAACATCAAATTCAAATCCAAATCCAAACCCAAATTCCAAAACCAAATGATTGAATCCCAAGATCAAATCCAAACTTGAAACCTTCTCTATGACCTATCCCATGGACTTAGCCAAATATTAATCCAAATCAATCCATAATTAATTGATTTTCTCATAATAAATTTATATCTTCAATCATCTTCTAAAATAAATGAAATCTACATTCAAATGATCAAAATTAAATCAAATTAAATCAAAACCCTTCCTAAGCCATATGGCCTATCCATGACTTAGCCAAAATCTTAATCTAAATAAGTAAAACTCAATTGATTTTCTCATAAATTAATCATATTTTCAATTATCTTGACAAATTTAAATGAAACATACATTTAAAGCATTAAAACTAAGTCAAACCAAATCGAAATCTATACCTAAACCACATGAACCAACTCCATGGACTTAGACAAATTCATTCATTCCAAAACCTAAATTGAATTGATTTTTCATGAAGAATTATACCTTCAATCATATTCACAAAATAAATGAAATCTACAATCATCAAGGCAAACCAAAATCAACCCAGTCAAACCCAACTTAACCCTTTTGACTTGAAATGTTCAAATAAACCAAAACCCATTTGAACCCAACACAATTTTGAATTTATATATCAATCCCAAATCCATATATAAAATCAAATCAAACTCAACCCAAAATCAAGCCAAGTAAACCCAATTGGTCCACTTGACCAAAAATGGCCAATTTGACCTATTTGAGCCAAGTTCTAATCCTACCCAAATTGGATTGAACCAACCCCATCGAAACCTCCCATCATGATTGTTGATCACCCTAGGTTGATCAATTATCACAAATTGGGTCAAACCAAGTCAACTTGGTCATTTGACCAAGTCAACCCCTTAACCCAAATGAACCCAAACTAGCCAAATTGCATCCTAAGCCAAATCTCTTGAAACAAATGATTCATACAAAATCAATATTTGAATATGACTTGACCTTCAATTGAGTCAAACCAAACCCAATTGGCCCTCTTGACCCAAATTCACCCAAATTGACCTAAAAGACCAAATTGGTCCACAATAAAATATTTACCAAATTGATTGCTACCAATGGCTTAAGTTCATTCTAAATTGATTGTTGAACTTGACCAAAGCCATGATGGGACCCAATTGAACCCAATTGACCTACTTAGTGGTGACCTAAAAGTTCAAGTTGGCCTAAATCAAAACCAAAACCAACACCCAACTCAATCCAATTTAGCAAATTTGGTCAAATTGGTCAACTTAAACCATTTGACTCAAATGAATTCAAATGAGCCAAAATCAAATCTAAGCCAAACTAAACCAAACCAATTGAACCAAAACATCACAAATGTTCATATGAACTTGACCCAACCCTTGGTTTGACCCAATTTGACTAATTGGTTAACAACTAACCCAATTTGACCTAAATAAGTCAAACTGAGCCAAACCTAACCAAATCAACTCCAATTGACTTGAAATTTGAGCTAACTCACTTTTGGCTCATTTCAAATCTACCCAAATCAAATCCAATGCCAAATGATCATTCGACCCTTGGGTCAAGGGCATCACATGAGACAAATCACCCATGTAAGTGGTCATTTCCATTCCTTGGCCACTTGTTACTCTCTAATGGTCCACAGGCACTAAAGACACGCCAATTTGACGAGTGGTTGGGTTGGCCATGACTCAATGGAAGTGAAATATTCTCACCCACCTCATTGGAGTATTTGAAACCCATAAGACATCCATGATTCCTTATTGGTAGCCACCACCACACCTTCAACCAACCAAGCCGAGCCAACTCGCCTCTTCCCTACAACTCCATAAGATGGTGACACCATTAGAAGCCAAACCCGATCCTACCATCCAATCAAGATGAATATGGGTATACAAACTCCCTCATTTCCACTCAAACACACACAAAAATCATTACTCGGAGCCCGAGCTACCCAAGACAAGCCGCTAGAGCCATTCCTTAAGCTCCTAAGCTCATTCCTCGATTGAAAAATGCCATTCTTGTTCATCCTAAAATAGGACCCTTCTCGACCTAACTTCCTGATTTCTCCATCAAACTCAAATTAACTTTGAACACGCCTTTCCTAAGCCTCGTCGAGCAAGAACAAATCATATCCCAAGCTTCTCGAGCATCAGAGGTGGGACTTGATTAAGCGAGATTCAAATTGTCTTCGAAACAATGAGGAATTGATCCAATTCGCTAAGCTTCATCTCCACTAGATGAAGCTTCCTCAATCGTTCGATCCACCGATCCTGAGCTCTAATGAGGTATGCTTCCAAAACTGATCCTTAGGCAAAAATGGGTTGGAGCTTTTTAAAGAAAACTTGCATCTGTGATCTTGATGTTGGATCCCTCCAATCAATGTGATGGTGTGGGATCCTTTTGGAGTTGATCTGAGCTTGGGTAATCTCGAATCAAGTGAGTAATGGGAGACGAACTCCATTCTCCCTCACTTGTGTGACATTAGATCATGCACCGTCTATTCCACGTGATCAAAATGGACAATCATGATTACAACCACTAGATTGATTTGATTTAAACCTATTATGTTAAGCAATTAATCGTAGCCATATAATCTTAGATCAAATGACAGATGAGAAAGCAAGCCTGCCACCGCCGCATAGGCGCTGAGTTAGATAAGTTTTAGGTAGCCAATACCGCGGTGCCATATGGAAAGCATGTCGCACCAGTATGCTACGTCACGCCAACAGGATTTGGCTTAAGTAATCATTTTTAATGGCTGAAACTTCTAAAAATCATAAAATATCATAGAGAAATAAAAAAATGAAAATAATTACTCATTTTAAAGGTATTTCAGAGGAGAATTAATTTAAAATGATTTTAACTAATTTTAAATAGTAATTAAGGTTTAATGAAAGTTTAATTATAAAATTTATTAACTTAATTACTCCTTAATTACTTGAGCAATTAAGCCCAAATTTTATGGGTTAATTTAATGGGATGACCTCTACCTCCCATACTTTTCTCGAGATTTATAGCTCATTTAAATAAAAAAATTAACTAATTAAACGTTAACTACTCTTTTAAGTTAATTAATGATTAATTAATCCCATTAGTAATAATAATTTGGTTAATTAAGTTTATTAATCATTATTTAACCATAAGTGAACTAAGGAATAGGGTTATGACCCATTTTCGTATGTTCATTTCACCCTTTTTTAAAATGAAATTAATTAGGATTTAACTAATTAATTAAATCCCTTAATCAAACTGAAATCATAATCACATGAGACCTTAATTAATTAAATCATGTGGTAGATCTTTAGGTGTTTAATAACCTAAAGGAATTTAATGAAATTATGGTTCGTCCACATGTGTGGAAAAACCATAAGAGTAATTAATTAAGTCCCTTAATCTAATTAACTAAATCATGAGCCAATTTCATTAGGCTGCTTTTATTTAATAGGATCATTGCAAGTTTATTTTCCATGCATATCATGTTGGCTAATAATTATTTAGTTAATTACTTTAAGGTGACATAGGTAAGGGTAATTACTTCATCTAATTAAGTGTTCAACTTAATTAACCCATAAAATCAACTTAATTACATTTCCTTAAATTAAATATAGTGATGATTTCTCTTCTCCTATTTAAATCAAATCAAATCCAAAACTTAATTAATAAAGAAGCTTTGGGTTTTTTAAATAATCTTATTTGATTTGAGTGTCCTTAAGAATTAGTTTGGTTAAATGAATCACATGCTTATATTTGATTGTCCTCTTTCCAATCATGTTAAATTTGATTTGTCATTTGAATACATGCATCCATCTTTTTTAAAATCAAGTAAAATAAAATGGATTTCCTTTATGTAACTTTGCATGTGTTCACTTAATTTAATATATGCATGGCTATTATCACTATTAAATCCAAATTTATTTTTCAAAAGCATATAAATGAATAATAATATGTGTTATGATGCTAGTTATAAATACATAAGAAATGCATGTGCTTATAGCTAAGTGTATGAATGTCATCTTGAGAGCATGAGATTTTAGCTAGCCCCAAGGAGGTCATTTGGTTACCTCACTTCCCTGGTTTGTTACTTGGTTGATGAAATCAAAAAGAAGAAATGTTGAATCTTAATTCATTATCAGTTAAAGAAAAACCAAAAACCCTAAACCCTAATCTAAAACTTGAACCCTAATATACAATCCTAAACCATAAACCCTAAACCATAAACCCTAAACCCTAAACCCTAAAAGCCTAAAAACCTAAACCTAAACTAAATAAAATCTAAAAATAAAATAAATAAATAAAAACCTAAACCTAAACTAAAACCTAAACTTAAACCTAAAAATAAAATAAAATAAAAAATAAAAACTAAACTAAAATGAAATAATTAAAAACCTAAACTAAACTAAAAATAAAATAAACCTAAATAAAATAAAACTAAATGTAAAATAAAAATAAAACTAAATAAACACATAAACCGAAAATAAACCTTAAAATAGATTAAAAATAAAACCTGAACCCTAAACTAAAAAAAAACCTAAATCTAAAATATACAAAATAAAATAAACTGAACTAAAATAAATAAAACTTAAACCTAAAATAAACTAAACTTAAACATAAACTAAATATAATAAAATAAACTAAAAAATAAAATAAACCTAAACTTTAAAGAAAACCTAAAAAATGAACCTAAAACTAAACCAAAATCCTAAATGTAAACCTCAAAATAAATAAATAAAATAAAACAAGAAAAAAATAAACGTGAAACCTAAACCTAAAAAGTAAACTAAAATAAAAAACCTAAACTAAAATAAATAAACCTAAAATGAATAAACTAGATTAAATAAAAATATAAAAAAACCTAAATAAAAACAAAAAATAAAATAAACTAAAATAAATAAAAATAAAATACTTAAACTAAATAATAACATCTTGGTTTGCTTAAAAAACCAAACCCTAAACCATAAATCATAAACCCTCACACACTAAATCCTCCTACCCTAAACCCTACACTAAACCTAAACTCATCTCTAAACAAACTAACCACTAAACTCTAAACCTGCAACACTCCTGCACTAAGTCCCACTGAAACCCTAAACCTGACCACAACCTACCACAACCCAGGCCACCGACCCACCCTAACCACCCACCCAAATCCTACCACTCCACCCACTCTAACCCTACCACTTTCTTTAAACCCTAAATCCTTAAAATACTGACCCTCCTACCACAACCCTAAAACTTTATCTCTACCACTGAGCCATAAATCATGAGCCCTCCATGACCTCTAACCTAAACTCACCCCACTTAAACCTCCTTCTTCCAAAACCTGAAACTTAAAACCTAAACCAAAACTAAATAAACTTAAAATAAAATAAATAAATAAAGCTAAACCTAAATAAAATAAAAATTAAAATAAAATAAACCTAAACTAAACCTAAACCTAGACTAAAATAAAATTAAACTAAAATAAATAAATAAAACTTAAACTAAACTAAAAATAAAAATAAACCTATGGATTAAAAGTTAAAAATAAAAAAAATAAAATAAAATAAAATAAATCTAAAATAAAATAAAATAATATCTTAATAAAACTAAACCTAAAATTAAAAAGAACAAAATAAAATAAACCTATACCTAAACTAAAATTAACTAAATTAAAATAACTAAACCTAAACCTAAACCTAAACCTAAAGTAAAATAAACCTAAAAATAAACCTAAAATAAAAACCTAAAACCTAAACTTAAAAAGATAAATTAAAAATTAAAATAAAACCTAAACCTAAAATAAAATAAAATAAAACTCTAAATTTAACCTAAACCTAAAATAAACTAAAATAAAATATAAAAAAATAAAATAAATAAATAAACAAAATAAATAAAATAAACTAAAATAACCACACACTGGTTTGCTTTTTGAAAATACAGATCCCTAAATTGACCACACCCAACCCACTGAGCCCCTACCCACCTAAATCCTAAACCCTATCACCCCTACCCTGTGCTAAATTCTACCCTAAACCCTAAACCCACCTCTAAATCCTGACCTTCCAGGACCCTAAACCTTCCCTAACTAACCTCCTCTCTACCACACCACAATGACCCTACTACTCCCTAACCTACCCTAAACCTTAACCTAGGCTCACCCATGACCCTAAACCCTAAACTTTTTAAACCTTGGCCTAGATAAACCTAAACCAAACTAAATAAAACCTAAAATAAAATGAATAAAAACCTAAACTTGAGCCTAAATAAAATAAAATATACTAAAATGAATAAATAAAACCTAAAACTAAACTAAAAATAAAACAAATTTATGAATTAAAAAACTTAAATAAAATAAAAACTAAACATAAAATAAAAATAAAATAAAATAAATTCTAAATAAATACCTAAACCTAAAATAATAATAAAAATAAATAAAATAAACCTAAACCTAAATTAAAATTAACTAAACTCAAATAAATAAAACTTAAACCTAAACCTAAACCTAAAGTAAAAAATAAAACCTAAAAATAAACTTAAAATAAAACCTAAAACCTAAACCTAAAGATAAAAAATAAAATTAAAAATAAAACCTAAACCAAAATAAAATAAAATAAAACTCAAAAAAAATACACCTAAACCTAAAATAAACTAAAATAAAAAAACCTAAATAAAATAAAATAAATAAAATAAATAAAATAAATAAAATAAATAAAATAAACTAAACAAATCCAAACCTAGGTTTACTTAATTTTAAAAAAACATAAACCCTAAATCCTAGGCCTAAAGCCTAAACCCTAGCCCTAAATCAACCCTAAACCATAAATCCTAAATCCTAAAACCCTAAACCCTAAAAGCACAATCCACAAAATAAACCCTAACCCTAAACCCTAAACCATAAAGCCCAAACCAAAATAAACACGAACCTTAAAACCTAATAAACCTAAACTCTAAGAATGGGAACCTTGGAGAGAACATCAGTTAGCGGGGATTAGTGAGATATGGCTCAGGGAGAAGCAGATGCGGTTATCTAGTGGTGGTGGGGATATGGAGGTGGAGGTTGGAGCATGGAGGTTATGGAGGCTAGAAGCGACAAAAGTTACAACCATGGCGGTGTGAGAGGAGAGATCGGGGATATAATCGTGCCCATTTTTTATCTATGTAAAGTGTCTTAGAAAACCTAGTGTGTTATGCATTTCACGAAAATAAAAGAAGAAATGTTGAATCAAAATTTGTTCTCTATTAAAAAAACTAAAACCTAAACCCTAAACCCTAAAATAAAATCCAAATGCTAAACCCTAAACCCTAAATCATAAACTCAAAAACTAAACCCTAACTAAACCCTAAACAAAACTTACAAATAAAATAAACCTAAAATTGAAAACTTAAATAAAATAAAACTAAATGTAAATTAAAGATAAAATAAACTTAAAATAAAATAAAATAAAAACTAAATAAAACTTAAACCTAAAACATAAACCTAACATAAATCCTAAAATAATTAAAAATAAAACTTAATATAAACAAAAAAAAAATAAACCTAAACTAAACTAAACTAAAAAACTAAAATAAATAAAACCTAAACCTAAACCTAAAATAAACTAAACCTAAATCCTAAACTAAATAAAATAAAATAAAATAAACATAGACCTAAACTAAAACCTAAAAAATAAACCTACAATAAAACCTAAAACCGACTAAAAATAAAATAAAAAACCTAAACCTAAACCAAAATAAAAAAATAAAACTTAAACCCAAAAGAATAAAAATTAAAATAAAACTAAATAAAATAAACATAAACCTAAACCTAAACCATAGAAACTAAAATAAAACCTAAACTAAAAATAAACCTAAAATGGATAAACTAAACTATAAAATAAAATTAAACCTAAATAAAAATAAAAAATCAAATAAACTAAGAAAATAAATAATAAATAAGAAATAAACCATAAATCCTAAACCTAAACCTAAACCTTAACCCACCCATCCTCCTAAGTTGTACCCTAAAATCCTAACTAACCACACCCTAAACCCACTAACCTGACCCTCTTAAAACTGAGTAAAACCCTAAACCTAAACTAAAACTGACCCTAAAAAAAATGCAACCTAAAACCTAACCCTATAAGAAACCTACCCAACTCAATGACCTACTGAGCCTAAACCTAGCCTGAGCCTAATGGGATGTATCCTAATCAACTCTAAAATTCTACCTAACCTAAACCCTAAACCCTAAACTCTAAACCCTTAACCCTAAATAAAACACATACCCTGATCCCTCCCGGGATACTAAATTATAAATCATAAATAAACTACCATAAACTTTAAAAGCTAAAGCTACTTATAATTAAACTTAAAACTAAATAAATAAACCTAAACCAAAATAAATAAATAAATAAATAAAATAAAATATACCCTAAACTTGAACCCTAAATCTAACCCTACCTAAAGCATAAAACCTAAAACCTAAAATCTAAACCCTAAACCTAATAACCCACCCTACCCTCTAAATCCTAAACCCTAAACCCATACCCTCTAAACCCTAAACCTAAACCCTAATAAGCAAAAAATCCTAAACCTAAGCCCTAATAAGCAAAATCTTAAACTAAACTAAATAAAGAAATAAAATAAATAAAAAACATGAAAAATAAAAAATAATAAATAAATAAAATAAACAAAAAGAAACCTAAACATAAACTTAAAACTATACCTAAAAGAAAATAAATAAAATATAAAACTAAACAAAATAAAATAAATAAAACTTAAATTAAAATAAAAGAAATTCAAAACTTAAATTAAAAAAACTAAACCTAAAAAATAAATATAAAATAAAAATAAAATAAAATAAAACTAATTAAAATAAAACATAAATAATAAACCTAATAAAAAATAAAATAAATAAAATAAAACCTAAATCTTAAACTAAAATAAAATAAAACCTAAGCCTAAACTAAAGCTAAACTAAATAAAATAAAATAAACTAAAACTGAACCTAACTAAAATAAATTCAAAAATAAACCTAAAATAAAACCTAAAACCTAAACCTAAAATAAGAAAATAAAACCTAAACCAAAGTTATAAATAAAAATAAAACCTAAACTTAAAAAATAAAATAAAAATAAAACTAAACTAAAAAATAAACTTAAACCTAGACCTAAATAAAATAAAATAAATATAAACTAAATTAAATAAAAAATAAAATAAACCTAAGTCAAAATAAAAAAAATAAAACAAAATAAAATAGTAAAAATAAACTAAATAAACTTAAACCTACCAGTTTACATAATTCAAATAAAATAAATAATTAATTAAAAATTCCCCTAACCCCAAACCCTAAACCCTAAACCCTAAAACTAACCCTAAACCATAAACTCCAAAGAACTAAAACCCTAAACCAAAACCTTAAATCAAACCCAAAATATAAACCTTAAACTCAAAACCCTAAACCAAACCATAACTTTAAACCCTAAACCCAAAATCTTAAACCCCAAAACCCTAAAACCATAAACTAACCCCTAAACCCTAAAAAAAAACCTAAAAAACCATAAACAAGGTGCTAAACCCCAAACCCTAAAGCCTAAAACCATAAACCCTCAAACTAAACCATAACCCTAAATCCATAAACCTAAAACCCTAAACCTTAAAACCCTATATCCTAAACCCCAAACCCTAAACCATAAACCCCAAACCCAAAACACTCAAAACCAGAATGGCCGGTGGGAAAATCACAACTATGCAATCTAGATATTGTGGTGGAGGCTGAGGCTGGCGCGGTGGTGGGGGATCTGGAGGTGCTGGTGAATATGGAGGTGGTGGTTGAAGTAGTGGTGGTCATGGAGGTGGGAGGAGCGATGGAGGTTACAGCCTTGGTAGTGGCAGAGGGAGAGATCAGGGATATGATGGTGGATCTCGCTACTCGAGGCTGGGGTGGTTCTAACGAGAATAAGAGAAATTGAAGAATGATTGATTCAATCTGCTACTTATGGAACCGTGTCCTTATAGTAGAGATAGTTCTAGTTGTCTAGGGTTTTTGATTTGCTCTATGTGTGCTCATTTTTTAAATATGTCGCCACTTCTTGTCTTAGAAAACTTAGTGTGTTACTTGGTTGATGAAATCAAAATAAGAAACATTGAATCTGAATTTGTTCCCTATTAAAATTGATAAAATAATAAAACCCTAAATCTAAACTAAAACTAGACCCACTTAAAACCTAAACCCTATCTATATAAAACCCTAAACCCTAAACCACCTTAAACCCCTAAACCCTAAACCTTAAACCCTAAAATAAAAAAAACCCTAACCCTAAATAAATTAAAAAACCAAAATAAAACTTAAACCTAAACTAAATAAAACCTAAAATAAAATAAATAAATAAACCTAAACCACAATAAAATAAAATATATAAAAAACATAAACTAAAACATAAACCTAAACCTAAACATAAAATATAATAAAAAATAAAACTAAACTAAAATTAAATAAAACATAAACTAAACTAAAAAATAAAAAAAACTTAAATGAAATAAAATAATCCTAAAATAAAATAAAATAAAATAAATAAACTTTAACAAAATAAAACCAAAACTAAATAAAAAATAAAACCTAAACCTATACTAAGAAAACCTAAATCTAAAATAAAATAAAATCAACCTAAACCTAAACTAAAATAAATAAAACCTAAACCTAAAATAAATAAACTAAACCTAAACCTAAACTAAATAAAATAAAATAAATGAAAAATAAAACTAAACTGAACTAAAACTAAAACCTAAAATAAACCTAAAATAAAACCAAAACCTAAACCTAAAAAATAAAATAAAAACCTAAACCTAAAAGTAAAAAATAAATAAACATAAAAAATAAAACAAAATAAAACTAAGCTAAAAATAAACCTAAACCTAAAAAAATAAGCTAAAATAAGGAACCTAAACTAAAATAAATAAACCTAAAATAAATAAAGTAAACTAAATAAAAATAAAAATAAACCTAAATCAAATTAAAAATAAAATAAACTAAAATAAATAAAAAATAAACTAAATAAACCTAAACCTACTAGTTTACTTAATTTTAAAAAATAAACAATAAAAAACCCTAACCCTAAACCCTAAACCCAAAAAAAACTCAAACCTGAAAATCGAAGTGGTGGTCAGAGTAGAGGCATTTATGGAGGCGGGAAGGGAGAGGATGGTTACAGCCATGGTGGTTGTGGATAGAGAGATCAGGCATATAATGGTGGATCCCTCTACTCGAGAGGTCGGGGTGGTTCTAATGGGAACTAGAGAAACTTAGGAATGGTCGATCTGAGCTGCTGCTTATGGAACAATTTCTTTATAGTGGATATGGTTCTAGTTATGTAGGGTTTTTAATTTGCTCTAAGTGTGATCATTTTTATCTATGTACTTGTGTCTTAAAAACTTGGTGTGTTACTTAGTTGATGAAACTGAAAAGAAGAAATGTTGAATCCGAATTTGTTCTTTAAAAAAAAAACTAAACTTAAACCTAAAAAAAATCTAAAATAAAAACCTAAAACCTAAACCTAAAAAAATAAAATAAGAAACTAAACCTAAACCTAAAATAAAAAATAAAACCTAAACCAAAAAATAAAATAAAATAAAACTAAACAAAATAAACCTAAACCTAAACCAAAATCTTGATAAAAAACTAAAATAAAAACCTAAACTAAAATAAATAAACCAAAATAAATAAACTAAACTAAATAAAATAAAATAATAAAATTATCAAAAAAATTGAAAAAAACTAAATAAACTAAATAATCCTAAACCTTCTTGTTTGGTTAATTTAGGAAAATAAAAAAAATAAAAAAAACAAAAAACAAAATCCTAGTGACCCTAATAACCTTAAACCCTATACCCTAAACCCTAAATCCTAAACCCTAAAAAATAACCCTAACCCTAAACATTAAACCCTGGAGCCTAAACCCTAAAACCAACAACCCTAAACCCCAAAACCTAAACCCTAAAACCCTAAAACCTAAAAACCTAAACCTAAAAAATAAAATTTAAAAAAATAAATTCAAAAACTTAAACTAAAATAAAATAAAAGTAAAACACTTAAACCCAAAGAAAATAATATAATCAATGAAACTAAACTTAAATAAAATAAATAAAACATTAACTAAACTAAAAAAAAAAAAAAACCTAAATAAGATAAAACTAAACCTAAAATAAAAATTAAATAAAACATAAACCTAAAAATAAACCTAAAAAAACCTAAAATAAATAAAACCTAATCCTAAACCTAATATAAACTAAAAGTAAACCTAAACCTAAACTAAAAATAAAACCTAAAATAAACCTAAAACATAAACCCAAAATTAAAATAAAACCTAAGCTAAACCTAAAATAAAATTAAAACCTTTACCTAAAAATAAAATAAAATAAAACTATACTAAAATAAACCTAAACAAAACCTAAAATTAAAATTTAAACAAAAATAAACAACTTAAAATAAATAAACTAAAAAAAATAAACATAAAAATAAAGCTAAATAAAAATAAAAATAAAATAAAGTATAAAAATAAAAAATAAAAAATAAAACCCTAACTAAAACTAATCCTAAACCCTAGACCCTAATCCCTAAATTAACCCAAAACTCAAAACCCTAAATCTGCAACCCTAATCATACAACCATAAACGCTAAACCATATACCTAAAAAAAAAAAACCCTAAATTGACACTAAACCCTAAACCCTAAACCCTAAACCATAATAACCCTAAACCCTAAGAATAGAATCTTGGCCGGGAACATCACCGCTAACAGCTCTGTCTAGATCGACTGGAGTAAGGCGAAGGCTGTGGTAATCATACTGGTGGTGGGGGATCTGGAGGTCCTAGAGGATAGCTGGTGGTTATGGAGGCGGAGGTGTGTGAAGGTTATCTATGGTGGTGGTGGAGAGAGAGATCAGGGATATGATGGTGGATCCTGCTACTCGAGAGGCTGGGGTGGTTCTGATGGGAACTGGAGAAACTCAAGAATGGTCAATCCGATCTGCTGCTTATGGAACTGTCTTTATACTAGAGACGGTTCTAGTTATCTAGGGCTTTTAATTTGCTCTATGCGTGCTCATTTTTTATCTATGACGTCGCTTGTATCTTAGAAAACTTTGTGTGTTACTTGGTTGATGAAATCAAAAAGAAGAAATGTTGAATATGAATTTGTTATCTATTAAAAAAAACTAAACTTAAACTTAAAAATAAACCAAAAATAAAAACCTAAAGCTGAACCTAAAAATAAAAAATAAAATCTAAACCTAATAAAAAATAAATATGAAACTAAACCAAAAAATAAACCTAAACCTAAACCTAAAAAATAAACTAAAATAAAAAACCTAAACTAAAATAAATAAACTAAAAATAAATAAACTAAATTAAATAAAAAGAAAAATAAACCTAAATAAAAAAATAAAAAAATAAACTAAATACACCTAAATCGACCAATTTACTTTTTAAAAAAATTAAAAAATAATAATTATAAAATAATAAAAAATTCTAACCCTAAATCCTAAACCCTAAACCCACAAATTTAAAGCAAAACCCTAAAACCTACAACCTCAAATAAATCAGAGCAAACCCCAAGCCCTAAACCCAAACCTAAAAACCTAAACCTAAATAAATAAAACATAAAAATAAAATAAATAAAAAATCTTAAACTATAATAAAATAAAAACATAAACTAAAACCTAAACCTTAAAATAAAATAATTAATAAATACTAAACTAAAATAAAATAAATAAAACCTAAACTAAACTAAAAATAAAACCTAAATAAAATAAAACTAAATCTAAAATATAAATAAAATTAAAATAAAACCTATACCTAAAAATAAACCTAAAACAAAATCTATCAATAAATAAAACAAAGTTTGAACGAAAAACTAAACCTAAACCTAAAATAAAATAAAATAAACCTAAACTTAAACTAAAATAAACTAAATTAATATAAATAAAAGCCTAAACCTAAACCTAGATGGATTAAACCTAAACCTAAACCTAAACTAAATAAAATAAAATAAACTAAAAATAAACCTAAACATTAACTAAAACATAAAACCTAATAATTAACCTAAAATAAAACATAAAACCTAAACCCAAGAAAAATAAAATAAAATCCTAAACCTAAACCTAAAGTAAAATAAAACCTAAAAAAAAGAAAATAAAATAAAATTAAACTAAAAAATAAACATAAACCTAAACCTTAACCTAAATAAACTAAAATAAATAAACTAAACTAAATAAACATAAAAATAAAGCTAAATTAAAATAAAAATAAAATAAAATAAAAAAAAAATAAAAGAAATAAACTAAATAAACATAAACCTACCAGGTTTACTTAATTTAAAAAAAAATAAAAATAAAAAAGACCCCAACCCTAAACCCTAAATTGTAAAACTAACCCAAAACACTAAAGCCTCTAAACCCTAAACCCTAAACCCTAAACCTACTCTAAAACCTACAACCCTAAACCCTAAACACTAGCCTAAACCCTAAACCTAAATCCTAAACCCTAAACACTAAAACTTAAAACCTAAAATAAAATAAATAAAAACTTAAACTTAAATAAAATAAAATAAAAACCTAAACTAAAACCTAAACTTAAACCTAAACCTAAACTTAAACATAAACCTAAAAATATAATAAAAATGAAAATGAAATAAAAATAAAATAAATAAAAACCTAAACAAAACTAAAAAAAATAAAACCTAAACGAAAAATAAAAATAAAATAAACCTAAAAAATTAAAGAAGAAAACCTAAACCTAGAAAATAAACCTAAAAATAAAACAAAATAAATAAAAATAAAGAACCCTAAACTAAAAAAAAAATCTAAACCTAAAATAAACAGAATAATCCTAAACCTAAACCTAAACCTAAATAGATAAAATCTAAACCAAAACCTAAAATAAACTAAACCTAAACCTAAATCTAAACTAAAAAATAAAATCTAAAAGTAAACTTAAAATAAAAATCGAAAACCTAAACCTTAAAAAATAAAATAAAAACCTAAACCTAAACCTAAAATAAAAAAAATAAAACCTAAACCTAAAAATTAAAATCAAAATAAAACTCATAAAACTAAACCTATACCTAAAATAAACTAAAATAAAACCTAAAAAAAAATAAATAAACCCAAAATAAATAAATTAAATAAATTTTATAAAATTAACCTAAATAAAAATAAAAATAAAATAAAATCAATTAAATAAAAAATAAATAAATAAACTAAATAAACTTGCACCTATCGATTTACTTAATTTTTATTATAAAATATTAACCGTAAACCCTTAACCTTAAAACTAACCCTAAACCCTAAGCCTATAACCCTAAAACTACAACCCTAAACCCTAAAAGCTAAATTCTAAAACATTAAACACTAAACCCTTAACACTAAACCCTAACTCCTTAAAACCCTACCCTAAACCCTGCCCTAAACCTAAACCACAACCTTAATCCCTAAATCTTGAAACCTATAACCCTAAACCCTAAACCTAAATCCTAAACTAACCCTAAAACATAAACCCTAAACCCTAAACCCTAATCAAACCCTAAACCCTAAATTCTAATAATGTGTGAAACCTTGATGGTAGGAACATCACTGTCAACTAGGCTCAGTCTAGATTTGGTGATGGAGGCGAAGGCGGATGTGATGGTTATCATAGTGGGGGTGGGGGATTCGGAGCTGCTGGTGTATATGGAGGTGGTGGTTGGAGTCGTGGTGGTTATGGAGGTGGGATGAGTGATAGAGGTTACAACCCTGGTGGTGGTTGAAATAGAGATCGGGGATATGAAGGTGAATCTCGCTAGATGAGAGGCAGGGGTGGTTCTCATGGGAACTAGAGAAATTGAAGAACAACCAATCCGATCTGTCACTTATGGAATTGTGTCTTTATACTAGAAATGATTCTACTTATCTAGGGTTTTTGAATTGCTCTATGGGTGCTCATTTTTTATCTTTGTCATCGCTTGTGTCTTAGAAAACTTGGGGTGCTACTTGGTTGATGAAATCAAAAAGAAGAGATGTTGAATCTGAATTTGTTCTCTATTAAAAAAACCTTAAACACTAAACCCTAAACACTAAACCTTAAATCCTAAACCCTAAATTAAAGCTTAAACCATAAACATAAAACCTAAACCCTAAACCCACCCAACACCAAACCCTAAACCACCCTAATCATAAACCCTAAAAAGCTAAAACCTAAACTTAAACTAAATAAAACCTAAAAATATAATAAATAAAAATACCTAAACCAAAATAAAATAAAACAAAAGATAATAAAAACATAAACTAAAACCTAAAACTGAACCTAAACATAAAAAGAAAATAAAATAAAAATTAAAGCTAAACCTAAAATAAAATAAAATAAAAACTAAATAAAAACCTAAACCTAAAAAATATACTTAAGAAGAAAATCTAAAAGTAAATAAAAAATAAAACATAAACCCTAAACTAAAAAAAAACCTAAACCTAAAATAAAAGCATAATAAACAAAATAAAATAAACCTAAACCTAATTAAAATAAACTAAACTAAAATAAATAAAACCTAAACCTAAACCAAAACCTAAACTAAATAAAATAAAATAAACTAAAATAAACCTAAACCTAAATTAAAAATAAAACCTAAAATTAAACCTAAAATAAAATAAAACCTAAACCAAAAAATAAAATAAAACTTAACCCACAAAGAAAAATATATCCTAAACCTTAAAAATAAAATAAAAATAAAACTCAACTAAAAAATAAACCTAAACTTAAGAAATAAACTAAAATAAATAAACCAAAATAAAAATGAAAAATAAAATAAACTCAAATAAAAAAAATAAACTAAATAAACCTTAACCTATCGATTTACTTAATTTTAAAAAAAAACCTAAACCCTAAATCCTAAACCCTAAACCCTAAAATTAAATCTAAACCCTAAACCCTAAATCCTAAACCCTAAACCCTAAATCCTAAACCCAAAAACCCTAAACCTTAAACTCTAAACCCTAAAACCCTAAACCCTAAACTCTAAACCCTAAACCCCATAACCCTAAAACCTAAACCCTAAACCCTAAACCTTAAAACCTACAACACTAAACCCTAAACACTAAACCATAAAGTAACCATAAACCCTAAACCTTAAATTAACCCTAAACCCTAAGAATGGGTAGAACCTTGACGGCGGGAACATCACCATCAATTAGGCTCAGTCTAAATATGGTGGTGGAGGAGAAGAGAGAGGCAACGGTTACCACAGTGCTAGTGGGGGATGTAGAGGTGCTGGTGGATATCGAGGTGGTGGTTAGAGAAGTGGTGGTCATGGAGGCAGGAGGAGCGACTGAAGTTATAGTTGTAGTGGTGGAGGAGGGAGAGAACGAGGATATGATGGTGAGTCCCACTACTCGAGACGCAGGGGTGGTTTTGGTGGGAACTTGAGAAACTAAAGAATGGCTGATCAGATTTTCTGCATGGAACTAGTTCTTTATAGTAGAGATAGTTCTACTTATCTAGGATTTTTATCAATATTGTCACTTGTGTCTTAGAAAACTTGGGGTGCAACTTGGTTGATGAAATCAAAAAGAAGAAATGTTGAATATGAATTTATTCTTTATTAAAAGAAAACCTTAAACCCTAAACCATAAATTAAAACTTATGTCTAAAAGCCTAAATGCTAAACCCTAAACCTTAAATATCCTAAATACTAAACACTAAATCCTAAACACTAAACCCTAAACCTTAAACACTAAACCTAAACCCTAAACCCTAAAACCCTAAACCCTAACCCCTAAACCTTAAAACAATATACCCTAAACCACAAAAACCCTAAACCACAAACCCTAAAACTTAAAACCAAAACCTTAAACTCTAAACCCTAAAATCTAAACCCTAAACTAATCCTAAACCCTAAACCCTAAACTAATCGTAAACCCTAAACCCTAAACTAACCATAAACCCTAACCACAAACCTTATACCCTAAACCCTGAATAAAGATATCATTAGGGATAAAGAATGACCTAATCCTAACATAGTTATGGTAGCTAAAGAAAATGTCTTCAAGAGACTTTCCTTAACTATTAAAGATTTGAATACCCTAAACCATAATGCTAAATAATATTATAATACCATATATTATAGTATAATGCAGAATCATATGTTTGAGCATGTAGTGACATGTTTTTGAATGTTTTAAGATGTTTTGAAATTTTTTAGAATATTATGGTATTGTGCCCTATAGTCAATATTAAGATAAATCATAAAAATATTTATTTAATAAATTAGATGATGAAATTTGTTAAATTTGAAGTGGGAATTAGGTTGCAGTACCAAAGGTGTGCTATGCCACTTGTAATCTAAAAAGTAAGCTTTTATGTTCAAATTAAATATTATATGTTGTAGCATAGTATATCATTGTATATCATAATATATTATGCTTTGAATTTTAAATTCTTTTAGTATTTTACAATGCGGTCAAGCCTCCACAAGCATAATTTATAAAAATGTTGATTTATACTTTAAAATGGTGGAATTTGGTGAAATTCACAATAGGTAGAGTATGGCATCGTAATATATTATTTTAATTTAAAATAACTTATGACTAAAATATTTAGTTTTTTTATTGTTTAGGCTAATTTTATGATTTTTTATCTTAAGCAATCCCTTGTGATGTATAATATGTTATAGTGTATTATAAATGCCATAACATAGTGTAGGAACAAGCATTATATCATAATATTTTGTATTACTCCTTGTTGTTTAGCATATTTTAGTTTGTTATAGTATGATGTAGTAGAGTTTGTGCTGGCATAATTCTTAAAAATATTATTTTATAGGCTGCGATGATGGGATTTGGCCAAATTTAAGGTAAGCTTTATGGAAAATCATTGGGGGTGTGCTATGGTGTGTCATTTAATCAAAAGAAAGGAAATTTGCATCCAAAATAAATGTTCATTTTTCAACCAAATTTTATAAACTTTTGCTTAAAGTGATTCATTTTAAGGTGTAATGTAAGATAATATATTATATAAAAGCATATCAAAATATAGCATAACATTATAACTTCACATATATATGAATGTGGTGGTGTGTTACTAAATGTTAATGTACATTTTAGTATGTTTTACTTTTATTACAATACATTGGGTCAAAACTCCACTAGGGGATCGAGTATATGAACCTTCCACTAGAGAAGAAGGTTCGAGCTATCCACTGAAGATTGGGATTTGAGTTTGATTTCATAGAATAGTTTGGGGATGTATCCGCTGGGAATAGGAGTTTGGTTGGATTTCTTTGATTTAGGGGGAGTTGGTTTAATTTTCCTCTATTGGGGAAGTTTGTTTTGAATTTTATTTGTTTGCTTAACCTTTTTATATATGATCTAGGGCACCACTGGGGAGATGGGTATAATTTAACTCCACTAGGAAAAATCATATTGGGTTTAATTTAATCTTAGTTAATGTATGTATCTTGTTGGTGTGTAATGGACCCATTAAAAATGGGATATATTAGACTTGTCCTATCTTAGATTTATAAATCCAAATGGATAGTCTACTGGAATTGGGATAGAGCTAGCCAACCTAAGGGGTTGCCTTTCGGTATTCAACGATTGTGCTAGGAAGAAGGTGTAGCAAACTTACATCTTCTAGTAGGGAGCAACTAATGGGGTGACACTGTTGGTAGCACAATAAATCAAATCTAACTTAGGGGCGACTATTGAGTGAATGCCACTGGGGACCCATATCAACTCAAGAGTAGTCAGGTGATTCTTATAGGTATTTTTGCTGGCACTTCCCTAAAGATAAGATGCCTGCTTGGGAAAAGGTACCGCTAGGGGTGTCCTCCTAATCCACAAGTGAATATATATTTTGTTTATATGTCTGTGTGAACCTTGTTGGTGTGCAAGGGAACACACTGAGAAGGAGCTTTGTTAGCCTTGATTTATCTCAGATTTACTAGACCAAGGGAGAATCTACACATCCACAAGATGAATTCTCCAACCATAGGGGTGGTTACTAGGAAAGGAACTGTATAGTAAGAGTGTCTAAATGGGCTCGCAGGGGCGTGATCCAAATATAGTGCCCACAAGGGAGGTACTTGGGGCATTATCCTATGCCCTAGATAAGAAAGCTTATAGGTGTACGATGGACAACTCAAGGAGAAAACATAGCACTTACATACGCCATGAGTGGTATATCTTAAGTGCAAGAACCAACCAACATAACTTGTATCCATTAGCGATAAACCAACCAACCTAAAGTGCTCATTAGTATCCAATGATCAATTTGAAAAGAAAGCATGTAGGCTTCAAACTTTCCAAGCGAGCGATCACGGGATAGTTCATTAGGATAGATGTTATCTAACTTAGAGTGACTACTAAGTGGAGAGCCACGAGGAAGGAGGACTAGACTTGAAGTAGTCAAGAGGGAAGGAGCCACCGGGAACTTATCTTAAACTACAAATATACTCAACCCAGGTTCAGAAGGCCAATCTAAGAAGAAAGTGTAGTAGACTCACAACCTCTTAAATGAAGCCAATATGAGATAGCTTAGCCTGGTAGCCTACCAAACTAACAAGGCTCTCATTGGTGTGCAGTGGTGAAGTAAGGAAGGAAAGCATAGAAAACTTACATCCTCCAAAGCAAGAAGACCACTTGGGGGACACACTAGCATGGTAGCACATCAGCCTGACCTAGAGCAGCTACTGAGTGAGTGCCACTGGGGTCATTGTCTCAACTCATAGTAGCACAAGATGAAAGATATGTGTTTATTTTATATGCTTGTATGTAGTTTGTATTTGTGTTGTGTTGATGAAGGATAGAACACTGCTTGGGTTCTTTACACCTACCCTAAACACATCATGGTAAATTCACAAACAAGAATACTTTCAACATGGAAGAGATTGAATTCAAAATTGAATTTTCATTGATGATATTTATTTTTCAACATGATTTATAACATTTCTTTAAGTAGAGCCCATTAATTGGAAGCATTGGGCACTCTCCCTTATGATTAATAAGCGATAAGATCCTCCTTCTCTATTGCAAAGGGCCTTCCCAAGTGGGTCCAAACTTGCCACCCATCTTATGATGGGCAACAATTGGTCTCTTTAAAACTAAAATAAGCTCTCCTACTTAAAAAGCTCTAGGACAGACCAACTTGTTTTGAGCTTGAATCATTTTAGCTTTGTACAACTCAAGGGTTTGGCTTGCCCGCAAGCGTCTCTCCTCCAAACCTTTAAGCTCTTCTAACTACAACTTGGCATTCTACTTTATTGTGATCTTGCTACCCATAGCTAACCTTCATGATGGGAGTTGGACTTCTAATGATAGAATGGCTTCAGGCCCATACACTAAGAAGAAAGTAGTAGACTGAGTTGGAGTTTTATATATGGTGTGGTAGGCTTACAAGGCTTCAAATAACTGCTCATGCCACTGTCGCTTATTATTCTCGATTATCTTCTTCAGTATTTGGATGAGAGGTTTGTTAAAATATTTTGCTAAGCTATTTTCCCTCGGGTAGTTGATGGCAGAATATCTCCAATCTATGCTTTATCTCTGGGCAAAGTTTTTGATCTCGGTGCTCTTGAATGTAGTAACATTATCGGATATAATTCACTGAGGCACTTTGAACCTATATACGATATGATTTCTAAAACATTGGAGCACATGATGAGCTATGACCTCTCTTAGCAGAATCACCTTCGCACATTTAAAAAAGTAGTTAGTAGTAGCTAAGATGAAATGATGATCCTTGGAAGAAGGAGGATCAATCAAATCGACTATGTCGCACCAACACGAATGAGGCCGCAGTGTAGGATGTAGAATGTTGATTTATTGGTGTAGGACAACACCATGTATTTGATGACAGCTGAGATACTAAAGTGCATTTTCCTTCCCTTCATCATTGGCTTGGGCCAACAAAGCACTAAGGGAGTCATCTAATGTGGTAATGTAAAGTATGAGTGGCTTGCCCAGGATAAGGGCTTGGGGAATGCATCGTAATGCTTGATGTCTTTGAAGGAATTCTCACACTTGTCATCCCACTTGTACTTGGCATCCTTTTTGACAAGTGCTGAGAATGGCTGACATCTTCATGATAGGTTGGATATAAGGAGTCTTAGATACTCCAACAACCCTTAGAGTGATCTGAGTTGAGTTAAACTTTTAGGGGGTGAAAATTCTAATATCACCTTGATCTTCTCCAGATCAATTTTGATTCCTTAGTGTCAGACAACAAACAGAAGGAATTTCCCTGAAGCAACTATGAATACACACTTTAGGGGGATCATTTTAAGGTTATATTATCTTAACTATTAGAAAACTACTCTCAAGTCAAAGAGATGGTCTTCCTTTTCTCTACTTTTGACCATGAGATCATCGACATAGCACTCGACTTGATGATGGATGAGTTCATCAAAGATTTGAGTCATAACCCACTGGTATGTAGCACTGACATTTTTTAAAGTTGAAAGGCATGACCTTATAGCAATGGATTCGAATCGAGGGTTCTAAAAGTAGTGTTTCTTTCATCTTAAAGGGCCATCTTTATTTAGTTATATCTAGATGAGATCCATGAAATAGAAGATGATGAGAATGTCCACCATCGCTCGAGATTGGTAGTGGAAATTCTTCTTTTAGACATGCCTTATTTAAATCCCTAAAATCGAAGCATATGTGAATTTGGATACTCTATTTCTTAATTGGGATGATGTTGGCTAACCAAGTAGGGTATTTTTCTTCTTGGATGAAGCTAGCATCAATCAGTTTATTGACTTCATAATTCACCTATTGTTCTATGTCTAATTGCATGCATCTAGGAGCTTGCTTGATAGGATTAGCAGTAGGCTCTATTGCTAGTTTATGGACCGCTACGTCAGGAGCTAATCCAAACATCTCTTCATAACACCATGCAAAGAAGTCCTTAAACTCAATCAATAGCCTAACTAAGTCATTGGTTTCAATTTCATTCAACAAAGAACTGATGTATGTCAAGCATGGATCTTCTTCAGTTCCTAAGTTGATTTCTTGAGCTCATCGATGGTTGACTTGATCTCTTCTTTGAACTCTGTTGGTGCACCTTTGACTCCAAAATTATCTGGATCATCTAAAGTTTCTAAGAACATCTCCTCATATAAGTTACTATGATTTAAAAAGAACCTATCAGATTCCAAATAATTGGTAATGATGAAGCAATAATCATCATCATCGACTGAACCCACTGTACTGAATTCTAGTCCAGGTCTTGACTGAGAGCTTTTGCATTCATCTTTGAAATTATTTTGAAGTATTCTAACTTATGCTTTGACGGATATATGGGATTAACCCTTTCTTTGCTAAATTATGAACACAAGGCAAGTACAAATCAAAAGTTGATTCTATTATATCTTTATATGAAACATCCTCAAGTTCTACCTCAACTTCTTGATTTGAGGATGGTGCTCCCAAAAAGAACCTCCGAGTCTTCACACCTATGGATGACTTAGGGGCTTCCTTAACTACCAAACCCTCAACTTTTTGAGAGGAAAGTGGGGTTATAGCTAAAGTTTCTAACTAATGCCTAACTATTTCACATATAGACTTAGATACACTTATGATTTTCTTTGGAGCTTGGTCTTCATCGCTATGTGGATCAAGTATCACCGCTAAGGGAATCTACTGCTTAGAAGAGTTGGCTGGTTTGCTAACCATATAAGACTCATCTTATGGACTAGATTCTAAGTCTATATGGATAGCAGGTGTACTCATGGTAGTTGGGATATATCTTCTATTGGGTGGCCAATAAAGAGGTTTTCCACCACTGGGACTGCCTCTAAACTGGCGTCTTCCTCTACCTAATGGAGGTTAGGTCATCCTATCCATATGTTCGAATGGAGTAACAAACTATGGGTGGAATCTAATGTCAGGCTCCACTTCCTCCTCCAAGTATATTTTCACTCCCTTTTATTTTCTTTTTCATTTTTTCTTTTCTTTTCCTTTTCTTTTTCTCTTTCCTTTTATTTTTGTTTTTCTTTTTTCTTTTATTTCTAAACTTTGGCCAAGTTCACGAGAGTAGAGTTGTTGATTTTTAGGGAGGTAGTAAGCTGCATCCTCATATATGCTAACCTCATGAACTGTAACTGGCTTGACATCTCCTTTGACACAGTAGATGATCCCACCTCTCATGAACTTTATACACTGATATAGAGAGGATGTAACTATGTTATTCTCATGTATCCATGGTCTCCCAAGCAACACATTGAAAGATGTATTCGAGCCTATAATGTGAAACTTGGCTTCGATCTTCTAATCATCTATCTCCAAGGGCAACACTATGGAGTCTAAGGCCTATTGACCTTAATTTTGGAGTGCGGATTCAATATTCCCATCTTAGACTTAGGAGTCTTCTAGATACTAAGACTTCCCTAGTCATAAGACACTTCTAACAATTACATAAACACTTAACTTCAGCCTAAAAACTGATAAGGGTTAACCATAGGGTTAGGTTATGCCTTAGGGATTAGGATAATTACCCTACAACCCAAATCCAATCCATGTTCACCTTCTCAAACCAAACCTTAAGTTTAATTCAAACATCAAATTCAAATACAAATCCAAACCCAAATTCCAAAATCAAATGATTGAATCCCATGATCAAATCCAAACTTAAAACCTTTCCTAAGCCATATGACCTATCCCATGGACTTTGCCAAATCTTAATCCAAATCAATTTAAAATCAATTAATTTTCTCATAATCAATTTATATCTTCAATTATATTTCTAAAATCAAATCTACATTCAAATGTTCAAAAATAAATTAAACTAAATCAAATTAAATCAAAACTCTTCCTAAGCCATATGACCTATCCCATGGACTTAGCCAAATAATAATCCAAATCTAGTCAAACTCGATTGATTTTATCACAATGTAATCATATTTTCAAACATCTTTGCAAATTTAAATCGAATATACATTTAAATCATCAAAACTAAATCAGACCAAATCAAATCCTAACCTAAGAAACATGACCAAACTCCATGGACTTAGCCAAATTCCTTCATTCCAAAATCCAAACTCAATTGATTTCCTTATGAATCAATCATACCTCAATCATATTCAAAAATGCAAATGAAATGCAATCATCCATTACCAAAATTAACCCAAATCAAACCCAACTTAACCCTTTTGACTTGAAATGTTTAAATGAACCAAAACCCATTTGAACCCAAGCCAATTGCAATTGAATTTATATACCAATACTAAATCTATATATAAACTCAACTAAATCAAACTCAACCACAAATCAAGCCAACTAATCCCAATAGTCGAGACGGTTCTTCTAATCTAGGGTTTTTGATTTGCTCTACGCGTGCTCATTTTTGATCATTATCATCGCTTGTTACTTAGAAAACTTGGTGTGTTACTTGGCCGATGAAATTGAAAAGAAGAAATGTTGAATCTGAATTTGTTGTGTTAAAAAAAAAACTAAAACCCTAAACTCTAAACTAAAACCTGAACCATAGACCTTAAACCTAAACCCTAAACCTCAAACCTTAATCCTAAAAACATAAACCCTAACCCCTAAGCCCCTACGATAAACCCTAAAACCCTAAACCCTAAATCCCCAAACCTAAACCCTAAAAAAACCCCAAGCCCTAAAATCAACCTAATCCTAAACTAAATAAAGCCTAAAAATAAAATAAATAAATAAACCTAAACCAAAATAAGATATAAAAATAAAATAAAATAAAAGCTTAAACTAAAAGCTAAACTAAACCTAAACCTAAAAAGAAAAAAAATTAAAAATTAAAAATTTAAAACTAAAATAAAATAAAATAAATAAAAACCTAAACTAAATTGACAAATAAAAAACATAAATAAAATAAAAATTAAACCTAAAATAAAAATAAAATAAAAATCCAAACATAAAAAATAAACCTAAAAATAAATAAAAATTAAAACCTAAATCCTAAACAAAAAAGGCTAAACATAAAATAAAAATTAAATAAACCTAAATCAAAACTAAAATACACTAAACTAAAATAAATAAAACCTAAACCTAATCGTAAAATAAACTAAACTTATAACCTAAATAAAAGAAACTAAAATAAACCTAAACCTAAACTAAAAAATGTAACCTTAAAATAAACCTAAAATAAAATCTAAAAAAACCTAAAAAAATAAAATAAAACCTAAACCTAAACCTAAAAATAAAAAATAAAACATAAACTGAAAAAATAAAATAAAAATAAATATCAACTGAAAAATAAACCTAAACCTAAACCTAAACCTAAAAAATAAACTAAAATAGAAAACCTAAACTAAAATAAATAAAGATAAATAAATAAACTAAACTAAATAACAATAAAAATAAACCTCAATAAAAGTAAAAAATAAAATAATGTAAAATAAATAATAAATAAGCTAAATAAACCTAAACCTACTGGTTTACTTAATTTTAAAAAAAACCCAAACCTAAACCATAAACACACCAACATTAAACCCTAAATCCTAAACTGAACCCAAACCCAAACCCTAAACCCTCAAAACCTTAAACGCTAAAGCCTAAACACTAAACCATTAAGGTTCTGCCCATTCTTAGGGTTTAGGGTTAGGTTAGGGTTTTTGGTTTGTGGTTTAGGGTTATGGTTTGGTGTTTAGGATTTAAGGTTGTAGGTTTTAGGGTTTAGGGTTTATCGCTTATGGTTTAGGGTTTAGAGTTTTAGGGTTTAGAGTTTTGGGTTTAGGTTTAGGGTTTTAGGTTTAGGTTTTAGGGTTTATGCTTTAGGGTTTATGATTTAGGGTTTAGGGTTTAGGATTTAAGGTTTAGGGTTTCTGGAATTAGGTTTGTAGGTTTAGGGTAGTAGATTTAGGGTTTATGTTTTTTTTAATTAAGTAAATTGGTAAGTTTAGATTTATTTAGTTTTTTTAATTTATTTTTAATTTATTTGAGTTTATTTATTTTTTATTCTTATTTAGGTTTATTTTTTATTTTTATTTAGTTTAGTTTATTTATTTTAGGTTTATTTATTTTAGTTTAAGTTTTTTATTTTAGTTTCTTTTTTAGGTTTAGATTTATTTTTTAGTTGAGTTTTATTTTTATTTTATTTTTAAGGTTTAGGTTTTATTTTTTATTTTTAGGTTTAGGTTTTTATTTTATTTTTATAGGTTAAGGTTTCAGATTTTTATTTTAGGTTTATTTTTAGGTTTTATTTTTTAGTTTAGGTTTAGGTATGTTTTTAGTTTATTTTATTTTATTTAATTTTGGTTTAGTTTTAGGTTTAGGTTTAGGTTTTTTTTAGTTTAGTTTATTTTAATTTAGGTTTAGTTTTACTTTATTTTATTTATTTTATTTTATTTTAGGTTTAGGTTTTTCTTAAATTTAGAGTTTAAGTTTTATTTTTTATTAATTTTTTGGTTTTAATTTTAGGTTTAGGTTTTTATTTAGTTCTTATTTTATTTTATTTTAGGTTTATTTTATTTTTATTTTATGTTTAGTTTTTATTTTATTTAGGTTTTATTATTAAGATTTTGATTCTTAGGTTTATTTTATTTTTAGTTTAGATTTTTATTTATTTCATTTTAGTTTATTTTAATTTTTTATTTTATTTTATTTTTAGGTTTAGGTTTAGGTTTTAGTTTAGCTTTTTATTTTATTATATTTTATTTAGGTTTAGGTTTATTTATTTATTTTATTCTTAGGTTTTATTTAGTTTAGGTTTAGGCTTTTAGGTTTTAAGGGTTAAGGATTTAGGGTTTAGGGTTTAGGGTTTAGGGTTTAGGGTTTTAGGGTTTAGGGTTTAGGGTTAGTGTTTAAGGTCTAGGGTTTAGGGTTTAGGTACAATACAATACAGTACATACTATACTATATTATAGTGTGTAGGGTATAGTAGTACATACTACACTATATTATATTACTACAATATAGTACATAACTATACAATAGTGTAGTGTAGTATATTATACAACACTACACTATTTTATACTACACTATACAATACAATAATATATACTATATTATATATATATATATATATATACTATACTATAGTATAGTTATGCTATATGTATTAGTACAGTATGGAAGTATATAATATAGTGTAGTTTAGTAGTGTTATATTATACACTATACTGTAGTAATAGTATAGCATTATAATACACTACATAATACGATACTATGGTGTAGTGTATAAATGTAGTAGTTATAATATAGTATAGTGTAGTGTATAGTGTTAGTGTATTGTAGTATAGTGTATACTACACTATAAGTGTATAAGTATTGTATTGTATACTACTGTATACAACATAATACCCCATACACTTATATAATAGTATAACATAACATAACACTACACTATGCATATATATGTGGTATGGTATATTATATAGTACGTATTGGGTTAATAATGTATGTATTATACTGGTATATTGTAACTAACATACTATTTACATGTGGTGTATTGGTATATAATATTGTAACTACTACACTATATACATAATATTATATTATTGTATACTATGATATTAATAGTGGTATATGGTATGGTATATCTTACTATACCATAGTGTGTCGCGTTATGGTTAAGATTATGGTGTTTGGCTATATGGGTATACTATATACTACACTATACACTATTATACTATACTACACTATACTCGACAATGTCTGGTATATGGTGTTATATACGGTGTATGGTATATAGTGTATGTTATACATATGGTAGTATACACATACCATACAAATATTGTAATGGTTCTGTGTATGTACCACCTATAATCGTGGTATACTATGGCGATACACTGATATGGTGTATTATGTATGGTGCTAATACATACTATGGTTATCTATACCTTGCTTATTTATGTTATATTACTGGTTTCTATCTTTACTTTACCTGTATGGTGTTTATAAATAATATAATTATGTTATCACACTTTACTGTATTGTGGTATAATTGTTAATTTGATATTATTTTATTATCTTTTCACACACTATATATGCTATTTTCTTTATATATCTTTGCGTATCTTGTCTTTATATACATGTATGTAACTATAGTATGATATGAGATGCGTATGGTGCGTAAATATCAAATAGTGGTGTGTGAATCTTTACTTTATGCTATAATATACTATGTATAGTAGTGTAGTATAGTATATTATATATTATAGTGTTCTATGTAGTGTATGTAGTGGTTTTTATGTGTAATATTGTATCTTATTCTTACTTATACGTATTGCACTGCAACTATTGCTTGTGGTGTAATATTTTTTGTATGTAATAATATAATTATAATATATATATACACCATACTATATATGCTGCACTGCTAATACAGTAATAGCATATTATATGTATAGTAGTGTATGTATGCTTATAATTATCTGATTATGGTATATATTTGTGTATGGTACATGTATGATATACGCATTATGTTATAGTTGGTTATATTGGCACTACATATTATATGGTATGCCACAACATGCTATACTATACCACTAGATAAATATATATGTATACACTTTGTATTATTATGGTTTTGTATATATGGTGTAGTATATATATAAGTATGGTATGCGATTATGGTATGGTATGGGTATAATTAACATATACACTTATATATACCATACAATGCTACACTATGCACTTACATACACTATAAAGTTTATACAATACTATATATTGTATAGTATAGTATAATTATAATTAATTATTGGGTGTATATGTGGTATAAGATCTTTATGTTATAATGTATTATATGCTTATATGATATCACTGACACTTTATATACTATGCTATACCTAAAGTACGTATGGTGTATGGTGTATATGTAATTATGGTATGTTATGTGGTATAGTTAGGTATGTTGTTATCTACATACCGATCTGTATTGGTATGATGGCATATTACAATTTTATACCTTTACACCATCTTTGCATACATTGCACATACTTTTATGCTTGTATGCGTAATAACCTGTTTATCTTTATCTTTATATTAATATATGGTTATGCTTATATCTTTATATGCCATGCTAATGTTATGTTATATGCTACGTAGCATTGCTATACGGTATTAACATACTGCACTATCTTTGCTGGTGTATATATACCATCTTTACTGCAATATTATAACATTATGCTATGGTATATGTTGTGTGTTATGTATTATGTATATGTATGTTATAAGGTTTATATATATGCATACACCTTTATCTTTACTATACCACTGGTGTGTTATGCTGCATATATATATATGTATATGAATATTATGGTTAGATTGTACATACGCATATCTTCACTAATATGGTATGGTATTATAGTTATATCATTGTATATATGGTATTATAATTATATTATATAGTGGTAATTATATGGTATATTATATATATAATATGCGTGTATAGTGTGGTATATGTATATTAATACAGTATATATAGTATAGATGTATTGTGATGGTATGCTATACACCTGATAATATAATGTATAGTATAGCATGATATATATACTACATATAAGCGTATTTATCATACCATACAATATGTAATAGTATGGTATATTATCTACTATATGTAGTACATAGTATGTAGTATATTATAATATACTATTACACAATATTATATGCGTAATGGTATGGTATGTTATATGTATATAACTATCTTTATCTTACTAATATTGATAATAAATATATGGTATATATGCTACATATATGTACATATACCTGCATATATGGTGCATACATATATTTACTCTTGTGCTATACTATGCTTTCTTTTATTACATCGTATGCTTATGCGCAGTATGGTTCATGCGTATATAACCACATTATAATTGCGCTATGCGCTATCTTTTACCATGCTGCTTTTAATATATTTGCTATATCTGTATATCTTTACATGCTTTGCAATCTTGCTTTATGCTGTATATTTGCTGTACTGCACTGTGCTCTATCAATGCTATGTCATTGCGTTATGCTTTACATTATATGGTGCGCATATGATTATGCTATCTTGTGGTAACCTTGCACCATACTTATGCTGTAATGCGCTTCTTTGTATGCTGCTATCTGCTTATGTACTATATCTTTGTGTTATGGTTTATCATAGTATAAATGTATGCATACTGCTATGCAATACCTGATACCATTCACTGCTATCATACATCTTCATGCTCACTGCCTTTGCTATGTTATGCGCTTTGCGCTTACTGCGCTTTTATACACTGCGCTTGCTTTATGCATGCGTTGGTTGCATTATATCTTTACTTTGCCTGCACCCACTCTACATTGTCATATATTGTGATAATATATCGGCAGTGTATGTATATATATATGCCATATGGTGTATATATTTATATAGAATGGTGGTGTATATATATTAATTATCTTTATATTATGGTTGGTGTAGTTACTATACATTTATGCTATCTTTGCTATGCAGGTATATTAGTAATATAATATGCATATTATATATAATGCTACAATATATCATATATGTTATGTATATTTTGCTATACTTGGCGTATGCCGTATGATACTATATATACTTTTGCTTGTATATGCCACGCTGCACTATGCATGGTGTAATATGCGCCCACATGATGAGTGTTTTATAAATTATGCCATAATGCGCATGTACACATATATAATATAATACGTACATATGTAAATTGTATATTATAAATATATATGTATTATATGCTTTTTTGGTTATGTATGTATTTGCAATATACTATTATACATTACATATGTGGTATGTACTATCTGCTATGCTATATGATGTTGCATGTATTGAAATTGGTTATATGGTATATGCTATGTTATTGTACACTTTGCCCTTCTTTATGCTACTGTATATATGGTATGTAATTAAATAGTGGTAATATATTATACACATATGCTACACACCTGACATTATGCTGTACTGTTACTGCACTGCACTTATATGCGTGGTAGTGTGGCATGGCATGTATGGTCTATGCTATCAATATACATGCACTTTATGTAACATGTATTGGTATATTATGTATGGTTTGCTTTACATGCTACTATGCCTATGTATATGTTTGCACTATGTACTGTTGCATGTATTTATGTATTTTTATGGTATGTATAAATGTACATTATTGATTAGTATATTTGTTATTCTTTATATGTACACTATATACTTTATGCTATATATACTACCATGTGCACTATATTGTGGTATAGTTAGTGTTGTATATGAGTCGTTGATATATGCTATCTTTACCTTATATGCTGCAATATATGTTTGTTGTGTTATATTATGGTATAATAGTATATACACTTATGCTACGCTCTATTGTTATGTACCATTTATGTATCACATGTATGTATACATATGCTATACTTTACATATGTACTATACACCTATGCTACATGCGTATACTGTTTTATTTTATACTATGTATGTTTATGTTATATATATATATGTAATTATAACATATATGTATAATAAAATTGGTGTTAATTATAGTGTGGTTATAATACATTTTTATACTATATGGTTAGTATATATGGCATGTATAGTATTATAATAATATACTTCTATTTATCGATATTATACCAATATATTATGCATACTATACTTTATCATATATTATACTATATTAGTAACACTATTACATAATAATATATCGTATTATATAGTATAATATAGGATATAGTATAATATAGTATAATATAGTCTACAATATTACACTACACTACAAAATATATATATATATGCATAAGATAGTATAGTATAGATAGTGTCAGTGATAATTACTTATGTTATAATACTATACTATACTATACTATACTACTAATAGTATAGTATAATATAGTATAGTGTAGTGTTGTGTATTGTGTAATATACTATATAATATATACCATGCTACACTATATTATACACTGCCAATACAATACACCATATATATAGAATAAGATAGTGTAAAGTGTATGTGTATTGTCCATATTATATTATAAAGGTAATAGTTAATGTATACATACACACTATAACACCATCCATACTATACCATATACCACACTATAAATAGTGTCATAATCGACATACCATATACCATTACACTAACCATAACTATATAACACTATACACCATATAATATAATATACTACATACTATAATTACTATATGTACACTATACTATATAATAGTGTATAGTATAGTATATATTATGTATAATATGTATAGTATAGTATATAAGTATAGTATAGTATGTTATACTATGTTATACTATATAGTGTATAAAGTATAGTGTATATTAATGTATTATATTATATGTATTGTATTGTATAGTGTAGTATAGTTAAGGCATAGTGTATACACAAGATATTATATATTATATAATTATACCATTTATACTATGTAGTTTGCATAGTATAGTGTATATAGTATAGTATAGTATAGTATAGTATAGTATAGTATACACACTATACTATATTACACTATTATTATAGTATAGTATAGTATATGAATGACATTCATAATGATTAATGTGAATAATTCAACATGCAAAGAGATAATTAGTTCTTATTATATAATGTTTGTTATCATCAAATCAAATAGTGAGATACACAAGGTGTATAATCAACAGAGTGGATATCCTTTGCATTTCTATCTTTATGTTCATATAATCTAAATGTGATAAAATTTATTGGTTCTAAAACTTCTATAGATATTAAATCTTTCTAGGCACATTATTTATTTTGAAAGTTTTGCTAAAGCATCAACTATAGAATTATCTTTGCATGATATCCTATATAATGTCAAAAAAAAATCTCTTCAAGTAACTTTATTGTATATTGACAATAATTAAAGAGTTTTAGATGCAATACTTTATAAATTTTACTCACTTGGTAAATAATCAGTTGAGAATCTCCAAAGATTTCAATATCTTTAATATCGATAAAGATGGCTAACTCTAAACCAATTATGAGAGCTTTATATTCAGCTTAATTATGTGTACAAGTAGTAATATCACATCATTTCTTTATTTAGAGTTATACAAATTATTCTAGTCCTTGCCCTCCTTGAGATGGAAAAATTAAATTCTTTACTTTGAGAAGATGTTGCACCATCAAAATGCAATTCTAAGGTGGCATGATTTTCATAATTTAAATTTATGATTTCCTCATCAAAGAGAACATAATTTAAAGTTGAACCTCGAGAGAGGATGTACCGTTAGGAAATCAACTACAAATTCACCATTTATAGCATGAAGAGGGATAAATGTAATTTCAAATTACAAAAAATGATAGACCAACGTGCTAGATGACCTGACAATGTTAGGTGGGTAATAAGATATTACAAAGGATTTACTATTGAAATATAATTTACTTTATATAATGCTTTAGTTTTGAGGAGAAAACCAAAGCCAAATAGTGCTTTTCAATTTCAAATAATTCATTTCCACTAGGATAAGTTTGAGGCTTAGATAATAAGGGGTTCTTTCTTTGCCTTCCTCATTAACTTGAGCTAATATTGCTCTAAAAGATTCATCTAAAGATATTATACATAAAATAATGGCTTCATTAGGATTGGGGCAGCCAAAAATAAGATGATTCATCAAATATTATTTTAAACTTTCAAATGAAGTCTAACATTTTTCATCCTAAATAAATATAGAATTCTTCGTTGTTAATATTGCAAATGGTTAGCATCTTCTAGATAGGTTTGATATAAACCTTCTTAGGTATACAAGCTTATAGTAGAATGATCTCAACTACATAATACGTTTTAATGATAGCAATTTTATGATAGCTTTAATTTTCTTGGGATACATTTCTATTCCACGATGCCACACTACAAACCCTAAAAATTTGTTTGGCACTTCAAAGGATTGATTTTTAGGTAGTAACGATGCAATTGTTCGAAAATAATCTACAAGTCATATAAATGACTCTCCTTTTTTTGCTTTTGATGACTAGATCAATGAAATAACATTCAACTTAGTTATGAATCAAATCATCAAATATTCTAGTCATTGTTTTTTGATAAGTTACCCTTGCATTTTTGAGACTGTGTAACAAAATATCCCATGCAGGGTTCTGAACACCATATGTTTTTAATCCTCTAGGGAAATTTTTAGTTTGTTATACCTAAATAATCCATCCATAAATGAGAAAATCTCATGTGATGAGGCTATATCCACCATAAGTTCAAATATCAACAATGAGAACTCATCTTTGGGACGTCCCTTATTCAAGTCTCTAAAATCTATGCATTTGCATAATTGGCAATTCTTTTTTTTTTCAGTATAATACTTGCTAACCAAAAAGGAAACTTTTCTTCTCAACGATGTGAGATTCAATTAGTTTCTTTACCTTAGTAATTATTTGTTGTTCAATCTCTAAATGTATGCATCTAAAGGTTTATTTTTCTTATTATAATACTATATTATACACACTAATATTGTATAGTATAGTATAGTGATATATTGTAGTATACTACACAGTAGTATAATACATACCTACACTAGTGTATATAGTATATAATATTATACACTACACACATATTATATAGTTTATAGTATAGTAGTGTAGTGTGTAGTATATACTACACATAGTATGTATATAGTATAGTGTAGTGTAGTATATAGTGTATATAGGTATAAATATGTAGCATACCATACCATATGCTATATATAGTGTTGTATTATATTATCTACACCACACCATATACATAAAGTATACATAGCACCATACTATACATTGTAGTAGCATACCATAACCATATAGAGTTATATTATACCACAACACATACATTTTAGTTATGTATAATATGTGCAGTATATAGTAAAAGATAGCATGTATACAGTGATAGCTGGTTTGGTAGTGCATATATAGTATACATGTACCTACTATAATTTGTGTATATTAGTATAATTATTTTTATACCATATACACCACAATAACACAACACAAGATATTATTTTTTTATTATTAGAATATGTTATACGTTATGTCAACATAGATATATAAGATAAACATATATGTATAATAGCAATGTTAGTATAGTGCAGTTACAATGCGATATTATACCATAGTATTGTGTGTAGCATAAAGCATAGTATGTATATACATATATATATATATATATACACCATTTATACATATAGTATACCAAATATATTATACCATACCATACTTTTATATCATATATTATACTATATAGAACACCACTACATAACAAATATACCATATTACATAGCATAGTATGGATATAGTATAACATAGTATAGTATAGTCCACAATATTACACCATACAAGTGTACATCCAAGATATGCATAGTATAGCATGTAAGATTGGTGTGTGATACACTTATACATAGTTATACCATATATACCATAATACCACTAATAGTATAGCATATAGCATATGTGTAGGTTTGTGTAATGTGTAGTATTATACTATATAATATACCACCATGCTATACCATACACCCAACAATACACTATAAATAGATAGTATAGATTATGTGTATATGTAGTGTCCATATTACCATTGTAGTATAGGTGTAAATATTATCATAACACCATACACCATAATTACACCATATAATACACCATACATAGATATACCATACCATACCATACCATATATACACAATTACACCATAACCATATAACACTCTAACCATATAATATAATACCACATACTATAATAACTATATGTACACAATACTATATAATAGTGTATAGTATAGTATATATTATGTATAATATGCATAGTATAGTATATAAAGTGTAGCATAGCATAGCATGTTATATTATGTATATATAAGTACATAAAGGTATAGTAATATATGTAAATATACCATATGCAAAGAGTTATGGCATAGGTATGCTACACCATATACATACATTAGATATCATAGTAGAAGTAGCATAAAGTTAGTAAAGTAGCATGTATTATACCATAATATTATATACCATGCCATACCATGCAAGATGTAGATAGTTTATAGTATTATAAGTATAACATAATATGTAACACATTACACCATACCATACTATATGTAATACAAGTATGCGCACCCAATACATAATATATGCTACACTATACACTACTACAATATTATAACTATTATACTATATAATACTATACTATATAAGATACTACATATAGTAATATTATAGTATTTTATAGTATTGTTATAATTAACTACATATAGTATATGTAATATACCATACACTATAGTGTAACACTGCAAGATGTGTGTTATACCATACCATGTTATACCATAATGCTATACAAGCATATATTATGTAATTAACAAGATACATACCATACCATACATACACCATACATAATTCATCAATATTATACTGTTATAGCATAATACCATATATATAATATATTATATACCATATTTATATATATAGATATTATAATGTAGTATACCATACTATATACCATATACCATACCATATCATAATACTATACCATAATACACACATAATTATATACCATACTATATGTTATTACCATACCATATTATAAAGATAGATAAGATTAGTTATAGGTACATATGTAATACCATGTTAGTATAGATATAATATAGAAAGTGTAGTGTAGTATATAGTACTACTACAACAATTCACTATACACTATAACACACTATTAGTATAGTGTAGTATATATACAATGCATACTACTGGTAGTGTATATATAAAGCATATTATATTATTGTATATATACTATACTATAGTATATAGTATATATGTATAATATATATAATATATATAATATATCATATAACATACACCATATTACTATATGTATACGCACATATTTATACACAAATAGTATTTAGATTCAGGTAGTACATGATAACAAGATGTAGATATTTATATTGTGTAGTATGTAGTATGTATAGTGTAGTGATACATACTACATACTATTACTATTATATACACTATACTATACTATACTATATTATACAATATATACCACACTACACTACATACTATATACCATATAGTATACATACACTATAACTAATAGTATAGTGTATAGTATAGTATGTAGTGTTAGTACAATAGTATAAGATAGATATACACTACACCATGCACTACTAACATACCACTATAGTTGGTATATACACAACACATATATCGCTATAGTATAGTGTATAGATAAGATATGTATAAGCATATAATATAATAATAACACTATTAATTACACTATGCCATACCATACCATATATATTATGGTATAAGGTATAAGTATACACTATATATGTAGTACCACCAATATAGTATAAGATATATAGTCTTGCATATTAACTATGCTAGTACCATATATATTATAATATAATATATATTATTATATTATAGTATATAGTGTATATAATATTGTATAATACACATACACTATACACACACACAATTACGCCACACACTTATAACACCACTTACTATAGACTATACACTACATATACTATACATTACAGTATTTACATAACTACTACATACTCTACTAATGTATGTATTGTGTAAGTATTGTACTACACTATTATATACTATATTATACTACATAATATTATACTATATATTGCATAAAACTATAATACCATAATATACACACATACCATAGTGTAAAAAGATATACATACTATACCATACACACCACTATAACCTTGTGATATACTACACATAATATAATATAGTATGGTAGTATAGTATAGTGATATACTACACTACACAATATATATAGTGTATAGTATAGTATGTAGTGTATAGTATAGTATAGTATAGTATATGTAGTATGGCATATTGTACTATACTATATTACATAATATGTATATGTATACGTATTACATATATATATCATACCATACCACATTATAAATATGATGTAGTATGCATCATACATACCATCCCATGTATACACCATATACCATGCACAAGATAAGAAGCCAGCATAGCAGTATAGTGTATGTATACACAACATACACCACAACATAGCATAAAGTGTAGCATAAAGTGTAGCATATAGCGTATGCATAGATTATAGTAGCAAGATAGCAAGATTAAGATCAGAAGCTAAGTTATATGTTACATCTAGCAAGATATAGTGCATATAAAGTTATCAGATAGTGCGTACCATATAATAGTGTAGTTTAGATAACCATAAGCATAACATGCCACACCATACCACCATACCATATGCAAGTATAACAGTGTGTAATATTATATAAGATTATATACCATGTGCAAGGTATAGCAAGGTATAACATATATAACATAAACCATTATCTCATAACATACCCACTAATTATGTATAGTATATTATGTATAATATAGTGTAGTGTGTTACTATATAACATACAATAATCATTATACACCACACATAGATATACCACCAAGGTATAACCATTATACTTTAACGTAGTATAACATGTAATATACCATAAACCATAGTGTAACACCACATACAAGATAGTGTTATACCATACCATACCATACCATAATGCCATACAAGCATATACTATGTTCATAGTATATATATACACCACATTATAGTGCAAAGATAAGATAAGATATACACTCTATATACCACATTATTATGCATATATCATAGTTAGTGTAGATTACATATGTAGTTATGTACAAGTACCATATACCACACCTGTTCATATGTATTGTATATATAGTATAATATAATATATATTACTACTATTATATTGTATACACATCAATAACACTATATAGTCATTTACATATACCATAACACCACTATATAACACCGAACACTACTATATGTAGTGTACTATACATATTATAGTATAGTATAAGTGTAGTGTAGTAGTATACACATAGTATACACTATATTATATAAACACTACACTACTATGTATAGTATATTATAGTAGTATAGTAGTTGTTATAACATATATATAATAATATTACCATAATTATAATATACCAATAACATATACCATACCATACCATAATATACACCATATGTATGCCAACATTATTATACAAGATATTAATATATAAAGCACATATATACTATGTAGTAGATACATTTAAATACCATATGTTATATAAGATGCACAATAATACATATACATAGAAGATATAAAGTGCAGTAGTGTCTTGTCATAAATATGCATAAGTACACTACATATAGTAGTGTTATAGTGTTATATAAAGGTTAGTAGTGTAACATATATCCCATACCATACACTATACAATGATGTGCATAATATGTAATAGTAGTTATATAGTGTACACTATACTATTATATAATACACTATACTATACATACTATATACTATACTATATATAGTATAGTATAGTAGTATACAACTACACTATATACTACACAACATAACATGCCACATATAATTATATACTACACCACACCCATAATACAGAAGTAGTAGTGTAGCATAAAAATAGCATAAGATTATAATATAATATACCATACACTATATGCCATATATTATACATATAGCAAAAATTATATATACCATAATTATCCTATGTAATATATACTTTACACTATATATACTATTACTATATGTACAATATTTTGTAAAATAGTATAATATACAATATTATGTATTATAACTACTATTACTATATTATATACACTATATACTACACACTATATTATACTAACACTATATACTACATTATACACTATATTATATATAAAGATAGTGTAGCAGTATATAAGAAAGTAGAGATATATACTATACCATAAATTATATTAATAATATATTTATTTATATATTACATAGATAGTATAATATATACACTATACCACCAGATATGTGATATACTATATCCTACCATACCATATTATATATTAATATACATACATCAATTCATACCATACCATACCATAAACTACACAATATAATACACTATACTATATTTTTTTTACTATACAATATATGTTATACTATATATACTGTATAGTATAACATATATGTATAATAGTGTAGTGTTAGTATAATGTAGTTACACAAGATATACTACCATAAGATAGTGTATAGATAACATAGTGGTAGATACATATATATATATATACCAAACATTTATATATACCAATATATATAACCATACCATATTATACCATAATTATAATTTTATATCATATACATAATTTTACATAGATAGTACAGCATAGCATAGTGAGGTCATATATCAGAGTATAAGCATATGTATAACATTGTATAGTATAACATTATAGTATACAATGTTATATTATATAGTGTAATATGTAGTATGTCCATACCATGTTGTATAATAATATATACATATAACATATATATACATATACACATACATACATAATATATTATATATAACATAGTATAATCATATGGTACAATACACTATAATAGTGTGTTACAGTGTATAGTGTATAGTATACTGTATAGTATGTTCTATGCTATGCCATACTATTTTATGGTATATTATAATACAATGTATACTATACTATACACTATAATATTGTTTATATAGACTACATGTATACTATATTACACTACCATACTATACTTTATAGTATGATACAAAATATTATATATTATAACTATACCATAAAGCATTGTATTATGTATAAGTATACAAGATACCATACCATATAAAAGTGTATTGTATACTACATTAATATATATATAGTGTGTAGCATAAGCAATAGTGATAATATGTAGTAGATACAAGATACACTAATACATATATTAGTGTAGTATAACACTACATAGTATAGACATACTACATACTACACTATATAGTATATTGTAGTATAGTATAATATACTATACACTACATACTATACTTATACTACACAATATATAGTGTATGTTATACCACCACACTTATTGTAAGATATACACTACCAGTAGTATAGATAGTAGATAGTAAAGTATAGTATCAAGATATTATATACTGTATAAGTATAGTGTTATAGTATTATACACTATTAGTATAGTATAGTATACACACTATACTATATTACACTATACAGTGTATAGTGTAGTGTTGTATATAATAGCATAGTATATTATAGTAAACCTAAGAATAAAAAACTTAAATAAAATAAAAACTAAACAATAAATAAATAAAAAACTATAATAAAATAAAATTAAAACTAAATAGAAACCTAAACCTAAAAAATAAACTACAAAAATAAAACTTAAAAAATAAATAAGAAACAAAACCTAAACCTTAAACTAAAAAAATCATAAATCTAAAATATAAAATAAAATAAATAAAATAAAATAAGCCTTAACCTAAACTAAAATAAATTAAACTAAAAGAAATAAAACCAAAACCTAATCCTAAAATAAACTAAACCTAAACATAAATCTAAATGAAATAAAATAAAATAAACTGAAAATAATCCTAAATCTATACTAAAAAATAAAACCTAAAAATAAAACTAAAATGGAAACCTAAAACCTAAACCTAAAAAATAAAATAAAAATAAAGCTCGTCTAAATATTAAACCTAAACATAAACATAAACTTAAAAAATAAACAAAAATAAAAAACCTAAACTGAATTAGAAAAACTTAAAATAAATAAACTAAAATAAATAATATAAAAGATTAGGTTGAAATAAAAATAAAAACATAATATGAACTAAAATAATTAAAAAACTATAAACCCTAAATCCTAAACCCTAAATGCTAAACCTACAACCCTGAACCCTAAACACTAAACCCTAAAATAGCTTAAACCATAAACCCTAAACCTTAAACCCTTAAAGCATAAACCCTAAAACTCTAAACCCTAAACCCTAAACCCTAAACCATAACCCTAAATTAGAAACCCAAAACCCTAAACCTAAACCTAAAGTAACTAAATAAAATAAAAAATAAACCTAAATAGTAAACCATAAACCCTAAACCTTAAAAAAAAACTAAACCCTAATCCCTAAAAGCATAAACTCTAAAACCCTAAACCATAAATTCTAAAACCTAAACCCTAAACCCTAATCCTAAACCCTAAACCCTAAAAGCATAAACCCTAAAACCCTAAACCCTAAACCCTAAACCCAAAGCCCAACATCCTAAACCCTGAACCTTAAACCCTAACCCTAAACCCTAAACACTAAACCCCAAACCCTAAACCTCAGTCTAAAGTAACAAAATAAATTAAAAAATAAACCTAAACCCTAATACCTAATAAACCTAAACCTAAACCTAAACCCTAAGAATGAGCATAGCCTTGACGACAAGAACATCACCATCAACTAGGCTCAATTTAGATCTGGCAGCTGAGGCGAAGGTGGATGCGATAGTTATCATAGTGATGGAGGGGCATCTAGAGGTGCTTATAGATATGGAGATGGTGGATGGAGTAGTGGTGGTTATGGAGGAGGGAGGAGCATCGAAGGTTACAAATATGGTGGTGGTGGAGGGAGAGATCAAGGATATGATGTTGGATCCTACTACTCGATAGGCCAGTGTGGTTCTCATGGGAACTGGAGAAACTGAAGAATGGCTGATCCAATCTACTGCTTATGGAACAGTCTTAATTATAGAGATGATTATGGTAATCTAGGAATTTTGATTTGCTCTACGCATGCTCAATTTTTATCTTTATCATCGCTTGTCTCTTAGAAAACTTGGTGTGTTACTTAGTTGATGAAATAAAAAAAAGAAATGTTGAATCTAAATTTATTATGTGTTTAAAAAAAATCAAAAACCCTAAACCCTAAACTAAATCATGAACCTTAGACCTTAAACCTAAACCCTAAACCCTAAACCCTAAACTCTAAAATACCCTAAATCCTAAACCTTAATCCTAAACCCTAAACCCTAAGCTATTAAAGCATAAACCATAAAACCCTAAACCCTAAATCCTAAACCCTAAACTGAAAACCCTAATTTTAAACCATAAACCCTAAAAGCATAAACTCTAAAACCTTAAACCCTAAACCCTAAATTCCAAAACCTACACCCAAACCCTAAACCCTAACTCCTAAACTCCAAACCCTAAGCCTAAATCTAAAGTAACAAAATAAATTAAAAAATAAACTAAAACCCTAAAACCTAATAAACCTAACCCTAAACCTAAATCCTTAGAATGGGAAGAACCTTGAAGGTAGGAACATCACTGTCAACCAAGCTCAATCTAGGATTTAAGGCTAAGGAAAAGGCAGATGCTGCAGTTATTATAGTGGTGGTGGGGAATCTGGAGGTGTTAGTGGATATGGAGGTGGTGGTTATGGAGGAGGGACGAGCATTGGAGGTTACAACCGTGGTGGTGGTGGAGGGAGAAATTAGGGATATGATGGTGGATCCTACTACTCAAGAGGTTGGGGTGATTACATGGGAAGCTGAGTGGCAGTAACATCCAATCCGATCTGCTACTTACGAACTATCTTTATAGTAGAGATGATTCTTCTAATCTAAGGTTTTTGATTTGGTTTGCATGTGCTCAATTTTGATCTTTGTTGTTGCTTGTCTCTTAGAAAACTTGGTGTGTTACTTGGTTGATGAAATTGAAAAGAAGAAATGTTTAATCTAAATTTGTTATGTGTTAAAAAAAACCAAATACCCTAAATCCTAAACTAAAACCTGAACCATAGACCTTAAACCTAAACCCTAAACCCAAACCCTAAACCCTAAAAAACCTAAACCCTAAACCCTAAACTTGAAATCCTAGTCCTAAACCCTAAACCCTAAGCCCTAACAGCATAAACCCTAAAACCCTAAACCCTAAATCCTAAATCCTAAACCCTAAGCCTTAAACCCCAAACCCTAAACCCTAAACCCTAAACCCTCAACTAACCCTAAATCCTAAAAAGCTGAAAACCTAATCCTAAACTAAATAAAACCTAAAAATAAAATAAATAAAAAACCTAAACCAAAATAAAATAAAATAAAAGCCTAAACTTAAAGCTAAACCTAAACCTAAACCTAAAAAGGAAAAAAATTAAAATTAAAAACTAAACTAAAATAAAATAAATAAAAACCTAAACAAAAGTGAAAAATAAAAATCCTAAATAAAATAAAAACTAAACCTAAAATAAAAATAAAATAAATCTAGAATAAAAAAATTAAAAACTAAATAAAAACCTAAACCTAAAAGATAAACCTAAAAATAAATAAAAATTAAAATTTAAATCTTAAAAAAAAGCTTAAACATAAAATAAAAATTAAATAAACCTAAACCTAAACTAAAATAAACTAAACTAAAATAAATCAAACCTAATCACAAATAAACTAAACTTATAACCTAAATAAAATATACAAAACCTAAACCTAAACTAAAAATATAACCTTAAAATAAAATAAATAAAATAAACCTAAACCTAAAACCTAAAAAAAATAAAAAACATGAACCTAAACCTAAAATAAAATGAAACATAAACCTAAAAATAAAATAAAATAAAACTCAACTAAAATAAACCTAAACCTAAACCTAAACCTAAAATTAATTAAAATGGAAACCTAAACTAAAAATAAATAAAGCTAAAATAAATAAACTAAACTAAATGAAATAAAAAAAATAAACCTAAAAAAAATTAGCATAAATAAAATAAATAAACTAAACCAAGTGGTTTTCTTAATTAAAAACCCTAAACCCTAAATCCTGCACTAAACCCAAACCTAAATCTAACCCAACCTAACCACTCCACAAAACCCTAAACCCAACCAAAACCCTAAACCTCAAAACCTTAAACCTTGGCCCAAAACTAAACCCTAAACCCTAAACTATAAATATTAAACCCTAACCCTAAATCGTAAACCCTAAAACCATAAACCCTAACCCTAAACCCTAAACCCTAAAAGAATACAGTCTAAAAGCATAAACCCTAAAACCTAAACCCTAAACCCTAAATCCAAACCCTAAACCCTAATCCCTAAACCTAAAGTAACTAAATAAATTAAAAAATAAACCTAAACCTTAAAATCTAATAAACTTAAACCCTGAGAATGGGTGAGACTGAGAACATCACCATCAACCCAGGGCTTAGTCAGATCTGGCTGGTGAAGGAAGAGGCGATGATTATCGCAGTGGTTTGGGGGGTGGGGGATCTAGAGGTGCTGGTGGATATGGAGGTGGTGGTTATGGAGGCAGGAGGAGTGACAGAGGTTACAACCATGGTGATGGCGGAAGGAAATATCGAGGATATGATGGAAGATCTCACAACTCGAGAGGAGGGGGTGGTTCTGATGGGAACTGGAGATACAAAAGAATAGGCGATATGATCTACTGCTTATGGAACTATGTGTCTTTGTAGTAGAGAAGGTTCTAGTTATCTAGGGTTTTGGATTTGCTCAATGCGTGCTCATTTTTTATCTATGTCATCGCTTGTGTCTAAGAATATTTGGTGTGTTACTTGGTTGATGAAATCAAAAAGAAGAAATATTGAATCTAAATTTATTCTCAGTTAAAAAAATACCAAAAACCCTAAACCCTAAACTAAAACCACAATCCTAGACCTAAAAGCTAAACCCTAAACTTTAAACTCTAAAAACCATAAACCTAAACCACTAAACCCTAACCTAAATCTAAAACCCCACCCTAAACACCTTAACCCTAAACACCCAACATTAAATCTTAAACACTCACTAACCCTAAACCTTAAACCTAGAGCTAAAACCTAAACCTAAACTAAATAAAACCTAAAGAGAAAATAAATAAAAAACTTAAACCAAAATAAAATAAAATAATAAACTAAAAACTTAAACTAAAACATAAATCTAAAACTAAAACTAAACTTAAACCTAAAAACAAAATAAAATAAAAAAATGAAACCTAAAGTAAAATAAAATAAATAAAAACCTAAACTTAAGCAATAAATAAAAAACCTAAATTAAAAAAAACTAGACTTAAAAAAGTAAAATAAACCTAAAATAAAATAAAATAAAAACTAAATAAAAACCTAAAGCTAAAAAATAAATCCTCAAACCTAAACTAAAAAAAACCTAAACCTAAAATAAAAATAAAGTTAACCTAAACCTAAACTAAAATAAAGTAAACTAAAATAAATAAAGCCTAAACCTAAACCTAAAATGAACTAAAACTAAACCTAAACCTAAACCTAAATAAAATAAAATAAACTAAAAATACACTTAAACTTAAAATAAAGAATAAAACCTAAAAATATAACTAAAATAAAAACCAAAAACTTAAACCTAAAAAAATAGACTAAAATAAAAAACCTAAACTAAAATAAATAAATTGAAATTAAATAAACTAAACTAAATAAAAATAAACCTAAATAAATATATAAAATAAAATAAACTAAAATAAATAGAAAATAAACTAAATAAACCTAAACCTACGAGTTTACATAATTTAAAAATAAAATAAACTAAAAAACCGTATACCCTAAACCCTAAACCTTAAACCTTGGGACCCTAAACCCTATGGCCTAAACCCTAAAACCTAAACCCTAAACCTTAAACCCTAAACACCAAACCATAAACCCTAAACCCTAAACCCTAAACCCTAAAAGCCTAAAAACCTATACCTAAATTAAATATAACATAAAAATAAAATAAATTAAAAAAGCTTAAACCTAAATAGAATAAAAAAATAAAATAATATAAAAACCTAAATTGAAACCAAAACTCAAACCTAAACCTAAACATAAAAAAAGTAAACTAAAATAAAATAAATAAAAACCTAAACTAAACTAAAAAATAAAATAAATCTAAAAATAAAAAAAAAAACCTAAATAAAATAAGAATTAAACATAAAAAAAATAAAAATAAAATAAAATAAAACCTAAATAAAAACTGAAACATAAAAATAAAACATAAAAAGAAATAAAAAATAAAACCTAAACAATAAACTTTAAAAAAATACCTAAGCCTAAAATAAACTATTTAGGTTCATTTAGTTTATTTAAGTTTATTTTTAATTTATTTGAGTTTATTATATTTATATTTATATTTAGGTTTATTTTTTATTTTTATTTAGTTTAGTTTATTTATTTTAGTTTAGGTTTTTTATTTTAGTTTATTTTTAAGGTTGAGGTTTATTTTTAGTTAAGTTTTATTTTTATTTTCTTTTTTAAGTTTATGTTTTATTTTTTATTTATTGGTTTATGTTTAGGATTCTATTTTATTTTTTATGTTTAGGTTTTATGTTTTTATTATAGGATTATTTTTAGGTCTTATTTTTTAATTTAAGTTTGGGTTTATTTTAAATTTATTTTAGGTTTAGGTTTTGGTTTAGGTTTAGGTTTTATTTATTTTAATTTAGTTTATTTTAGTTTAGGTTTAGGTTTATTTTATTTTATTTATTTTAGGTTTAGTTTTTTTTAGTTTAGGGTTTAGATTTTATTTTTTATTTATTTGTTGGTTTTATTTTTAGGTTTTTTTAGGTTTATATTTTTGTTTAGTTTTTATTTTATTTTATTTTATTTTAGGTTTAGTTTTTATTTTGTTTAGGTTTTTTGTTTTTTTAGTTTAGTTTAGGTTTTTATTTCTTTTAGTTTAGTTTTCATTTTTATTTTATTTCCTTTTTAGGTTTAGGATTACATGTTAGTTTATGTTTTTATTTTATTTTATTTTATTTTTATTTAGGTTTATTAATTTATTTTATTTTTTTTGGTTTTATTTAGTTTAGCTTTTGGTTTTAGCTTTTTAGGGTTTAGGATTTAGGGGGTTTAGGGTTAGTTTAGGGTTTAGTGTTTAGGGTTTAGGGTTTGGGGTTTTGGGTTTAGGATTAAGGGTTTAAGATTTTTTTTTAACAGAGAATAAATTCATATTCAACATTTCTTCTTTTCAATTTCATCAACCAAGTAGCACCCCAAGTTTTCTACGACACAAGCGATGACATAAATAAAAAATGAGCACCCATAGAGAAAATCAAAAACCCTAGATAAGTATAACCATCTCTACTATAAAACCAAAATTCCATAAGCAACAGATCGGATCGGTTGTTCTTCAGTTTCCCTAATTTCAACCAGAACCACCCCCACCTCTCGAGTAGCAGGATCCACCATCATATACCTGATCTCTCCCATTGTAACCACCACAGTTATAACCTCTATCTCTCCTCCCACCTCCATAACAACCACTTATCTGACCATCGCCTCCATATCCACCAACACTTCTAGATCCCCCACCACCATTATGATAATCGCTGCCTCTGCCATTCCCTCCACCGCTAAATCTAGATTGAGCCTAGTTGATGGTGATGTTCCTACCATTAAGGTTCTGCCCATTCTTAGGGTTAATGGTTAGTTTAGGTTTTAGGGTTTAGGGTTTAAGGTTAAGTTAGGGTTTATAGTTTGGGGTTTAGGGTTATGGTCTGGGATTTAGGGTTTAAAGTTGTAGATTTTAGGGTTTAGGGTTTACCACTTAGGGTTTAGGATTTAGGATTTTATGGTTTATGGTTTTGGGTTTTGGGTTTAGGGTTTTAGGGTTTAGGTTTTAGGGTTTATGGTTTAAGGTTTATGATTTAGGGTTTAGGGTTTAGGGTTTTGGGTTTAGGGTTTAGGGTTTTTGGGTTTAGGTTTGTAGGTTTAAGGTAGTAGGTTTAGGGTTTATGTTTCTTTTTTTAATTAAGTAAACTGTTAAGTTTATATTTATTTAGTTTTTTTAATTTATTTAATTTATTTTTAATTTATTTATTTTTTACTCTTATTTAGGTATATTTTTTATTTTTATTTAGTTCACTTATTTATTTTAAGTTTATTTATTTTAGTTTAAGTTTTTTATTTTTAGTTTCTACTTTAGGTTTAGATTTATTTTTTAGTTGAGTTTTATTTTTATTTTCTTTTTAAGGTTTAGTCTTTATTTTTTATTTTTAGGTTTAGGTTTAGGTTTTTATTTTATTTTTATACGTTTATGTTTTAGATTTTTATTTTAAGTTTATTTCTAGGTTTTATCTTTTAGTTTAGGTTTAGGTATATTTTTAGTTAATTTTATTTTATTTAATTTTGATTTAGGTTTAGGTTTAGGTTTAGGTTTTATTTATTTTAGTTTTGTTTATTTTAGTTTAGGTTTAGTTTTACCTTATTTTGTTTATTTTATTTTTATTTTAGGTTTAGGATTTTTTTAAATTTAGGGTTGAAGTTTTATTTTTTTATTGATATTTTTGTTTTATTTTTAGGTTTACTTTTTAGTTTATGTTTTTATTTAGTTCTTATTTTATTCTATTTAGATTTTTTTTTTTTTTTTATTTAAGGTTTATTTTATTTTTATTTTATGTTTAGTTTTTATTTAATTTAGGTTTTTCATTATTAAGTTTTTTATTCTTAGGTTTATTTTATTTTTTAATTTAGGTTTTTATTTATTTCATTTTACTTTATTTTAATTTTTTTAATTTATTTTATTTTTAGATTTAGGTTTAGGTTTTAGTTTAGTTTTTTATTTTATTATATTTTATTTAAGTTTAGATTTATTTATTTATTTTATTATTAGGTTTTATTTAGTTTAGGTTTAAGTTTTTAAGTTTTAAGGGTTAAGGGTTTAGGGTTTAGGGTTTTAGGGTTTGGGGTTTAAAGTTAGTGTTTAAGGTTTAGGGTTTAGTGTTGAGTGTTTAGGCTTTAGGGTTTAGGGTTTAAGGTTTAGGGTTTAGGGTTTAGGGTTAGCTCAGAGTTTAGGGTTAGTTTAGGGTTTAAGGTTTAGGCCTTAGGGTTTAGGGTTTTTAGGGTTTAGGGTTAGTTTTGGGTTTTCAGTTTATGGTTTTAGGGTTTAGGGATTAGTGTTTAGGGTTACAATTAGGGTTTGGGGTTTAGGCTTTAGGGTTTAGGGTTAGTTTAGGGTTTAAGATTTAGGGTAGAGTGTTTTTTAGATTTGGCGTATAGGGTTTAGTGTATAGGGTTTAGAGTTTAGTGATTTGGGTTTGTTTTAGGTTTTAGGGTTTAGGGTTTAGTTTTTAGGGTTTAGGGTTTTTTTGAAAATTAAGTAAATGGGTAAGTTTAGCTTTATTTAGTTTATTTTTATTTATTTTCATTTATTTTCTTTTTTATTTTTATTTTGGTTTATTTTTTATTTTTATTAGTTTAGTTTATTTATTTTAGTTTAAGTTTTTTATTTTAGTATATTTTTTATTTTTAGATTTACGTTTATGCTTATTTTATAGTTTAGTTTTATTTTTATCTAATTTTTTATTTTTAGGTTTAGGTTTAGGTTTTTATTTTGTTTTTTTGGCTTTTGATTTAGGTTTATATTTTATGTTTATTTTTAGGTTTTATTTTTTAGTTTAGGTTTAAGTTTACTTTTAGTTTATTTTAGTTTAGGGTTTAGGTTTAGTTTATTTTATGTTTGAGTTTTATTTATTTAAATTTTATTTATTTTCGATTTATGTTTTTTTTTAGTTTAGGGCTTAGGTTTTATTTTTTATTTATATTTATGTTTTACTTTTAGGTTTATGTTTTATGTTTAGGTTCATATTTAGTTTTTATTTTATTTTATTTTAGGTTTATTTGAGTTTTATTTTATTTTAGTTTAGTTTTTAATTTTCATTTAATTTTATTTTTATGTTTAGGTTTAGGTTTATGTTTTAGTTTAGGTTTTAATTTTTTTATTTTTGTATTTTATTTAAGTTTATCTTTCTTTATTTATTATATTTTTATGTTTTTTTTAGTTTATGTTTAGGTTTTTAGGTTTTTAGGGTTTAGGGTTTAGGGATTAGGGCTGTAGGTTTTAGGGTTTAGGGTTTAGGGTTTATGGTTTAGGGTTTAGGGTTTTAAAGTTTAGGGTTTTGGGTTTAGGGTTATAAGTTTAAAGTTCAGGAATTAGGGTTTAGGGTTAGTTTTAGGGTTTAGTGTTTAGGGTTTAGGGTTTAAGGTTTAGGATTAGGGCTAAGGTTTTGGGTTTAGGGATTAGGGGTGTTTAGGGTTTAGGGTATAGGGTATAGAGTATAGGGTTTAGGTTTTAGGGTTGTAAGTTTAGGGTTTATGGTTTAGGGTTAGGCTTAGGGTTTAAGATTTAGGATTTAAGGTTTAGGATTTAGGGTTTAGAGTTTTTTTTAAATAAATTAAGTAAACCATTAGATTTATGTTTATTTAGTTTATTTTTTATTTATTTTAGTTTATGTTATTTGTTTATTTTTATTTAGGTTTATTTTTTATTTAGTTTAGTTTATTTATTTTAGGTTTATTTTTTTTAGTTTAATTTTTTTATTTTAGTTTATTTTCTAGGTTTAGGTTTAGGTTTATGCTTATTCTTTCTAGTTTAGTTTTATTTTTATTTATTTTTTTAGGTTTAGGTTTTATTTTTACTTTTTAGGTTTAGGTTTAGGTTTTTATTTTATTTTTTTAGGTTTAGGTTTTAGTTTTTATTTTTTATTTAGTTTTGGTTTATGTTTATTTTTTATTTTATTTTATTTAGTTTATGGTTTAGGTTTAGTTTATTTTAGGTTTAGGTTTAGATTTTTTTTATTTTAGTTGATTTTAGTTTAGGTTTAGGATTACTTTATTTTGTTTATTTTATTTTTATTTTAGGTTTGTTTTTTTTTTAAATTTAGTGTTTACTTTTTATTTTTGTATGGATTTTTTATTTTATTTCAACGTTTACTTTTTAGGTTTAGGTTTTTATTTAGTTCTTATTTTATTTTATTTTAGGTTTATTTTATTTTTATTTTATGTTTAGTTTTATTTTATTTAGGTTTTATTATTAAGTTTTAATTCTTAGGTTTCTTTTTTATTTTAGTTTAGGTATATTTATTTCATTTTAGTTTATTTTAATTTTTTATAGTTTTTTATTTTTAATTTTAGGTTTAGGTTTTAGTTTAGCTTTTTATTTTATTTATTTTATTTTGGTTTAAGTTTATTTATTTATTTTATTATTAGGTTTTATTTAGTTTAGGTTTAGGTTTTTAATTTTTAAGGGTTAAGGGTTTAGGGTTTAGGGTTTAGGGTTTAAGGTTTTAGGGTTTAGGGTTTAAGGTTAGGGTTTAAGGTTTAGGGTTTAGGGTTAGCTCAGAGTTTAGGGTTAGTTTAGGGTTTAAGGTTTAGGCTTTAGGGTTTAGAGCTTTTAGGATTTAGGGATTAGGGTTTAGGGTTACGGTTAGGGTTTAGGGTTTAGGGTTAGTTTTTTGTTTAGGGTTTAGGGCAGAGTGATTTTTAGAATTTAGGGTATAGGGTTTAGCGTATAGGGTTTAGGGTTTTGTGATTAGGGTTAGTTTTAGGTTTTAGTGTTTAAGGTTTAGAATTTAGGGTTTATGGTTTAGTGTTTAGGGTTTAGGGTTTTTTAAATTTAAGTAAACAGATAAGTTTAGCTTTATTTTGTTTATTAAGTTTAATTTTTTTATTTTAGTTTATTTTATTTTTTATTTTTATTTTGGTTTAATTTTTATTTTTATTTAGTTTAGTTTATTTATTTTAAGTTTATTTATCTTAGGTTTATTTATTTTAGTATTTTTTTTAGGTTTAGATTTAGGTTTATGCTTATTTTATAATTTAGTTTTATTTTTATGTAATATTTTTATTTTTAGGTTTAAGTTTAGGTTTTTTTTAGGCTTTTGATTTAGGTTTTTATTTTAGGTTTATCTCTAAGTTTTATTTTTTAGTTTAGATTTAGGTTTATTTTTAATTTATTTTGTTTTATTTAGTTTAGGGTTTAAGCTTAGTTTATTTTAGGTTTAGGTTTAGGTTTTATTTATTTTAATTTAGTTTATTTTTGGTTTATGTTTTTTTTTTGGTTTATGATTTAGGTTTTATTTTTTATTTATTTTAGGTCTTACTTTTAAGTTTATTTTTAGGTTTAGGTTCTTATTTAGTTTTAATTTGTTTATTTTATGTTTATTTTATTTTTATTTTATTTTAGTTTAGTTTTTAATTTCTATTTAATTTTATTTTTACGTTTAGGTTTAGGTTTAGGATTTAGTTTAGGTTTTAATTTTGTTTTATTTTATTTTATTTTATTTAGGTTTATTTTGATTTTATGGTTTTAGTTTATGTTTAGGTTTTTAGGTTTTCAGCATTTAGGGTTTAGGGATTTGGGTTTAGGGTTTAGGGTTTAGGGCTATAGGTTTTAGGGTTTAGGGTTTAGGGTTTAGGGTTTAGGGTTTAAGGTTTTGGGTTTAGGGTTTAGGGTTTTAAAGTTTAGGGTTCAGGTTTAGTGTTTAGGCTTAGTTTTAGGGTTTTAGTGTTTAGGGTTTAGGGTTTAGGGTTTAGGATTAGGGTTAGGGTTTAGGATTTAGGGTTTTTTCATTTAGGTTTAGGTTTAGATTGTAGGTTTAGGGTTTAGGGTTTAGGGTTAAACTTAGTTTGGTTTAGGATTTAAGGTTTGAATTGAGGTTTAGAGTTTTTTAAAAAAATTAAGTAAATCGGTAGGTTTATGTTTATTTAGTTTATTTTTTATTTATTTTAGTTTATTTTGTTTTTATTTTTTTTAGGTCTATTCTTTATTTTTATTTAGTTTAGTTTATTTAGTTTAGGTTTATTTATTTTAGTTTAAGTGTTTTATTTTAGCTTATTTTCTAGGTTTAGGTTTATGCATATTTTTTTAGTTTAGTTTTATTTTTATTTAATTTTTTAGGTTTAGGTTTTATTTTTAATTTTTAGGTTTAAGTTTAGGCTTTTATTTTGTTTTTTTATGTTTAGGTTTTAGGTTTTATTTTTTTTAGTTTAGGTTTAGGTTTATATTTATTTTATTTTATTTTATTTAGTTTATGGTTTATTTAGTTTATTTTAAGTTTAGGTTTAAGTTTTATTTATTTTAGTTTATTTTATTTTTGTTAGTTAAAGTTAATTTTATTTTATTTATTTTAGGTTTAGTTTTTTTTAGTTTAGGGTTTAGGTTTTATTATTTATTTATTTTTATGTTTTATTTTTTGGTTTCTTTTTTAGGTTTATGTATTTATTTAGTTTTTATTTTATTTTATTTTATATTTATTCTATTTTATTTTATGTTTAGTTTTTATTTTATTTATGTTTTTTATTTATATGTTTATTTTATTTTTTTAGTTTAGTTTGGGTTTTATTTATTTTATTTGAGTATAATTTTCATTTTATTTTAATTTATTTTACATTTAGGTTTAGGTTTAAGGGTTTCATTTAGGTTTCAATTTAGGTTTTTATTATAATTTTATTTTTTATTTTATTTAGGTTTAGGTTTTTTATTTATTTTATTTTTAGGTTTTATTCAATTTAGGTTTAGGTTTTTAGGTTCTTATGGTTTAGGGTTTAGGATTTGGGGTTTAGGGTTTAGGGTTAAGGGTTTAGGGTTGTAAGTTTTATAGTTTAGGGTTTAGGGTTTTAAGGTTTATTGTTTATGGCTTAGGGTTATAGGTTTAGGGTTCATGATATAGGGTTTAGGATTTAGGGTTTAGGGTTAGGGTTTTTTCTTTTTTTATTTTTTATTTTTGATTTTTAGTCTTTTTTAATTATGTAAACTTGTAGGTTTAGTTTTATTTAGTTTATTTTTTATTCAATTTAGTTTATTTTATTTTTTTATTTTTATTTAGGTTTATTTTTAATTTTATTTAGCTTAGTTTATTTATTTTAGGTTTACTTATTTTAGCTTAGGTTTTTTATTTTTATTTATTTTTTGGATTTAGGTTTAGGTTTAGGTTTACGTTTTAGTTTAGTTTTATGTTTATTTTATTTTTTAGGTTTAGGTATTATTTTTTATTTTTAGGTTTAGGTTTAGGTTTTATGTTTTTATTTATGGTTTATTTTAGGTTTAATTTTTTAGTTTAGGTTTAGGTTTATTTTTAGTTTATTTTATTTTGTTTAGGGTTTAGGTTTAGTTTATTTTAGGTTTAGGTTCAAGTTTTTTTTAAATTTTTATCTAATTTAATTTAGTTTAGGTTTAGGTTTATCTTATTATTATGTTAGGCTTAGGTTTTTTAGTTTAGGGTTTAGGTTTTATTTTTTGTTTATTTTTAAGTTTATTTTTTAGGTTTCAATTTTTATTTAATTTTTATTTTATTTTATTTTAGGTTTATGTTTTTATTTTGGTTTATTTTATTTTTATGCTAGGTTTAGTTCTTATTTTATTTAGGTTGTTTATTTTTTAGTTTAGTTTAAGTTTTATTTATTTTATTTTAATTTTAATTTTATATTATTTTTTTAGGTTTAGGTTAAAGTTTAGGTTTAGGTTTTAGTTTAGGTTTTAATTTTATGTTATTTTTTTAATATTTTATTTTGGTTTAGGTTTATTTATTTATTTTATTTTTAGGTATTTTTATGTTTAAGTTTTTAGCTTTAGGGTCTAGGGTTTGGGGTTTAGGGTTTAGGGTTTAGGGTTAGTTGAGAGTTTAGAGTTTAGGGTTTGGGGTTTAGGGTTTAGGGTTTAGGGATTAAGGATTAGGGTTTAGGGGTTTAGGGTTTAGGTTTTAGGGTTTAAGGTTTAGGGTTTAAGATTTAGGGTTTTAGGGTTTAGGGTTTAAGGTTTAGGATTTAGGCTTTTTAGGATTCAGGGTTTCAGGTTTAGGTATTATGATTTAGGTTTTAGGTTTAGGGTTCAAGTTTTAATTTATGGTTTAGGGTTTTTGTATTTTTTTAACATAAAACAAAATCAATTTCAATATTTCTTCTTTCTGATTTCATCAACCAAGTAACACACCTAGTTTTCAAAGACACAAGCGATGACATAGATCAAAAATGAGCATGGATAGAGCAAATAAAAACCCCTAGATAACTAGAATCATCTCTACTATAAAGACATAGTTCAATAAGTAGTAGATCAGATCGATCATTCTTCATTTCTTTAGTTCCCATCAAAACCACCCTAGCCTCTCGAGTACCGAGATCCACCATCATATCCTCAAGCTCTCGCTCCACCACCACCATGGTTGTAACCTCCGTCGCTCCTCCCACATCCATAACCACCACTACTCTAACCACCAGCTCCATATCCACCAGCACCTCCAGATCCCCCACCACCACTATGATAACTGATGCCTTCGCCTTCACCTCCACTACCAGATCTTGACTAAGCCTAGTTGATGGTGATGTTCCTACTGTCAAGGTTCTACCCATTCTTATGGTTTAGGTTTATTAGGTTTTAGGTTTTAAGTTTATTTTTTAATTTATCTAGTTACTTTAGGTTTATGTTTAGGGTTTGTGGTTTAGGGTTAGGGTTTAGGGTTTAAGGTTTTATAATTTATGCTTTTATGCTTTAGGATTTAGGGTTAGGTTTTAAGGTTTAGGTTTTATGGTTTAGTGTTTAGGGTTATGGTTTAGGGTTTAGGGTTTAGGGTTTAGTGTTTAGGCTTCAGGGTTTAGGATTTTAAGGGCTTAGGGTTTAGGGTTAGCTTAGGGTTTAGGGTTAGTTTAGGGATTAGGCTTTATGGTTTAAAGTTTTTAGGGTTTAGGGTTTAGGGTTTAGGTTAGTTTAGGTTTAGAGTTTATGATTTTAGTGTTTAGGGTTTAAGGTTTAGGGTTTAAGGTTTAGGGTTGAAAGTTAAGGTTAGGATTTAAGGTTTAAGGTTTTAGTTTTAGGATTTAGGGTTTAGGGTTAGTTTAGGGTGTAGGGTTTAGGGTTTATAGTTTAGGGCTTTTTATGGTTTAGGGTTAGTGATTTAGGGTTGTAGGTTTAGGGTTTTTTAAATTAAGTAAATTGACAAGTTTAGGTTAATTTAGTTTATTTCATTTATATTTTATTTATTTTAGTTTATTTTATTTTTTAATTTTATTTAGGTTTATTTTTTTATTTTTATTTAGTTTAGGTTCTTTATTTTAGTTTATTTTTTAGTTTTAGGTTTATGTTTTTTTTTTCATTTAGTATTATTTTTCTTTTATTTGTAGGTTTAGATTTTACCTTTTATTTTTTTATTTAGGTTTAGTTTTTCAATTTATTTTTTTAGGTTTAGGGTTTAAGGTTAGGGTTAGGGTATAGGGTTTAAGGTTTTGGGTTTAGCATTTAGAGTTTAGGGTTTAGGGTTTAGGGTTAATTTAGGGTATATGGTTTAGGGTTTAGGGTTTAGGGTTTAGGGTTTTTTAGGATTTAAGGTTTAGTGGTTAGGATTTAATGTGTAGGTTTAAGGTTTAGGCTTTAGGGTTAGTTTTCAGGTTTAGGTTTAGGGTTAGGGTTTTTCTTATTATTTTATTATTTTGTTTTTATACTTTTTTAATTAAAAAAACTCATAGGTTCAATTTTATTTAGTTTATTTTTTTGTTTAGGTTTATTTTTATTTTTATTTAGTTTAGTTTATTTATTTTAGCTTAGGTTTTTTATTTTGGTTTATCTTTTAGATTTAGATTTAGGTTTAGGCTTACATTTTAGTATAATTTTATTTTTATTTTATTATTTAAGTTTAGGTATTATTTATTTTTTAGGTTTAGGTTTACATTTTATGTTTTTATTGAAGGATTATTTTTAGATTTTATTTTTTAATTTAGGTTTAGGCTTATTTTTAGTTTATTTTATTTTATTTAGGGTTTAGGTTTAGGTTTAGGTTTAGGTTTAGGTTTAGGTTTAGGTTTAGTTTATTTTAGGTTTAGATTTAGGTCATTTAGTTTAATTTAGTTTAGGTTCAGTTTCATTTTATATTTATTTTATGTTTATGTTTTTTTTTAGTTTAGTGTTTAGGTTTTATTTTTATTTATTTTTAGGTTTAGGTTTTAATTTAGTTTTTATTTTAGGTTTATTTTTTTATTTTTGGTTTATTTGATTTTTATTTTAGGTTTAGTTTTTATTTTATTTAAGTTTTTTATTTTTTAGTTTAGTTTAGGTTTTTAATTATTTTATTTTATTTTATTTTTAATTTTTTTTATTTTATTTTCTTTTTAGGTTTAATTTTAGGTTTAGGTTTTAGTTTAGGTGTTTATTTTATTTTATTTTTTATTTTATTTTAGTTTAGGTTTCTTTATTTATTTTATTTTTAGGCTTTTTTAGGTTTAGTTTTATTGATTTTTAGGGTATAGGGTCTTTTCAGGTAGGTTTGGGGTTGAGGTTTAGGATGGTTAGTTGAGGGTTTAGGGTTTAGGGTTTGGGGTTTAGGGTTAAGGGTTTAAGGTTTATGGTTTAGAGTTTAGGGTTTAATGTTTAGGGTTTAGGGTTTAGGGTTAAGGGTTTAGGGTTCTGGGTTTATGAGTTTTAGGGTTTAGGGTTTCGGGTTTAAGTTTTAGGGTTTAGGGTTTATGTTTTGGGTTTAGGGTTCAAGTTTAAATTTAGGGTTTAGGGTTTTTGGGTTTTTTTAACATAGAACAAATTCAGATTCAACATTTCATCTTTTCGATTTCATCAACCAAGTAAGACACCAAGTTTTCTAACAATCAAAGACATAAAATAAATCAAATGAGCATGCATAGAGCAAATAAAACACCTTAGATAAGTAGAATCATCTCTAGTGTAAAGACATAGTTCCGTAAGCACTAAATCAGATCGGGCGTTCTTCATATTCTTCAATACCGATCAAAACCACCCAGCCACTGGAGTAGCGAGATCCACCATCAAATCCTTGATCTCTCCCTCTGCCACAACCATGGATGTAACCTTCGTTCCTCCTCCCGCCTTCATAACCACCACTGCTCTGACCACTACGTCTATATCTACTAGCACCTCTAGATCCCCCACAAGCACTATGATAACTGCCACCTTCACCTTTACCTCCATAACCAGATCTAAAATGAGCATTATTGAGGGTGATGTTCCTACCATCACGGTTCTGCCCATTCTTAAGGTTTAGGTTTATTAGGTTTTAGGGTTTAGGTTTATTTTTAATTTATTTAGTTACTTTAGGTTTAAGTTAATGGTTTTTGGTTTAGGGTTTGGGTTTAAGATTTAGGGTTTAGGGTTTAGGGTTTAGGGTTTAGGGTTTTAAGGTTTATACTTTTAAGGTTTTTGGTTTAAGGTTAGGGTTTAGGGTTTAGGGTTTTAGGGGTTAAGGTTTTATGGTTTAGGGTTTAGGGTTTATGGATTAGGGTTTAGAGTTTAAGCTTTAGGGTTTAGGATTTTCAGGGTTTAGTGTTTAGGGTTAACTTAGGGTTTAGGGTTAGTTTAGGGTTTAAGGTTTTTAGGGTTTAAAGTTTAGGGTTTAGGGTTAGTTTAGGGGTTAGGGTTTAGGGTTTAGGGTTGAAGGTTAGGGTTAGGTTTTAAGGTTTAAGGTTTAGGGTTTAGGGTTTAGGGTTTAGGGTTCAGGATTTAGGGTGGGTTTAGGCTGTAGCATTTAAGGCTTTTTAGGGTTAAGGGCATAGGGTTGTAGGTTTAGGGTTTAGGGTTTAGGGTTTTTTTTAAATCAACTAAACCGTAGGTTTTGGTTTATTTAGATTATTTCTTATTTATTTTAGCTTTTTTCATTTAGGTTTATTTTTATTTTTACTGAGTTTAGTTATTTGTTTTTAGTTTATTTATTTTAGTTTATTTTTTAGGTTTAGGTTTGGGTTTATGTTTTTTTCTAGTTTAATTTATTTTTAATTTATTTTTTAAGTTTAGGTTCCATTTTTTATTTTTAAGTTTAGGTTTAGTTTTTTATTTTATTTTTTTAGGTTTAGGTTTTAGGTTTTTATTTAAGGTTTATTTTTAGATTTTATTTTTTAGTCTAGGTTTAGGTTTATTTTTAGTTTATTTTATTTTATTTAGTTTAGGTTTAGGTTTTATTTATTTTAGTTTAGTTTATTTAAGTTTAGGTTTAGGTTTATTTTATTTTTATTTTAGGTTTAAGTTTTTTTAGTTTAGGGTTTAAGTTTTATTTTTCATTTATTTTTAGGCTTATTTTTAGGTTTAGGTTTTTATTTTATTTTATTTTTGGTTTATTTTATTTTTATTTTAGGTTTGGTTTTTCTCTTTATTTAGTTTTTTATTCTTAGGTTTATTTTATTTTTTAAGTTTGGTTTAGGTTTTTATTTATTATATTTTAATTTATTTTTTTAGTTTGTTTTATTTTATTTTTAGGATTACGTTTAGCTTTTAGCTCAATTTTTTTATCTTTTTATTTTATTTTATTTAGGTTTAGGCTTTTTTGTATAATTTATTTTTAGGTTTTATTTAGTTTAGGCTTAAGTTTTTGGGTTTTCAGGTTTTTAGAGTTTAGGGTTTGGGGTTTAGGTTTTAGGGTTTAGGGTTTAATGTTTAGGCTTTAGGGTTTAGGGTTTTTATGGTTTAGGTTTTATGGTTTATAGTTTAGGGTTTAGGGTTAGCTTAGGGTTTTTTTAAAAAAAATAAAGTAAACTCATAGGTTTAAGATTTTTAAGTTTTTTAATTTATTTTTTATTTATTTTAACTTAATTTAGTTCTTATTTTTTATATTTATTTTAGGTTTATTTGTTTTAATTTAGGTTTATTATTTTAGTTTATTTTTTAGGTTTAGGTTTATTTTTTTAGTTAAGTTTTATTTTAATTTTTTTTAGGTTTAGGTTTTTAATTTATTTTTTTAAGTTTAGGTTTTTGCTTTTTTTAAAAGTTTATTTTTAGGTTCTTTTTTTTAGTTTAGGTTTAGGTTTATTTTTAGTTTATTTTATTTTATTTATTTTAGGTTTAGGTTTAGTTTACTTTAGGTTTTGTTTAGGTTTTATTTATTTTAGTTTAGGTTTTAGTTTATTTTATTATCTAAATTTATTTTTATTTTAGATTTAGTTTTTTTTCGAGTTTAGGGTTTAGAGTTTTTTAAGGTTTATTTTATTTTATTTTGTTTAGGTTTAGGTCTAAGTTTAGTTTACTTTAGGTTTAAATTTAGGTTTTATGTTTTTCTAGTTTAGTTTACTTTAATTTAGGTATATGTTTATTTTATTTATTTATTTATTTTTATTTTAGGTATATGTTTTTTTAGCTTAGGGTTTAGGGTTTAGAGTTTTTTAGTTTAGGGTTTAGAGTTTTTTTAAGTTCTTCAGTTTCTCTAGCTCCCAGGAGAACCACCCCTACCTCTTGAGTAGCGGGATCCACCATCATATCCCCGATCTCTCTCTCTCTCTACCACCACCATGGTTGTAAGCTTCATCACTCCTCCCACCTCCAAACCACCACTGCTCTAGCCACCACCTCCATATCCACCAGCTACTCTAGATAGCCCACCACCACTACAATAACTACCACCTCCGCCTTCGCCTCCATCACCAGATTTAGACTAAGCATGGTTGATGGTGATGTTCCCTTTATTCTTAGGGTTTAGGTTTATTAGGTTTAAGGGTTGAGGTATATTTTATAATTTTTTTATTACATTGGGTTTAGGTTTAGGGTTTGGGGTTTAGGGTTTGGGGTTTAGGGTTAGGGTTTAGTGTTTAGGATTTAGGGTTTTAGAGCCAATGCTTTTAAGGTTTAGGGTTTAGGGTTAGAGGTTAGAGTTTAGGGTTTTAGAGTTTAAGATTTAGGTTTTAAGTTTAGGGTTCGGGCTTTAGTTTAGGGTTTAGGGTTTAGGGTTTTTTAGAGTTTAGGGTTTAAGGTTGTAGGTTTAGTGTTGTTGGTTTAGAGTTTAGGGTTTAGGGTTTTTTAGGGTTTAAGGTTTAGGGTTTAGGGTTGTAGGTTTATGGTTTTAGGTTTTAATGTTTAGGGTTTAGTGTTGTAGGTTTAGAGTTTATAGTTTTTTTAGGTTTAGGGTTTAGGTTTAGAGTTAGGTTATTTATTTTTTTTTTTTTACTTTATTTTAAGTTTATTTTATTTTTTATTTTGATTTAGATTTATTATTTTATTTAGTTTTTTATTTTAGTTTATTTTTTTAGGTTTAATTTTTTAGTTTAGGTTTTTTATTTTTTAGGTTTATTTTATTTTATTTAGTTTAGGTTTATTTTTTGGTTTAGTTTATTTTAGGTTTAGGTTTAGGTTTTATTTATTTTAATTTTAATTTGTTTGTTTTAGTTTTGGTTTAGGCTTATTTTATTTGTATTTTAGGTTTAGGTTTTCTTTTCAGTTTAAGGTTTAGATTTTATTTTTTATTTAGTTTTAGTTTTTATTTTTAGGTTTATTATTTAGGTTTTGGTCTCTATTTATTTTTTCCTTTATTTTATTTAAGGTTTAGTTTATATTATATTTAGGTTTTTTATTTTAAAATTTAGTTTAGGTTCTTATTTTGTTAATTTTAGCTTAGTTTTTATTTTTTTAATTTTCTTTTTAAGGTTTAGGTTTAGGTTTTAGTTTATGTTTTTATTTTATTTTATATTTTTATTTTATTTTGGTCTAATTTTTTTATTTATTTTATTTTAAAGTTTTATTTAGTTTAGATTTATATTTTTAGGCTTTTAGGGTTTAGGGTTTTTTTTGGGTTTAAGGTTTAGAGTTTAGATTTTAGGGTTCAGGGTTTGGGGTTTTGGGTTTAGGGTTTAGGATTTTGAGGATTTAGGGTTTAGGGTTTTTGGTTTTTTTTAATAGAGAACAAATTGAGATTCAACATTTCTTATTTTTTTATTTAGTTTATTTAGTTTATTTTTTATTAATTTTATTTTATATTATTTTTTATTTTTTAGTTTAGTTTATTTAGGTTTAGGTTTTTATTTAGTTTTTAGTTTATTTTATTTTAAGTTTATTTTAGGTTTATTTTATTTTTATTTTACATCTAGTTTTTATTTTATTTAGATTTTTATGCTTAGGTTTATTTTATTACTTAGTTTAGTTTATGTTTTTATTTATTTTATTTTAGTTTATTTTTATTAATTTATTTTATTTTATTTGTAGGTTTAGGTTTAGGTTTTAGTTTAGGTTTTTATTTTATTTTATTATTTTATTTTAATTAGGTTTAAGATATTTTATTTATTTTATTTTTAAGGATTAGGGTTTTAGGGGACTGTTTAGGATTTATGGTTTAGGGTTTAGTGTTTTTAGGGTTTAGGTTTTAGGTTTGGCGTTCAATTTTTAGTTCAAGGTTTAGGGTTTTGGTTTTCTTAAGGAGAACAAATTCATATTCAACATTTCTTTTTTTATTTCATCAAATAAGTAACACACCAAGTTTTCTAAGACATAGCGGGATAAAAAATGAGCACGCATAGAGCAAATCAAAACACGAAGAACTAGAACCGTCTACTTGTAAGACAGTTTCATAAGTTGTAGATCGGATCGATCGTTCTTTAGTTTCTCCAGTTCCCATCAGAATCACCCCGGCCTCTCGAGTAGGAGGATCCGCCATCATATCCTCGATCTCTCCCTATGCCACTACCATGGATGTAACCTCCATTGCTCTTCTCGCCTCAATAACCACCACTGCTCCAACCACCACCTCCATATCCACCTCTAGATCCCCACCACCACAATAACCACCTCCTTGCCTCCATTGCTAGATCTAGATTGAGCCTGGTTGACGATGATGTTCTCGCCATCAAGGTTCTGCCCAATTTTAGGGTTTAGTTTTAGGTTTATTAAAATTTAAAGTTTAGGTTTATTATTTTAATTTATTTAGTTACTTTAAGTTTAGGTTTAGAGTTTGGATTTTAGGGTTTAGGGTTTAGGGTTTAGAGTTTAGAGTTTAGGGTTTTAGGGTTTATGCTTTTAGTATTTAGGTTTTCAAGTTTTTTAGGGTTTAGGGTTTACTGTTTAGGGTTTCGGGTTGTAGGTTTAGGGTATTAAGTTAAGGGTTTATGGTTTAGGGTTTAGGGTTTAGGTTTTAGGTTTATGTTTTATGTTTTAGTTTAGGGTTTAATGTTTTTTTAATAGATAACAAATTTAGATTCAATATTTCTTCTTTACAATTTAATCAACCAAGTAGCACCCCAAGTTTTCTAAGACATAAGCGATGACATAGAAAAAAATGAGCACCTATAGAGAAAATAAAAATCCTTAGATAAGTAGAACTATCTTTATTGTAAAGACATAGTCCCATAAGCAGTAGATCAGATCGGTCGTTCTTCAGTTTCTCTAGTTCCAATTAGAATCACGCCAGCCTCATGAGTAGCAGGATCCACCATCATATCCCCAATCTCTCCCTCTGCCACCACCGCTATTGAAACCTTCATCTCTGCTCCCACAATTTTTTTCCACCACTGCTCTGACTACCACCTCCATATTCACTAGCACCTCTAGATCCCCACCACTGATAACTTTTCGCCTCTGCCTTCACCTCCACAGGTCGAGGCGGCTAGTTGAGGATGTTCATACAGTTGAGTTTACCCATTCTTAGGGTTTAGGGTTAGTTTAGGGTTTAGGGTTTAAGGTTTAGGGTTTGGGGTTTAAGGTTTAGGGTTTGGGGTTTAATGTTTAGGGTTGTAGGTTTTAGGATTTAGGGTTTAGGGTTTGGGGTTTAGGATTTTAGGGTACAAGGTTTAGAGTTTAGGGTTTAGGGTTTTAGGATTTATGGTTTAGGGTTTAGAGTTTAGGGTTTAGGATTGGAGATTTATGGTTGTAGGTTTAGGGTTTAGGGTTATTTTTAGAGTTTAGGGTTTAGGGTTTAGGATTTAGGGTTTAGGTTTTTTTAAAAAATTAAGTAAACTAGTAGGTTTAGGTTTATTTAATTAATTTTATATTTATTTGAGTTTATTTTGTTATTTTATTTAGGTTTATTTTTATTTTTGTTTAGTTTAATTTATTTGTTTTAGGTTTTTTATTTTAGTTTAGATTTTCTTATTTTAGTTTGTTTTTTAGGTTTAAGTTTAGTTTTAATTGAGTTTAATTTTTATTTTATTTTTTAGGTTTTGGTTTTATTTTTTATTTTTAGGTCTAAGTTTAGGTTCTAGGTTAATTTTTAAGTTTTATTTTTTAGTTTAAGTTTCAATTTATTTTAGTTTATTTTATTTTAATTAGGGTTTTGGTTTAGTTTTTTTTAGGATTAGGTTTTATTTGATTAGTTTAGTTTATTTTAGTTTAGGTTTAGGTTTATTTTATTTTTATTTTATGCTTAGCTTTTTTTAGTTTAGGGTTTAGGTTTTATTTTATATTTATTTTTAGGTTTAGGTTTTTATTTAAAATTTATTTTATTATATTTTAGGTTTATTTTATTTTTATTTTAGGTTAAGTTTTTGCTTTATTTTAAGGGTTTAGAGGTTTAGGGTTTAGGTTTAGGTCTAAGGTTCAGATTTAACATTTCTTATTTTTGATTTTGTTAACCAAGTAACACACCAAGTTTTCTAAGACATAAGTGACAACATAGATCAAAATGAGCACATAGAAATCAAAACCCTTGACTAAGCTCTCTGTAAAACCTTCCATAAGTAGCGGTGGATCGCTTAAGTTTTAGTTTCTCTATTTCCCATCAAAATAACCCCGACATCTTGAGTAGCGGGATCCACCATCATATCCCAGATCTCTCACTGCACCACCACCATGGCTGTAACCTTCATCATTCCTCCTTCCTCCATAACCACCATGGATTTGACCACCACGTCCATATCCACTAGCACCTCTAGATCCCCCACCACCACTGCGATAACTATCGCGTTCATCTCCAACCCCAGATCTAGACTAGGCATGGTTAATAGTGATGTTCCTATCATCAAGGTTTTTCCCATTCTTAGGGTTTAGGTTTATGTATAGGTTTATTAGGTTTTAGGGTTTAGGTATATTTTTTAATTTATTTAGTTACATTAGGTTTAGGTTTAGGGTTGGGATTAGGGTTTAGGGTTAGGTTTTAGGGTTTATGGTTTAAGATGTAGGGTTTAGGGTTTTAGGGTTTATGCTTTTAGGGTTTAGGGATTAGGATTAGGGTTTAGGGTTTACTTTATTTTAGGGTTTAGGGTTTAGGGTTTAGGTTTTAGGTATATGGTTTAGGTTTTAGTTTAGGGTTTATGATTTTTGGTTTCTTTTTTTTAACAAAGAACAAATTCTTATTAAACATCTCTTCCTTTCAATTTAATCAATTAAATAACACACCAAGTTATCTAAGCCACAAGCGATGACATAGTTAAAATATGAGCATTCATAGAGCAAATCAAAAACACTAGATAATTAGAATCATCTCTACTATAAAGACATAGTTCCATAAGCAGTAGATCTGATCGGTCGTTCTTCAGCTTCTCAAGTTTCCATCAAAACCTCCCGGCATCTTGAGTAGCATGATCCACCATCATATCCCCGATCTCTCCCTCCGCCACCACCACGGTTGTAACATTTATCACTCCTCACATCTACATAATCACCACTTCTTCGATCACCACCTCCATATCCACAAGCACCTCCAAATCCCCCACCACCACTATGATAACTGCCACCTCTACCTTCACCTCCACTACTAGATCTAGACTCAGCTTGGTTGATAATGATGTTCCTACCATCAAGGTTTACCCATTCTTAGGTTTTTGGTTTAAGTTTAGGTTTATTAGGTTTTAAGGTTTAGGTTTACTTTTAAATTTATTTAGTTACTTTAGGTTTATGTTTAGGGTTTGGGCTTTAGGGTTTAGTGTTTAGGGTTAGGATTTAGGGTTTAGGGGTTAAGATTTAGGGTTTTAGGGTTTATGCTTTTAGGGTTTAGGGTTTAAGATTAGGGTTTAAAGTTTAGTGTTTAGGGTTTAGAGTTTAGGGTTTAGGGATGTAGGTTTAGGGTTGTAGGTTTAGGGTTTAGGGTTTAGTTTTATTTTAGGGTTTAGGGTATAGTATGTAGGGTTTAGTTAAGTAAACCGATATGTTTAGGTTTATTTAGTTTATTTTTTTTATTTTAGGTTTATTTATTTTAGTTGAAGTTTTTTATTATAGTTTATTTTTTAGGTTTAGGTTTTGGTTTTGGTTTATTTTTTAGTTGAGTTTTTTTAGGTTTAGGTTTTATTTTTTATTTTTAGGTTTCAGTTTAGTTTTTATTTTATATTTTTAGGGTTAGGTTTAGGTTTTAGGTTTTATTTTTTAGTTTAGGTTTAGGTTTATTTTAGGTTTTATTTATTTATGTTTAGTTTATTTTAGCTTAGGTTTAGGTTTATTTTATTTTATTTATTTTATTTTTATTTTAGGTTTATGTTTTTTTTAGTTTTGGGTTTACATTTTATTTCTTATTTATTTTTAATTTTTATTTTTGGTTTATTTTTTAGGTTTAATTTTTTATTTAGGTTTTATTTTATTTTATTTTTACTTTACATTTAGTTTTTATTATATTGAGGTTTCTTATTCTTAGGCTTATTTTATTTTTTAGTTTAGTTTAAATTTTTATTTATTTTATTTTAGTTTATTTTCATTTTTTATTTTATTTTATTTTTTGGTTTAGGTTTAGGTTTTAGTTTAGGTTTATATTATATTATATTTATTTTATTTGGGTTTAGGTTTTTTAATCATTTTATTTTTAAGTTTTATTTAGTTCAGGTTTAGGGTTTTAGGTTTTTAGGGTTTAGGGTTTAGGGTTTCGTGTTAGGATTTTAGTGTTTATGATTTTAGGGTTTAGGGTTTAGGGTTTGGGTTTAGGGTTTAGGGTTTAGGCATTAGGGTTTAGCATTTTGAGGGTTTAGGGTTTAGGGTTTTTAAGGTTAGCATAGGGTTTATGGTTAGTTTAGGGTTAGGGATTAGGGTTTAGGCTTTAGGTTTTAGGGTTTGTAGGGCATAGGGTTTAGGGTGTAGGGTTTTATGGTTAGGGTTAGGGTTTAGGGTTTAGGGTTTAGGGTTTAAGGTTTATGGTTAGTTTGGGGTTTAGGGTTTATGGTTTTTAAGGGTTGTAAGCTTAGGGTTTTAGGTTTAGGGTTTAGGGTTAATTTTATGATTTAGGGTTTAAGGTTTAGGCAATTTTTTAAATTAAAAAATTAAGGAAATCGATAGGTTTATGTTTATTTAATTTATTTAGTCTATTTTTTTATTTAATTTAGGTTTACTTAATTTATTTTTAATTTTTATTTTAGTTTATTATATTTTATTTATTATTAATATTATAGTTTTTTTTTAAGTTTAGGTTTTATTTTTTATTTTTATGTATAAGTTTAAGTTTTTATTTTATTTTTTTTAGGTTTAGGTTTTTAGTTTTTCTTTTAGGTTTATTTTTAGGTTTTATTTTTTAGTTTAGTTTTTGGTTTATTTTTAGTTTATTTTATTTTATTTAGTTTAGGGTTTAGGTTTAATTTATTTTAAGTTTAGGTTTAGGTTTTGTTTATTTTAGTTTAGTTTATTTTAGTTTAGGTTTATGTTTATTCTATTTTATTTATTTCAGGTTTAGGTTTTTTTTTAGTTTAGGGTTTAGGTTTTATTTTGTATTTATTTTTAGGTTTATTTTTTAGGTTTAGGTTTTTGTTAAGTTTTATTTTATTTTATTTTAGGATTATTTTATTTTTTAGTTTAGTTTAGCTTTTTATTTATTTTATTTTAGTTTAGATTTTATTTTTATTTTATTTTATTTTTAAGTTTAAGATTAGGTTTAGGTTTACATTTAGGTTTAGGTTTAGGTTTTAGTTTAGGTTTTTATTATATTATATTTTTTTTATTTATTTTAGTTTAGGTTTTTTATTTATTTTATTTTTAGGTTTTATTTAGTTTATGATTAGGTTTTTAGGTTTTTAGGGTTTACAATTTAGGGTTTAGAGTTTAGAATTTAGGGTTTGGGGTTGTAGATTTCAGGGTTTAGGATTGTAGATTTTAGGGATTAGGGTTTAGGGTTTTATGGTTTAGGGTTTAGGGTTTAGGGTTTAGGAATTTTTTTAAATTAAGTATACTGGTAGGCTTAAGTTTATTTAGTTTATTTTATTTTTTATTTATATTTATTTTAATTAATTTATTTTATTTTAATTTATTTTAGATTATTTTTTAGGTTTAGGTTTAGGTTTATTTTTAGTTTAGTTTTATTTTATTTCATTTTAGGTTTAGGTTTATATTTTATTTATCTTATTTATTTAAATTTAGGTTTAATCATTTTATTTTTAGGTTTTATTTAGTTTAGGTTTTAGGTTTAGGGTTTATTTAGTGTTTAGGGTTTTAGGGTTTAGGTTTAGGTTTAGGGTTTAGGGTTAGGTTTAGGGTTTAGTGTTTAGGGTTTAATCTTAGGTTTTATGTTTAGCATTTTACAGTTTAAAGTGTTTAGTTTAGGTTGAAGATTAAGGTTTATAGTTAGTTTAGGGTTTTTAGTTTAGGGTTTCTTTTTTTATTTAGGGTTTTAGGGATTAGGGTTTAGATTTAGGGTCTATATGGTTTAGTAGGTTTATGTTTAGGCTTTAGCTTAGTTTAAACTTCTTTATAGTTGTTTAGGTTTAGGGTTATAGTTTTTAGTTTAGGGTTTAGGTTTAGTCTTCTGATTTAGTTTTAGGGATTAGGGTTTAGTATTTAGGGTTTTATGGTTAGGGTAAGGGTTTAGGGTTAGTTTAGGGATTAGGGTTTAGGGTTTAACTTTTTTAGGGTTGTAGGTTTAGGGTTTAAGGTTAGTGTTAGGGTTTAGGGTAGGGTTAGGAATAGGGTTTAGGGTGTAGGTTTTATGGTTTAGGATTTGGGTATAAGGTTTAGAGTTTAGGGATTTTTTTTTAAAGAAAGAAAAAAGCAAACCGATAGGTTCAGGTTTGTTTACTTTATTTAGTATTTTTTATTTAATTTAGGTTTATTTATTTTATTTTTTATTTTTATTTTTTTTTTTTTATTTTAGGTTTTAAGTTTATATTTTTTTAGTTTAGTTTTATCTTTATTTTATTTTTTAGGTTTTGGTTTTAATTTTATTTTTTTAAGTTTTAATTTAGGATTTTATTTTATTTTCTTTGGTTTAGGTTTTGGTTTTTTTTTTTTTATTTTAGATTTTATTTTTAGTTTTGTTTAGGTTTATTTTAGTTTATTTTATGTTATTTAGTTTAGAGTATTGTTTAGTTTGTTTTAGGTTTAGGTTTAGGTTTATTTATTTTAGTTTATTTATTTTAGTTTAGTGGTAGGTTTATTTTATTTTGTTTATTTTCGGTTTACATTCTTTTTAGATTAGGATTTAAGATTTAATTTTCATTTATTTTTAAGTTTATTTTTTAGGTTTAGGTTTTTATTTAGTTTATATTTTATTATATTATATTTTAAGTTTATTTTATTTTTATTTTACATTTAGTTTTATTTTATTTAGGTTTTTTATTTTTGGCTTAATTTATTTTAGTTTATTTATAGTTTTATTAATTTTATTTTAGTTTAGCTTTTAATTTTATTTTATTTTATTTTTTAGGTTTAGGTTTAGGTTTTAGTTTTGGTATTAATTAATTTATTTTATTTAGGTTTATGTTTTTATTTTTAGGTTTTATTTAATATAGATTTAGGTTTTTAGGTTTTTAGGTTTTTAGGTTTTTAGGGTTTAGGGTTTACGATTTAGAGTTTAGGGTTTGGGTTTAGGGTAAGGGTTGTAGATTTTAAGGATTATGGTTTAGGGTTTAGGGTTTAGGATTTTATGGTATAGGGTTTAGGGTTTAGAGTTCTGAGTTGTAGGTTTAGGGTTTCGTGTTTAGAGTTTAGGGTTTTTTTGTTATTTTTTTTTACATTTTTTAAAATTAAGTATACTGGTAGGTTTAGGTTTATTTAGTTTTGTTTATTTTACTTTATTTTATACTTATTTCTATTTAGGTTTATTTTTATTTAGTTTAGTTTACTTATTTTAGGTTTATTTATTTTAGTTTTTTTCTAGGTTTAGGTTTAAGTTTAGGCTTATTTTTAGTTGAGTTTTATTTTTCTTTTATTTTTAAGTATTATTCTTTAGCTTAGGTTTAGGTTTGTTGGAGCTCAGTAGAGGGTGATTGTAGGTGACCTCATTTTAGAGAAATAAAAACTCAACGAGTCCTTTATTGATTACATTCTAGGTGGCGCAACTTGAGCATGAAACGTGAACCACACAAGAACATCCAAGTCTCGGTCACCTTCATGCTTAAGGGCTTTACCATTAAAATATTTAAGAAATTAATCAACAATATGGCTAGCCTAAAATAGGAAGCCAAATAGTTACCCCAATAATCATAGGCAAGCCTTAGAAGGTGTTTGAGAAGAAGTCAAGGAGATTGTGTTATTGGGTGAGGAAGCACCAGAGTTAGATGAGAGACTACTAGCTCAGTGACCTCCACTTCCTTGCCTCGCCATCATATCGGCCATCACATACCATTTCCACCACCAATTTCACCCGAGTATTCATATCATATAGGTAGCTACTTTCCACCTACTATTGCCGATAGATTGAATAAGCCATATTCATTCAAGAGGGAGATAGTTAGGAAAATCTTTAAGAATCTCTTAAGGAAACCTGACTTTTAGTTACCAGAGCCTAAGAGACTGAAGGAAGTGGGCAAGAGCGATGATCCTAGCTATTGCCCCAACCATCACATGTTAGGCCATTTCTTAGAGGATTGTATCACTTTTAAAGACTAGCTTGAGTGCAAGTAGAAGTTGAGAGCCATAGTTATCCCTAGGGAATACTTATTAGAATAACCATCCAGTTCTGTTAGATTCCTTGGGAATACTTGCGATCCTCTTAAGACTAAAGAAGGTTAGTATATCTCCCTATCCCAAACCTCTAAGAAGATTATTTCTAAGATCAAGAAGCTTTCCTTGTTGGTGACTGAAGTGGATCAAACTCCAACACACCAAGGAAGGTTAGCTAGTTATAAAGAATAACTCAGGGTGGGTGATAGACTAGCAGTAGCAATAGCTCACCATATTTGCTTACAGTCGGTAGTGCGTACCATATCTAGCTCCTCTTCTACTAAGCATTGTATCTATGGATAAGGGCAAATCTCTTACTCCACTTACATTACATTATTTTTATCATACCTCCACCCAAAAAAAATTTGAAATGAAATACTTATATATTGTCCACTTCTTATGCTCTTGATTTTATTCCTATTCAAAGCTCTTCGAGTCTAAATAAAAATAATAACTCTAATAGTTTTGATCCTTTCCTTATTGATTCAGAGTTAGAATATCCTTCTCTCAATCAAAAGTTCACCTCTTGAGATTTACTTGGAGATAACTAACTCGAGGATCCCAAGAAGATAGGTATGCCGATGAAAAGGTAAAACTTTTACAAGCTCATCATTTAAGAAGTCAGTTAACCTAGCGGTGGCAAAGTTCTACCTCCTGGGTAGCACCTATAAAGGTAAGCAAGTCATTGGTTTGGTGAGGAGATAGCCCCTCCATAGGATACTACTCCTATGGATATGCTTATGGAGGAGCAAGCGAGTTGATTACAATGTCCCACCTTAGAAAGCTAAGTTAAGTATATACCAAACCATTGTCTTATCCAAAGAGATGAGGGAATCACTAATCCAAGATCTTACTTGATCTAGAGATATGCTTAGCTCAGCTGACTGCCACTAAAGAGAAGGCATGCCACTCAAAGGACTTCTTAGGAGTTACATTCAGCAATGAAGACTCACTCCTAGGGATGAATAAGCATAATTGGCTCTTTACATTATAGTGGATGTTGGTAGGTATCCAAAGTTTTTTTATTGACCCATGTGTCAACATTATGAGTCTAAGAATCCTTTTCTATTGAGGATCAACATCTCCAAAGTCAAAAAAAAGATGATGTTGAGAGGATTCAATGAACAAGGCGAGAGGGCCTTGTGGTGTTTATTTTGATGTAGGGATTGGGGGGATTGGAACACCACACAGACCATAGGGGGGTACTTTTTGAGGTGATTGAGTACAACATTGAGGTATGATGTACTTTTTGATGCATCACCCTACAATGGACATAATCATGTAATAAAGACTCCTAAGGCATGATGGGTCTATGAATGTACTAGAGATTATCCACCAACACAAGGTTGTGGGAATGCCTAAGAGGTAAGAATTTATGCTCATAGCCCAAAAGAAATAGCAACTTTGGATCCTAAATCTAGGGAGCTTTAGTATGAACTAAAGCACCACCTAAATCTAAGTGACAGGTAGACATAAGGGTTTGTCCCCCACAAGAGAGAATAGATTATCCGACTTCTGGACTAATAACCCAGGAGTTGCGATAACTCCTCCTACGATTATAAAACCATGTAGTTTAGTCTTATGAATTGTAAGATAGCATAGTTATTTAATTTGAAAGAGACTAAAATCTAAACACACTCCCTAAGAGACTAGAGCATGAGTGGTATGAGCATATGACTTAATCTATAGATGAGAAATCTTTTCAAATTTTATTTTATTTTAGACACATCATTTTGTTTATGGGTCAAATCAGCTAGAAGAAGGTGTTCTACACCACAAGGGATGCCTTCAGGTTAAGCATTCATTTATCGTGTGCAAGGATGGATATCCCTCATGTTCAAGGGAGAAAGAATATGCATTCATGATGTGAAACATACAACCATATAGCTAAGGGGTTGCTAAATCTTTTAATTATTTTATTTATGTCTTAGGCTTTATGATGAGGTTATGAGTTATTTAAAATTTAGTTATGTGTGATTAGTTGGGTAGAAAAGTTATTTTTATCCTAAGAGCATAATCATATCCAAGCCATACATTAAAGCATCAGTCATTTAAAAGATTATGAAAGGCATGTTGTCCTAATGCATAATGTAAACATAACATCAAACAATTATATAAACTATCGTAAATAAATAAAAGGCCAGTGCGGTCGGGTACCACTGTACAACCCGAAGGAAGAAAAGATGGGTAGCTGAGCTCTACTTTTATACAACCTGGAAAATGAAATAATAATTATTATGGTATTAAATTCTATGTGGGTCTTCTTTCTTCATATCTTCATTTATGATTTGGTTCCTTCTTTAATTTGGATGGTTCTTTCTTCAAAGACATCATTGGGCACCCCAGGACAAAGCCTCCTGGCCACTATTCATCCTAATCCCTCATAGTACTAATCCTAATTCCTATTGCAAAAATTACATTTATATGGAAAAGTAAACCTAACTACACCTACAAAATAGAGGTTAACTAAATATACATATAATCAAGCGGTATTTATAATTTGAACTTAGCACCCTACACATGGGTACCTAAACCACCTATCTAACTTGGATTATGCTTAAGGATTTAATCAACTTGCAAAAGAGCATTTAATTTTAAGCATTCTTAAGCATAATCCCTACATGATTAGGCTAATATTGGCCTATCATCTAATCTGAAGCATACACCCTAACATCCAATCTAAAATAATACATCAAAGAACAAAACATCACATCATACATATATAACTTAGAGCTAGAAGTGGTTACTTAATTCAAATGTGTGCATTAAAGCTTGCATTGTAAGTCTTGTTAGGCATTAGTGTTGTATTTCTAAGTGTAGAAGGTTTCAATTTAACATGAAAGGTTGATTTCACTTGAAGTAGTTTAATAAATTTGAGAATTTTAATTTGTATTTTCTTTTATTTCATTTGATAACACTTAGCAACTAAGTATTATAAAGAGAGAAAAAGAGAGTTGTCCTCTTTCATCCATACCTTAAGTCACTTTCTAAAGTATATTAATTTTATTCGTTCTCTTTAGTGAATGGCTTATTAAATGAATTAATTAATCTAAAGTTTTGGTTCACTTTAAATAATCCTATTCAAAATGAAAGGCATCTTAAGATTAATTTACTTGAATTGCTACCACATGACATATATTAAATCATTCCTTTCCATCACATGTAACATGCATATGATTTAATCCCAAGTGTATCTATACATGCAACATATTTTTGCACACTTAAATGATGAATGTATGTGTATATTTAGAATTTATATTTTATTTGATTGAATTATTTAAACATATTAATTTAAAACTTTATCCAAATTCTTATACAAAAAAGACATAAGAATAAAAATAAATAGGCATGTGTCATTGTTAATCCAGAGAAGTGAGGTAATCAATTGACCTCCTTGGAGCTAGCTAAAGCATCATATTCTTGAGATGTCCAAACTATATACCCATTTGCAATCAAACATATGTAAATTCGTATACATGAACATAGGAAGTAAGCTCCAAATAATATGGCTAGTTAATTTAACCACTTAGTCAAATATGAATGCATGTAATTTTAATCTAAAATGGGATTTTCATTCACTAATCACATATACATATACATGTATAAAGGTATAGGCAAGTATGTGTCATTATTAAACCAGGGAAGTGAGGTAATCAAATGACCTCATTTGGGCTAACTAAAGTCTCATATTCCCAGGATGTCCAGACTATATACTTGCTTTTTCTGGACACACATGGATGTATACATAAATGAGGGAAAGAAAACCATGCAAAGATTGAATATTTTTTTTGATTGAATCATTTATATATATGAATTAAAGCTCTATCCAAATTCTAATGTTGAAATACATAAGAATGAAATCAAATGGGTACGTGCCATTGTTAAATCATAGAAGTGAGGTAATCAAATAGCCTCTTTAGGGCTAGCTAAAGCCTTGTGTTCCCAAGATGTCCAGACTATGTACCCATTACCATTCAATCTTATATAAATCAATAATTGAATAGAGGAAAGAGAACTCAACATTCATACACTTAAGCTAAAGAATGTGCTTTTCTTATGTATTTATAACTAGCATCATAACAGATATTATTATTCATTTATAAGCTTTTTAAAAACACATTTGAATTTAATAGTGATAATAGCCATGCATATATGAATTTAAATCAACACATACAATCTTACATAAAGAAAATCCATTTTATTTTACTTAATTTTGAAAAAATGGATGCATGAATTCAAATGACATACCAAATTTAACATGTTTGGAAAGAGGACAATCAAATATAAGCATGTGATTCATTCAACCAAACTAGCTCTTAATGACAATAAAATCAAATAGGATTATTTAAAGAAAACCAAAGCCTCTTTATTAATTAGGTTTCGGATTTGATTTGATTTAAAGAGGAGAAGGGAAATCATCACTTGTTATTTTAAACCCATTCCCACATTAGTGATTTGATTTAATTTAAGGAAATGTAATTAAGTTGATTTTATGGGTTAATTAAGTTGAACCCTTAAAAAGATGAATTAATTATCCTACTTATGTCACCTTAAAGTAATTAACTAAATAATTGAGCCAACATGATATGGATGGAAAATAAACTTACAATAATCCTAGGAAATAAAAGGAGCCAAATGTAATGGGTCATGATTAATAGTTAATTAGATTAAGGGACTTAATTATTACTCTTATGGTTTTCCCACACATGTGAACCATAATTTCATTAAACTCCTTTAGGTTATTAAACACTTGAAGATCTATCCCATGATTTAATTCCTTAAGGTCTGATGTGATTATGATTTCAATTTGATTAAGTGATTTAATTAATTTGTTAAATCTTAATTAATTTTATTTTAAAAATGGTGAAATGAACTTAGGGAAAGGTGTCCTAACCCTATTCATTAGTTCACTTACTATTGAACAATGATTAATAAACTTAATTAACCAATTTGTTACTATTCATTAGATTAATTAATCATTAATTAACTTAAAAGAGTAGTTAAGGTTTAACTAGTCAATTTTCCTAATTAAGTGAGCAATAAATCTCAAGAAAATCATGGGTAGAGGTCATCGCTTAAATTATCCCAAAAAATTAGGATTAATTACTTAAGTAATTAAGCTAATAAATTTTGCATTTAAACCTTAATTAATCTTTAACTATAGTTCAAAATTAGTTAAGATCATTTTTAATTAATTCTCCTCTGAAATACCTTTAAAATGAGTGTTTATTTACATATTTTTATTTTGCTATGATTTTTAATAATTTTTAGAAGTTTCAACCATTAGAAAAGATTAATTAAGCTTAGTTAAAGCCTAATCCTATTGGTGCCACATGGTGCGCTGATGCGACACACTTTTCACGTGGCACTATGTGGTAGTCATGGACACGCTTTCTCGTCTACCACCTAATATAAGATCAGACAGCTACAATTAATCTCACATCTTAATAAGATTAAATCAGATCGATCTAGTAGATTTAATCATGATCATCCATTCTGATCAAGCAGAATGGATTGTGCATGATCTAACGTCACACGAGTGAGGGAGACTGGATTTTGTCTGTCGTTGCTCACTGATCTAAGCTTACCCAAGCTCAAATAAACTCGAAAAGGATCCCACACTTTCATGACATTAATCAGAGGGGATGGTCAAGGTCACATGAGATGCTAGTTTTCTTCAAAAACTCCAACCAATGTTTTCCTAAGGATCAGTTTTGGAAGCATACCTCACTGGAGGTCAAGATTATCGGCTCGAACAATTAAGAAAGCTTCATCTAGTGGAGGTGAAGCCCTCTTGAACAGTAATTTGACTTTGATCAAAGTCCCACCTTAGGTGCTCTGGAAGCTTAGGAGATTATTCGTTTGCTCAAAAAAGCCTAGTGAAGGTGCTTGCAAAGTTAATTCAAGTTTGATGAAGAAATGGGGAAGTTAGGTCAGAAATGGGTGTCCTATTTGGATGGAGGAGAATGGAATTTTTTGATCGAGGAACGAGCTTCGGAGCTTAGAAATGGCTCTCTCATCTTGATGGTAGGGCTCTAAGAAATGATTTTTCTTGTGTTTGAGTGGAAATGAGGGGGTGTATACCCCCCTTCATCTTTAATGGATGATGGGATTAGGTTTGGCTTCTTGTGGATGTCTAGCCATCTTGAGAGGTGAGTCAGTTCGGCTTGGTTGGTTGAATAAAAGGTGGCTACCCAACATGGGTGTCCTATGGGTTTCAAATGCTCTAATGGGGAGGTGTGAGGATTTCACCTCCCATGGGTCATGGCTGACCAACCACCCCTCGAGTTGGGCAAGTCATAAGTGCCTGTGGACCATCGAGAGAGTACCAAGTGTCCAAGGAAATGACCACTTACATTAGATATTTGTCTCATGTGATGCCCTTGTCCCAAGGGTAGAATGATCATTTGGCATTGGTTTTGATTTGGCTAGATTTGAAATGAGCCAAAAGTGGGTTCGCCCAAATTTCAAGTCAATTGGAGTTGATTTGGTTAGGTTTAGCTTAATTTGACTCATTTAAGTCAAATTGGGTTGGGTTAAGTTTTACCAATTGGTCAAATTGGGTCAAGTTCATATGATCATTTGGGATGTTTTGGTTCAATTGGTTTGGTTTAGTTTGGCTTAGATTTATTTTGGCTCATTTGAATTAAATTGGGTCAAATTAAGTTAACCAAATTGGCCAAATTGCTTGGGTTGGGTGTTGGTTTAGTTTAGTTGACCAAAGATAATTGTAGGCTTTGGTTTCAATTTTGATTTGGTTTTGATTTAGTACAACTTGAACCTTTAGGTCAATTGCTAAGTAGGTCAATTGGGTTTAATTGGGTCCAATCATGGCTTTGGTCAAGTTCAACAATCAATTTGGAATGAACTTGAGCCATTGGTTACAATCAATTTGGTTTATATTTTGATTTGACCCAATTTGATCTTTAGGTCAATTTAGGTCAACTTGTCAAGAGGGCCAATTGAGTTTGGTTTGACTCAATTGAAGGTCATCATAAAAATATTGATTTTGATTTGGTATGAATCACTGATTTCAAGGCACTCGACATAAGTTGCAATTTAGCTAGTTTGATTTCATATGGGTTAAGGTGTTGACTTAGTCAAATGACCATTTTGACTTAGTTTGACCTAATTTGATAATTGATCAACCTAGGTGATCAACAATCATGATGGAGGTTTTAATGGACTTGGTTCAATCCAATTTTGGTAGATTAGAACTTGGCTCAAATAGGTCAAATTGGCCACTTTGGGTCAAGTGGACCAATTGGGTTTAGTTATTTGATGTTGGGTTGAGTTTGATTTAGTTGAGTTTATATATGGATTTGGGATTGATATATAAATTCAATTGCAATCAGCTTGGGTTGAAATGGGTTTTGGTTCATTCGAACATCTTAAGTCAAAAGGATTAAGTTGGTTTTGACTTGGGTTGATTTTGGTTTGGCTTGATGATTGTATATTTCATTTATATTTGTGAATATGATTTAAGGTATGATTGATTCATGAGAAAATCAATTGGATTTGGGTTTTGGAATGAAGGAATTTGGCTAAGTCTATGGAGTTGGGTCATGTGGCTTAGGTTTAGATTTTGATTTGGTTTGATTTAGTTTTGATAATTTAAATGTATATTTCATTTAAATTTGCAAAGATGATTGAAAATATGATTGATTTGTGAAAAAATCAATTGAGTTTGAATTTATTTGGATTAAGATTTGGCTAAGTCCATGGGATAGGTCATATGGCTTAGGAAGGGTTTTGATTTAATTTGATTTAGTTTGTTATAGTTTTGATCATTTGAATGTAGATTTTATTTTTATTTAGGAAGATGATTGAAGATATAAATTGATTATGAGAAAATCAATTGATTTTGGATTGATTTGGATTAAATTTGCTAAGCCCGGGATAGGTCATATGGCTTAGGAAGGGTTTCAAGTTTGGATTTGATCATGAGCTTCAATCATTTGGTTTTGAATTTGGGCTTGGATTTGGATTTGAATTTGATGTTTGAAGTGAACTTGAAATTTGGTTTGAGAAGGTGAACACGGATTGGGTTGTAGGGTGGGTGGATTATCCTAATCCTTAAGGCAAAACCTAATTCTATGGTTAACCCTTGTAAGTATTTATGCTTAGGTTAAGAGTTTACCTAATTGTTATAGTGTCTTATGACTAGGAAAGTCTTAATGTCTAGAAGACTCCTAAGTATAAAATGGGAAGATTGAATATGCACTCCAAAAGTGAGGTCAATGGGCCTTAGGCTCCATAGTGTTTCCCTTGAATATAGATGATTGGAAGACCAAAGCCAAGTTTCATATTATAGACTCAGATACATGTTTCAACACTTTGCTTGGGAGACCATGAATGCATGAGAACAACATTGTTCCATCCTCTCTACATCAGCGTATGAAGTTCATGAGAGGTGAGATCATCTACTATATCAAAGGAGATCTCAAGCCATTTACAGTTCACGAGGTCGGCATATATAAAGATGCAGCTTACTACCTCACTTAAAATCATTAAGTCTATTCTCATAAACTTGGAAAAATTTAAAAATAAAATAAAAAAAGAAAAGAAAAAGGAAAGAGAAAAAATAAAAGAAAAGAGAAAATAAAAAAAGAAAATAAAGGAGTGCAAATAGACTTGGAGGAGGAAGTGGAGACTAACATTAAATTCCACCACAGTTGTTACTCCATTTGAACATATGGGTAGGACAATGACCTCCACTAGAGGAAGAGGTTAGTTCGAGGCATTCCTAGGGGTGTGGAAAACCTCCTTGGCTAGCTAATAAGATATGTCCTAGCTACTGAGTACACTGCCATCCATATAGACTTAGAATCTAGTTCATAGGATGAGTCTTATCTAAGACAAGAAGATGCTCTTCTCAAAGAAGAGATTCCCTTAGAGGTGACACTTGAGCTTGATAGTGATGAAGACCAGGCTCCAAAGCAAAGCATAAGTGTATCCAAGTCTATATGTGAAATAGTTAGGCATCTGTTACGAACGTTAGCTCTAACCCCACTTTCCACTAAAAAAGCTGAGGGTTTGATAGTTAAGGAAGCCCCTAAGTCATCCATAGGTGTGAAGACTCAGAGGTTCTTTCTGGAAGCATGATCCTCAAGTCAAGAAGTTGATGTAGAACTTGAAGATGATTCATATAAAGATTTAATAGGATTACCTTTTGATTAGTGCTTGCCTTGTGTTCATAATTTAGCAAAAATAAGGTTAATCCCATACTTGGTCAAAGCATAACTACTTAAAAGAATATAGAAGAATAAATGCAAAAGCTCTCCATCAAGACCGACTAGATTTGGTATAGTGGGTCCAGACAATGATGATAATTTAGTCACCACCAATTATTTTGAATCTGATAGTTTCTTTTCAAATCACATTAACTCATATGAAGAGCTGCGCTTAGAAACTTTAGATGATCTAGATGATTTTGAAGTCAAAGATGCACCGCAAGAGTTCAAAGAAGAGATCAAGTCAACCATCAATGAGCTCAAAGAAATCAACTTAGAAACTGAAGAAGATCCATGCCCAACATATATCAATTCTTTATTGAATGAAATTGAAACCAAAGACTTAGGCTATTGACTGAGTTTAAGGACTACTTTGCATAGAGTTATGAAGAGATGCCTGGATTGGCTCTTGACGTAGCCATCCATAAACTAGCAAAAGAGCATACTGTTAACCCTATCAAGCAAGCTCCTAGACACATGTGATTAGACATAGGACAACAAGTCATTTATGAAGTCAAGAAATTGATCAATATTGGCTTCATCCAAGAAGAAAAATACCTTACTTGGTTAGCCATCATTGTCCCAGTTAAAAACATAAATGGTCAAACTCACAAATGCATCAAATTTAGGGATTTAAATAAGGCATGTATAAAAGATGAATTTCCACTACCAATCTCATAGCTGATGGTGGACATTGCCTCATCTCATGCAATCTTCTAACACATCTGGATATAACTAAATAAAGATGGCCCCTAAAGATGAAAGAAATAATACTTTTAGAACCCCAATCAGAATCTATTACTATAAGGTCATGCCTTTCAGCCTTAAAAATGTTGATGCTACATACCAGCGGGCTATGACTTGAATATTTGATGAACTCATTCATCATCAAATTGAGTGCTTTGTTGATGATCTCGTGCTCAAAATTAGAGAAAAGGAAGACCATCTCTTTGACTTGAGAGTAGTTTTTGAGTAGTTAAGAAAATTTAACCTTAAAATGAACCTGCTGAACTATGCATTCGGAGTAGCATTAGGAAAATTCCTTGTGTTTGTTGTCCAACACCAAGGAATCAAAATCGATCCAAAGAAGATCAAGGCAATATTAGAAATTCCACATCCTAAAAGTTTAACTCAACTCAAATCATTCCAAGAGTAGTTAGACTATCTAAGATGCTTTATATCCAACCCATCAGAAAGATGTTAGCCATTCTCAGCACTTATCAAAAATGTTGCCATGTTCAAGTGGGATAATAAGTATGAGAATTCCTTCGAAGACATCAAGCATTACCTGATGATGCCATCAATTCTAGTAGCCCCTATCCTATGCAACTGCTTATACTTTACACTGTTACATTAGATGACTCCCTTGGTGCTTTGTTTGGCCCAAACCAATGATGAAGGGAAGGAAAATGTACTCTACTACCTCAGCCATCATTTAATCTATCCTGAGGAAAATTATGCACCCATTAAGAAGCCTTGCCTAGCTTTAATCTTTGCATCCCAAAACATACAACACTACATGCTTCCTCATAAAGTGAACTTAATCTCTAGGATCAATCCACAATAATATCTCATGACATGGGCAACGCTATCCAGATGGTTGGCATGTTGGTGCATGATCATCTCACAGTTTGACATTACCTTCATACCCCAAGTACATCATGGAGTTGTTGTCCCAAATCCTAGAGGATACCATTTATAAGATTCCTCAGTGGGAGAATGTCATAGCAAATACTTTTTCCAAGCTTGTAAAGGAGTTGTCATGTCCGAAGGATGAGTCCTTATCAATAAATGTCTAAAATAAACAAGTCTTATCCCTTATTGATATTGAACTCATTAAAAAATACTCTCTTGAAGGGGAGGTTGCCATTTCTAAGAAGGACAATGAGAGCTTATTTTAGTTGGTCCATCTTAGAGCTTTTCAAGTATGAGAGCTTATTTTAGTTCTAAGGAGACTGATTGTTGCCCATCATAAGATGAGAGGCAAGATTGAACCCACTTGGGGAGGCCCTTTTTCCATAAAGAAGGCCTACCAAAGAGGATCTTATTAGCTTATTAATCATAAGGGAGAGTGGCCAATGCTTCATCAATGGCCTCTACTTAAAGAAATATTATAAATCATGTTTGAAAATAATTATCATCAATGAAAATTTCATTTTGAATTCAATCTCTTATATATTAAAAGTATTCTTGTTTATGAATCTGCCACAATGTGTTTACGGGAGGTGTAAGAAACTCAAGCAGCATCTTATCCTTTATCGACATAATACAAACAAAAACTACACATAAACATATAAAATAAACATATATATTTTATCTCTACTCGAAGATAGCACCCCAATTACACTCAATAAATGCCTAGGCCGTCGATACCTACTAGTGTGTCACCCCAGTGGTCTTCTTACTTTTGATAATGTAAGTCTGCTACACTTTCCTTCCATACTTGGCCACTACAGACAAATGAACACCTTGTTAGTTTGGTAGGCTTAGCGGTGGTTTCTACCATGTTGGCTTAAGAGGATGTGAGTCTACTATTCTTTCTTCTTAGCATAGCCATCATGCACTGACTGGATCGCATATATTTGAGTTTTAGGATAAGTCCCCTAGTAGCTCCATCTCCTTGACTACTTCAAGTATGGGTCCAATCCTTCGTCGGTGCTCCCCACATAGTAGTCACTCTAGGTTAGAAAACATCTATCCTACCAACGACAGACTATCCCGATGATCAGTTTCACTTAGAAAGTTGTAAGCCTACACGATTTCTTTCAAGATTGATCATTGGACATTGACGAGCACCTTAAGTTGGATGGTTCTCACTATGCTAATGGATACATCACTCATGCTGACGAATACACCTTATGTTGGTTGGTTCTTGCACCTTAGGCTACACCACTCACTGCAGATGTAAGTCTGCTATGCTTTCTCCTTGAGTTGGCCATCGTACACATATAACCTTTCTTTTCTAAGGATCAGGATAACACCCCTAGCAGCACCTCCCTATGGGCACTATATTTGGATCATGTCCTTTGCGATCCCATTTAGACACTACACAAGTTACTAAGAAATTAGATAGTTCCCCTTTCTTGTATACCACCCCTATGATTGAAGAATCCATCCTATGGACGTGTAGATTCTCCCTTAGTCTAGTAAATCTAAGATAGGTCAAGCCCACATAGCCCCTTCTTAGTGTGTTCCCTCACAAATGAATAGGTTCCACACAAACATATAAAGAAAATATATATTCACTTGTGGATTAGGAGGACACCTCTAACGGTACCTTTTCTCAAGCAGACATCTTATCTTTAGGGCAATGTCAACAAAACTCCTTGTAAGAATCACGTGACTACTTTTTAGTTGATATAAGTCCCCAACAACATTCTCTCAGTAGTCGCCCCTAAGTTGTGTTCCAATTGTTGTGCAACTAACTGATCACCCCAACAGTTGCTCCCTGAGTTAGAAGATGTAAGTCTACTATGCCTTCTTCCTAGCATAGTCATTGCACACCAAAAAGCAACCCCTTAGGTTGGCAAGCTCTACCCCACAGCCGATAGAGCATTCATTTGGATTTGTAAATCTAAGATAAGATAAGTTCGATATAGTCCCTTTCTCATTGGGTCCATCCCACACCGACATGGTCCATAAATTAAAACTATCAAATTTGACCGAGCTCACATCCCCAATGGATATGCCCTTAATTCAAAATCAAACTTAGCCAAATAAACTATATCAAATCACATGAAATTAAGATAAAATTAAACCTGACTACTTTTGAGTTGACATAATTCCATGTGGCATTCCTCAGTAGTTGCCCTAGGTCAGGTTCAATTTGTTGTGCATCTAAGAGGTCACCCCAACGGTTGTTCCTTACTTTAAAAGATGTAAGTCTATGCCCTTCCCCAAGCATAATCATCGACACCAAAGGCAACCCCTTAGGTTGCCTAACACTACCCCGTATAGGATAGACTATCCCTTTGGATTTGTAAACTTGAGGTAGGTCATGGTTGATATAACCCCTTCTTTGTAGGTCCATTACACACCAATAGAGTTCATACATTAACTCAGATTAAATCAAACCCAACCTGATTTTCCCCAGTGGAGTTAAATCACACCCTACTCCCTAATGGAGCCCCAAATCATATATAAACAAGTCAAGCAACTAAATCAAATTCAAAATAAGCCTCCCTAGTGGAGCCAAATTAAAGCAACTCCCCTAGTAGAGTCTAAATAATAGAAATCCAACCAAACTTATATTCCTAGTGGATACATCAACAAACAAATCTATGAAATTAAACACAAATCCCAATCCCCAACAGATAGCCTGAACCTGCTTCCCTAGTGGAAGGTTCATATACTCAATCCTCAATGGCCTCGAGCAGATATCTCTAGTAGATATGCCTCCACATAAATTAAAATAAAATAAATTAAAGTTGATTCGATCATAATCCCTAGTGGATTATAGATTCTTATCCTCAGTGGATCTTCTTTCCATAAATGATATAATCAAATCAAATTCAAACTTTATCCCCAATAGATTTTCATCTTCTATGCCCTCGATATACACCCACATGTCATGTCCAATGCATGTGTGATCTCCTAGTGGATCTCCCTCCATGTCCTTAACATGGAATTGTGATCAAATCTTATTTCTTCTCTTATGCACAGCTTTAATACTTCAACCAAAAGCCTAACAATGCATTCATTCAAATTACATATCTTAACATTATAATCAACATTTTTATAATTTGTGATGGTGCAAGCTCAATCTAACTATACAATATCATGCTAAACAAATTATAGTGTGAATTAACACACTATATTATATTACAATATATTATGTTATGTTATAATTTGCTATAATATAATATATTGTCTAACATTACACCTCATTAGAATCACTTAAAAGAAACAAATAACAATATTTTCTCAAAATATGAATAATGTCCATTTTGGATGTAAAATTATTATTATTTTGTTAGAAATGGTACAAAATAGCATCATTTTGGTGTTGCTTCTTTGGTGTGCACCTTGAATTTGGCCAAATTCTTCCATCTTAACCTTCAAATTAACATTTTTGTGAGTTTGGACCAAATGTATTATAACAAAAGTAAAAACATTTTTGTGAGTTTGGACCAAATGTATTATAACAAAAGTGAAACATACTAAAATGTACAATAACATTTAGTAACACACCACCACATTCATATATATGTGAAGTTATATTGTTATGTATATTATATTTTAATATGCTTTCATATAATATAATATCTTACATTACACCTTAAAATGAATCACTTTAAGCAAAAAAATATAAATTTTGGTTGAAAAATAACATTTATTTTGGATGCAAAATTCCATTCTTTTGATTAAAAGATACACCATAGAACACCCCCAATGATGTTCCCTAAAGCTTACCTAAAATTTGGCCAAATGCCATCATCTCTTCCTATAAACTAGTATTTTTATGTATCATACTATAACAAACTAAAATATGCTAAGCAACAATTAGTAATACATAATAGAATGCTATAATTCATGATGCTACCCTATGTTATGGAATCTTATATTATAATACACTATAACATATTACATTATATTATATTATATTGCATTTCACATCACAATGGATTGCTTAAGATAAAAATCATAAAATTAGTCTAAATAATAAAACTATATATTTAGTCGTGATCACTTACATATTTTAAATTTGAACAATATATTGGGATGCCAGTTTCACCTATTATGAATTTTGGCCAAATTCCACCATTTTAAAGTCTAAATCAACATTTTTATAAATAATGCTAATGTAGGCTTGACTGCATGATTGTAAAATAATAAAAGAATTTAAAATGCACTGAATAATATATTTTGAAATATGATGTTATACTATGCTACAACATATAATATTTATTTTGAACATATAATCTTACTTTTTTAACTATAAGTGGTGCATCACACTATTGGTACTACAACTAATTCCCACTTCAAATTTAACAAATTTCATCATCTGATTTTTTAAATCAATATTTTTATGATTTATATTAATATACACTATAGAGCACAATACCATAATATACTAAAACATTTCAAAACATCTTATAACATACAAAAACACATCACTACATGCTCAAATATATGATGCTACATTACACTATAATAGATAGTATTATAATATGATTTAGAGTTAGCATTTAGGGTATTCAAATCTTTAATAGTCAAGGGAAAGTCTCCTGAAGACATTTTCTTTAGCTACCAAAACTATGTGAGGATTGGGTCATTCTTTAGATCTACTCCTAATGAAATCTTTATTTAAGGTTTAAGGTTTAGGGTTTAGGGGCTAAGGGTTTAGGGTTAGTTTATGGTTTGGGGTTTAGAATTTAGGGTTTAGAGTTAGTTTAGGGTTTATGGTTTAGGGTTTAGGGTTTGGGATTTAGAGTTTAGGGTTTAGGGTTATAGGCTTTACGGTTTAGGGTCTATGGTTTTAGGGTTTAGGGTTTATAATTTAGGATTTAGGGTTTTAGGGTTTAGGGTTTAGGGTAAAGGGTTTAGGGTTTAGGTTTTATGATTTAGGGAATAGGTTTTAGGGTTTAGTGTTTAACATTTAAGGTTTTTAGGGTTTAGGGTATAAGGTTTAGTGTTTAGGTTTACATTGAAGTTTAGGGTTTAGGCTTTAGGATGTAAGGTTTTATTTTTTTAACAAAGTTCAAATTTAGATTCAACATTTCTTCTTTTCTAATTCATCAACTAAGAAGCACCCCAAGTTTTCTAAGATGCAAACGATGACATAAATAAAAAATGAGCACAAATTAAAACCCTTGATAAGTAGAATCATCTCTACTATAAAGACACAGTTCTATAAGAAACAGACCAGATCGGTCATTCTTCCATTTCACCAGCTCCAATCAGAACAACCCCCACCTCTCGAGTAGCAGGATCTACCATCATATCTCCAATCTCCCCTACGCAACCACCACGGTTGTAACCTCTATCGCTCATCTCAACTCCATAACCACCACTACTCTAACAACCACCTCCATATTCACCAACATCTCCAGATCCCCCACCACCACTACGATAACTATAATCTCCACCACTAGATATAGAGTGAGCCTAGTTGACGGTGATGTTCGTACTGTCAAAGTTCTACCCATTGTTATAGTTTAGGGTTTGTGGTTAGTTTGGGTTGGGTTGGGTTTAGTTTTTTGTGGTTGGGGGGGTTTAGGGTTTGTTTTTTTTGGTTGGGGGTTTTAGGGTTTAAGGTTTAGGGTTTAAGGTTTATGGTTTAAAGTTTTAGAATTTAGGGTTTAGGGTTTGGTGTTTAGGGTTTAAGGTTTTAGGATTTAGGGTTTAAGATTTGGGGATGTAGGTTTACAGTTATAGGTTTAGGGTTTAGGGTTTAACATTTTTTTAATTAATTAAACCAATAGGTTTATGTTTATTTAGTTTATTTTTTATTTATTTGAGTTTATTTTATATTTTATTTTTATTTAGTTTAATTTATTTATTTTAGGTTTATTTATTTTATTTTAGGTTTTTTATTTTAGTTTATTTTTTTGGTTTAGGTTTTTTGTAGTTGAGTTTTATTTCTATTTTATTTTTATTTTTAGGTTTAGCTTTTTATTTTATTTTTTTAGGTTTAGGTTTTAGGTTTTTATTTTAGGTTTATTTTTAGCTTTTATTTTTTAGTTTATGTTTAGGTTTATTTTTAGTTTATTTTATTATATTTAGTTTAAGTTTATTTTATTTTAAGTTTAGGTTTAGTTTTTATTCATTTTAGTTTAGGTTTAGGTTTATTTTATTTTATTTATTATTTATTGTTTTGTTTTTTTTTTAGTTTTGGGTTTAGCTTTTATTTTGTATTTATTTTTTGGTTTTATTTTTAATTTTATTTTTTTTATTTTTATGTTTTCATTTATTTTTTGTTTTATTTTATTTTAGGTTGATTTTATTTTTATTTTAAGTTTAGTTTTTATTTTATTTAGGTTTTTTATTTTTCAGTTTAGTTTAGGTTTTTATTTTTTTTATTTTAGTTTAGTTTTTTTTTAGGTTTAAGTTTAGGTTAAGGTTTAGGTTTAGGTTTTAGTTTATGTTTTTATTTTATTTTATTAAGGTTTAGGTATTTTATATATTTTATTTTTAGTTTTTATTTAGTTTAGGTTTAGGTTTTTAGGTTTTTAGGGTTTAAGGTTTAAGGTTTAGGGCTTAGGGTTTGGGATTTAGGTTTACGATTTTGGGTTTAGATTTTAGGTTTAGGGTTTAAGTTTTAATTTAGGGTTTAGGGTTTAATGTATTTTTAATAGAGAACAAATTTAGATTCAACATTTCTTCTTTTTTGATTTCATTAACCATGTAGCACCCCAAGTTTTCTAAGACACAAGCGATGACATAGATAAACAATGAGCACCCATAGAGAAAATCTAAAACCCTAGATAAGTAGAATCGTCTTTACTATAAAGGCACAATTCCATAAGTAGCAGAGTGGATCGATCATTCTTTAGCTTCTCTAGTTCCCATCATAACCTCCCCTGCCTCTTGAGTAGCACGATTCGCCATGGTATCCCTATTCTCTCCCTCCTCCACCACCATGGTTGTAACCTCCCTAGTTCCTCGCACCTCCATAACCACCACTGCCCTGATCACCACTTCCATATCCACCAGCACCTCCAGATCCCCCACCACCACTATGATAACTTCCACCTCTGCCTTCACCACCATTGCCAAATCTAAAAAGCCTATGATGATATTACTGCCATCAAGGTTTTTCCCATCCTTAGGTTTTAGGGCTAGTTTAGGGTTTAGGGTTTAGGGTTTGGGTTTAGGGTTTAGGGTTATAGATTTGAGGGTTTAGGGTTTACGGTTTAGGGTTTTAGGGTTTAGGGTTTACGATTTTAGGGTTTAAGGTTTAGGGTTTAGGGTTAGGGTTTTATGGTTTAGGGTTTAGAGTTTAGGGTTGTAAGTTTACGGTTGTAGGTTTAGCATTTAGGGTTTAGGGTTAGTTTTAGGGTTTAGGGTTTAGGGTTTGGGATTTAGGGTTTAGATTTTTTTAATTAAGGAAATCAGTAGGTTTAGGTTTATTTAGTTTATTTTTTATTTATTTGAGTTTATTTTATTTTTTATTTTAATTTAGTTTAGTATATTTATTTTAGTTTAGGTTTTTTATTTTAGTTTATTTTTAAGGTTTAGGTTTATCTTTTAGTTGAGTTTATTTTATTTTTTATGTTTAGGTTTTATTTTTTATTTTTAGGTTTTGGTTTAGGTTTCTATTTCATTTTTTTAGGTTTAGGTTTTAGGTTTTTATTTTAGGTTTATTTTTAAGTTTTATTTTATTGTTTATGTTTAGGTTTATTTTTAGTTTATTTTAATTTATTTAGTTTAGGTTTAGGTCTAGTTTTATTTTATTTTAGGATTAATTTTAGGATTTATTTATTTTATTTTAGTTTATTTTAGTTTAGGTTTAGTTTTTTTTTATTTAATTTTTTTATTATTATTTTAGGTTCAGGATTTTTTTAGTTTAGGGTTTAGATTTTATTTTTTATTTATTGTACAATTTTATTTTTAGCTTTCATTTTTTAGGTTTATGTTTTTTTTAATTTTTATTTTATTTTATTTTAACTTTATTTTATTTTTATTTTAGGTTTAATTTATTCTTCAAGGTTTAATTTGATGGTGATGTTCTTGTCTCAAGGTTACCACCCAAGGTTTAGGGTTTAGGTTTTACCACCATTTAAGGTTTAGGGTTTAGAGTTTAGTTTAGGATTTAAGGTTGGGATTAGGGTTTAGTGGTTTAGGTTTGTTGTGGTAGGGTTTAAGGTTTAGGTTTGGGGTTTAGAGGTTTAAGGTGAGGTGGTTTAGGTTTAGGGGTTTAGGGGTTTAGGGTTCAGGGTTTAGTTTTTAGGGTTGTAGCTTTATGGTTTAGGGTTTAGGGTTAGTATTAGGGTTTAGGGTTTAGGATTTAGGGTTTAGGTCATTTAATAAAAAATTAAGTTAACTTGTTAGTTTAGGTTTATTTAGTTTACTTAGTTTATTTTTATTTATTTGAGTTTATTTTATCTTTTATTTTTATTTAGATTTATTTATTTTTATTTAGCTTAGTCTATTTATTTTAGGTTTACTTATTTTAGTTTAGGTTTTTAACTTTTGTTTATTTTTTTAGGTTCAAGTTTATTTATTTTAGTTGAGTTTTATTTTAATTTTATTTTATTGGTTTAGGTTTAGGTTTTGGTTTTTATTTTATTTTTTTGGGTGTAGCTTTTAGGATTTTATTTTAGGTTTATATTTAGGTTTTAGTTTTTAGTTTAGGTTTAAGTTTATTTTATATTATTTAGTTTAGGTTTAGGTTTAGCTTTAATTTATTATAAGTTTAGGTTTAGGATTTACTTATTTTAGTTTAGTTTAATTTATTTTTGGTTTAGGTTTATTTTATTTTGTTTATTTTATTTTTATTTTATGTTTGCAATTTTTTTAGTTTAAGGTTTAGATATTATTTTTTATTTATTATTCAATTTTCTTTTTATGTTTATTTTATAGGTTTAGGTTTTTATTTAATTTTTATTTTATTTTATTTTAGGTTTATTTTAATTTTATTTTAGGTTTAGTTTTATTTTATTTAGGTTTTTTATTTTTTAGTTTAGTTTAGGTTTTTATTTATTTTTATTTTATATTTATATTTTCTTTTAGGTTTAGGTTTAGGTTTTTAGTTTATGTTTTTATTTTATTTTTTTTATTTATTTTATTTTGGTTTAGGATTTTTTCTTTATTTTATTTATTGGTTTTATTTAGTTTAGGTTTAGCTTTTTAGGTTTTTAGGGTTTAGGGGTTAGGTTTTATGTTTTAGGTTTAGGGTTTAAGTTTTAGTTTGGGGTTTAGGATTTAGGATTTAGGGTTTAAGATTTCTTTTTCATTTGATGAACCAAGTAGCACCCCAATGTTTCTAAGACACAAGCGAGGACATAGATAAAAAATGAGCACCCATAGAAAAAATTAAAAACCTTAGATAAGTAGATCTGTCTCTTGTATAAAAACATAGTTCCATATGTAGTGATCGGATCGCATTCTTCGCTTTATTCTCATCAACCACTCGAGTGGGATCCGCCATCATATCCCGGATGTCTCCCTCCACTACCACCATGGTTGTAACCATCCTTTCTCCTCCCACCTCCATAACCACCACTGCTCTGACCACCACCTCCATATCCACCAACACTTCCAGATCCCCCACCACAATTATGATAATTATCGCCTCCGCCTTTGCCTCCATTGCCAGATCTAGACCAATTCTAGTTGACGGTGGTGTTCCTGCCATCAAGGTTCTACCCATTCTTAGAGTTTTGGGTTAGTTTAGGGTTCAGGGTTTATGGTTTAGGGTTAGTTTTCCATTTAGGGTTTAGGGTTTTAGGTTTTAGGGTTTAGGACTTAAGGTTTATGGTTTAGGGTTTAGGGTTTGGTGTTTAGGGTTTAGTGTTCAGGGTTTTGGGTTTAGGGTTTAGGGTTTAGGATTTAGGGTTTAGGGGTTTAGGGTTGTAGGCTTAGGGTTTAAGGTTTAGGGTTTAGGATTTAGGGTTTAGGCATTTTAAAAAAAATTAAGTAACTAACGGGTGTAGGTTTATTTAGTTTATTTTTTATTTATTTGAGTTTATTTGATTTTTTATTTTTATTTAGCTTTATTTTTTTATTTTGTTTAGTTATTTAATTTTATGTTTATTTATTTTAATTTAGGTTATTTATTTTAATTTATTTTTAGGTTCAAGTTCATTTTTTAGTTGAGTCTTATTTTTATTTTATTTTTTAGGTTCAGGTTTAGGTTTTTTTTAGGTTTAGGTTTTAGGTTTTATTTTAGGTTTATTTTTAAGTTTTATTTTTTAGTTTAGGTTTACATTTATTTTTAGTTTATTTTATTTTAATTAGTTTAGGGTTTAAGTTTAATTTATTTTAGGTTTAGGTTTATGTTTTATTTATTTTAGCTTAGTTTATTTTAATTTATGTTTATGTTTATTTTATTTTGGTTATTTTAGGTTTAGCTTTTTTTTTAGTTTAGGGTTTAGGTTTTATTTTTTATTTACTTTTAGTTTATTTTTTAGTTTTAGGCTTTTATTTAGTTTTAATTTTATTTTATTTTAGGTTTATTTTATTCTTATTTTACATTTTGTTTTTTATTTAGGTTTTTTATTTTTAGGTTTATTTTATTTTTTAGTTTAGTTTAGGTTTTTATTTATTTTATTTTAGTTTATTTTTATTTTTTGTTTTATTTTATTTTTAGGTTTAGATTTAGGTTTTAGTCTAGTTTTTTATTTTATTTTATTTTATTTGTTTATTTATGTTTAGTTTATTTTTTATTTTATTATTAGGTTTTATTTAGTTTAGGTTTAGGTTTTTAGATTTTTATGGTTGAGGGTTTAGGGTTTAAGGTTTAGGTTTTAGGATTTTAGGGTTTATGGTTTTGAGTTAGGGTTTAGGATTTAGGGTTTAAAGTTTAGGTTTAGCTTAGGGTTTAGGTTTAGTTTAGGGTTTAATCTTTATGATTTAGGATTTTTGGGGTTTAGGGTTAGTTTAGGGTCTAGGGTTTAGGATTTTAGCATTTATGGTTTAGGGTTGAAGATTTAGGGTTAGGTTATGGTTTAGGGTTTAGAGTTTTAGATTTAGAGATTAGGGTTTAGGGTTTTGGCTTTAGGGGTGTTTTTTTTAAAATTAAGTAAACCTGTAAGTTTAGGTTTATTTTGTTAAATTTCTAATTTTATTTAGGTTTGTTTTCTATTTTTATTTAGTTTAGTTAATTTATTTTAGATTTATTTATTTTAGATTAGGGTTTCCCTTTTAGTTTATTTTTATGTTTAGGTTTGGGTTTATGCTTATTTTTTAGGTTTAAGTTTTATATTTTATTTTTAGGTTTAGGTTTAGGCTTTTATTTTGTTTTTCTAGGTTCAGATTTTAGGTTTTTATTTTAGGTTTTATTTTTTAGTTTAGGTTTAGGTTTATTTTTAGTTTCTATTATTTTGTTTACTTTAGGGTTTAAGTTTAGTTTATTTTCTATTTAGGTTTAGGTTTTATTTATTTCTGTTTAGTTTACTTTAGTTTAGGTTTAAGTTGATTTTATTTTATTTATTTTAGGTTTAGTTTATTTTTTCTTAGGGTTTAGGTTTTATTTATTTTTTATTTTAGATTTATTTTTAGTCTTAAGTTTTTATTTTACTTTCTTTTAGCTTTATTTTATTTTTATTTTACATATAATTTTAATTTTATTTATATTTTTTATTTTTAGATTTATTTTATTTTATAATTTTGTTTAGGTTTTTATTTATTTTATTTTAGTTTAGTTTATGTATTTTATTTTATTTTAATTTTACATTTAGGTTTAGGTTTAGATTTAGGTTTAGGATTTAGCCTAGGTTTTCATTTTATTTTATTTTTTTATTTAGGTTTAAGTTTATATATTTATTTTATTTTCAAGCATTATTTAGTTTAGGTTTAGGTTTTTTTATTTTTAGGTTTTTAGGGATTAGGTTTTATTTTTGTTTAGATTTTTTTTAGTTTAATTTTGAAGTTTATGTTTAGGTTTAGTTTTATTTTTTTTGGTTTAGTTTTATTTTTATTTTGTTTTTTAGGTTTAGCTTTTATTTTTTATTTTTAGGTTTAGGTTTTTGCTTTTTTTTATTTTTTTTGTTTATGTTTTATGTTTTTATTTTAGGTTTATTTTAAGTTTTATTTTTTAGTTTAGATTTAGGTTTATTTTTAGTTTATTTAATTTTATTTAGGGTTTAGGTTTAGTTTTATGTTTAGTTTACTTTAAGCTTATGTATAAATTTTATTTATTTTAGTTTAATTTATTTTAGTTTAGTTTATTTTAGTTTAGGTTTAGGTTCATCTTATTTTTATTTTAGGTTTAGGTGTTTTAGTTTAGGGTTTAGGTTTTATTTTTAATTTATTTTTAGGTTTATTTTTTAGTTTTAGGTTTTTATTTAGTTTTTATTTTATTTTATTCTAGCTTTATTTTACTTTTTATTTTAAGTTTAGTTTTTATTTTATTTAGGTTTTTTGTATTTTAGTTTAGTTTAAGTTTTTAAATATTTTATTTTAGTTTAGTTTTTATTTTTTATTTTATTTTCTTTTTAAGTTTATCTTCAGGTTTAAGTTTAGGTTTTTATTTATTTTATTTTTTATTTTATTTTGGTTTAGTGTTTTTATTTATTTTTTTTAGGTTTTATTTATTTTAAGTTTTGGGTTTTAGCTTTTTAGGGTTTAGGATTTAGGCTTAGTTAAAGGTTTAGGGTTTAAGATTTTTGATTTGGGGTTTAGGGTTTAGGGTTTAGGTTTTAGGTTTTAGGGTTTAGGGTTTAGGGTTTAGGGTTTTAGGGTTTAGGGTTTAGGATTTTGGGTTTAGGGTTTAGGTTTTAGGTTTAGGTTCATGTTTTAGTGTAGAGTTTAGGATATTTTTTTTTTTGTAACAAAGAACAAATTTAGATTCAACATTTCTTCTTTTTGATTTTATTAACCAAGTAACACACCAAGTTTTCTAAGACACAAGCAATGACATAGATAAAAAATGAGCACGCATAGAGTAAATAAAAAACCATAGTTAATTAGAACCATGTCTACTGTAAAGACATAGTTCCATAAGCTGCAGATCGGATCAGCCATTCTTCAGTTTCTCTTGTTCTTATTAGAACCACTTCAGCTTCTCGAGTAGCGTGATCCACCATGTATCCGATCTCTCACCACCACCATGTAACCTTGCCGCTCCTCCCACTTCCATAACCACCACTACTCTAACCACCACCTTCATATCCACCACCACCTCCATATCCACCAACACCTCTAGATCCTCCACCACCACTATGATAACTGTCGCCTCCACCATCGCCTCCACCACAAGATCTAGATTAAGCCTAGTTGACGGTGATGTTCTTGGCGTCAAGGTTCTACCCATTCTTAGGGTTTAGGTTTATTAAGTTTTAGGTTTTAGGTTTATGTTTTAATTTATTTAGTTACTTAAGGCTTAAGTTTTAGGGTTTAGGGTTTAGTGTTTGGGTTTAGGGTTTAAGGTTTAGGATTTAGGGTTTAGGGATTAAGATTTTAGGGTTTAGGTATTTAGGGTTTAAAGTTTAGCATTTAGGGTTTTGGGGTTTAGGGTTTTAGGGTTAGGGTTTAGCGTTTTAAGGGTTTAGGGTTAGTTTAGGGTTTACGCTTTATGGTTTAGGGTTTAGGGTTTTGGTTAGTTTAGTTGTTAGGGTTTTAGGTTTTAGGGTTTAGGGTTTAGGGTTTATGGTTTAAGGTTTAGGATTAAGGTTAGGGTTTCGGGTAGTGTTTAAGGTTTAGGGTTAGTTTAACGTTTAGGGTGGTAGATTTAGGGTTGTAGGTTTAGGGTTTAGGGTTATTTTTAGGGCTTATAGTTTAGGATTTAAGCTTTTGGGTTTAGGGTTTACATTTTTTTTAAATTAAGTAAATTGGTAGGTTTAGGTTTATTTAGTTTTTTTAGTTTATTTTTTATTTTTAAGTTTGTTTTATTTTTTAATTTTTTAGGGTTTCTTTTAATTTTTCTTTAGTTTAGTTTATTTATTTTAGGTTTATTTATTTTAGTTTCAGTTTTTTATTTTAGTTTACTTTTTAGGCTTAAGTTTAGGTTTATGTTTATTTTTTAGTTGAGTTTTATTTTTATTTTATTTATAAGGTTTAGGTTTTATTTTTTCTTTTTAGGTTTAGGTTTATGTTTTTATTTTATTTTTTTAGGTTTAGGTATTAGGTTTTTATTTGAGGTTTATTTTTAGATTTTATTTTTTAGTTTTAGTTTAGGTTTATTTTTTATTTATTTTATTTTATTTAGTTTAGGGTTTAGGTTTAGTTTATTTTATGTTTAGGTTTAGGTTTTATTTATTTTAGTTTAGGTTTAAGGTTATTTTATTTTTATATTTTAGGTTTAGGTTTTTGTTTAGTTTAGGGTTTAGGTTTTAATTTTTATTTATTTTAAGGTTTTATTTTTAGGTTTATTTTTTTAGGTATATTTATTTTAGTTTAGGTATTTTTTGTTTTAGTTTATCTTTTAGGTTTAGGATTAGGTTTATGTTTATTTTTTTAGTTGGGTTTTATTTTTATTTTATTTTTTAGGTTTAGATTTTATTTATTATTTTTAGGTTTAGGTTTAGGATTTTATTTTATTTTCTTAGGTTTATGTTTTAGGTTTTGTTTTTAGGTTTTATTTTTTAATTTATGTTTAGGTTTATTTTTAGTTTATTTAATTTTATTTAGGGTTTCAGTTTAGGTTTAGGTTCAATTTGTTTTTGGTTTAAGCTTAGGTTTTATTTATTATAATTTAGGTTATTTTAGTTTAGATTTAGGTTTATTTTATATTTATTTTAGGTTATTTTTTTAAGTTTAGGGCTTAGGTTTTTTTATTAATTTTATTTTAGCATTTAATTAGTTTAAGTTTATGTTTTTAACTTTTTTGTGTTTACAGTTCAGGGTTTAGTTTAGATTTTAGGTTTTAGGATTTAGGGTTTAGGGCTTTAGGGCTTTAGGGTTTATGATTTAGGGTTTTGGGTTTAGGGTTCAGGCTTAGGGTTTAAGTTTTAGGTATAGGGTTCAAGTTTTAGTTTAGGGTTTAGGGTTTTTGGTTTTTTTTTTAATAGAGAAGAAATTTAGATTTAATATTTCTTCTTTTTGATTTCATCCATCAAGTAACACACAGATTTCTAAGACGCAAGTGACAACATTGATAAAAAATGAGCACACATAGATCAAATTGAAAACCATAGATAACTATAATTGTCTCTACCATGAAGGCACAGTTCCATAAGCAGTAGATTGGATCAGTCGTTCTTCACTTTCTTGAGTTCCCATTAGAACCACCTTCATATCTCTAATCTCTCCCTACACCACCACCATGGCTGTAACTTCCATCTCTCCTCCCGCCTCCATAACCACCACTGCTTCGACCACCACCTCCATATCCACCAGAACCTCTAGATCCCCCACCAGCACTATGATAAATGCCACCTCCGCCTTCTCCTCCACCACCAAATCTAGACTGAGCCAGGTTGACGGTGATGTTCTTGCGGTCAAGGTTCTGCCCATTCTTAGGGTTTAGATTTAGGTTTAGGTTTATTCAGTTTTATGGTTTAGATTTACTTTTAAATTTATTTAGTTAGTTTAGATTTATGTTTAGAGTTTTTGGTTTAGAGTTTAGGATTGAGGGTTAAGATTTAGGGTTTAGGATTTAGGGTGTTTGGGTTAGGGTTTAGCATTTAGGGTTTTAGGGTTTATGCTTTTAGGGCTTAGGGTTTAGGATTAGTGTTTTTTTTGGGAAATTAGGGGAATTTTATTTCCACAAAGAAATGGTACAAAGTCCTTAGAGGGGGAAAATCTCTAAGCTAATGCTCAAAGAACAACAAAGGAGATAATGAATAGATAAGGAAATGAATCTAATCAAAATGAAATCCACAATCTCTTCCACACCTTCTTGACAGAAAGTCTTGAAGATCCAACAAAAGCTTGAAAGGGATTAGTACAGATAATGAAACAATTAAATAAGCATAGAAAATAAATAAAGGATGAAAAATGAAGATTATTAATGTCTTAAGGAGCACCATATATAAAATGAATCAAGTGAAGGTTACACATATACATACACAAAAAAAATCATGGACATCATTGTCGCACTTATAGCACCTTGTCCAATGATGATCATCACAAACATAAGACAATAAATATACAAAAAAACCAAAAATATATTAAGCTTATAAAAATAGATAAAGAGGTACCCCATTAGTAAACCATTAGCCCATAGAGAGCACCACCAATATTATCCAACCTAAAATTTAGATTATCATCAAGAATGGTAGGTAGTAAGGCATCCAACAAACCAGGAAAGGGTAGAGAGTTGGCCACAATCTAGATGAAAAAATTCCAGCATGTAAAAATCAAAAAAGAGGAATGTGAAAGGAGATAGCTAGTGCCATAGATAGACTTGTCAAGATCAAAAAAAGTGTAACAAAGTAGATAGTATTTAGACCAAAACAGCCAGCTAGAACCACCAATCTAAGCAGTCAGCAAGGCAGTCCACCTTGCAAACCACCAAAAGAGCCAAGGATTCAAATCAGTGGAGCTAGACCCAATCTTTCCATTAGCGATATTGAATATAACCCAAGGAAAATCCATAGCTAGTAGCCACCAATCCAAAATCAAAGATAGGAGAATCCAATTAAAACAGCTAGATACAATAGCCAAAAATAAATAGGGAAAAAATCTTGTAAAATTAAAGATAGTCAGACAGCCAGTGGCAACCGCAGACATAACAAAACACCTCCATGCATATAAGAAAACCAACAGGGACAACATCAACCCAATCCAAAACACCTCCAAGCGAGTTAGGCCTTCCAGGTTAATACTAGTTAAGAAGAGAACCTCATTATTAGAGGAGATACACGATAGTTAAACGAGCTAACAAGATAGCCAAAAACAACACTCATCCATAATAACATAAAAGAAAAGGTAGAAAGCTGCAAGAAAATAATTCTCCAAACCATAACCAGAGGGATAGAATAAGGAGCCTTAAATGTCACATAACTCCTCATAGCTGCAAGAGCAAAAACCACAACACCACTACTATCAACATCCACTTTCCATGAGCAAACCCCCACCAAGAAGGTCAAACCCCAAAACAACACATAGAGGGGTAAGAACTACTGGAAAGGATGAGACTCAAGAGAGAATGAACAAACAAAATCAATAATAAAAACCAACCAAATCAACAAACAACAAGGAGACAAACCAACCAACCACAGCAAGAAGATCACAAGGGCAGCAGGAGTAACACCCAGAAAAGGCAAAGACCCACATCTAAGAAACAACAGGCAAAAGCCAACTCAAGAATGCAAAGAAAAAAAAGAAAGCTGCAAAGAGATCTAACCAAAAAGGGGAGTCACACTAAATAGATGACAAGCATGACCCAAACACCACTTGCAGCCAATACCACTACCAATATGGGAGAGAAAGGAAACCAAAAAAAGAAAATATAGAAAAAACCAATGACTAAAAAGACAACCTCAACCCATTGAAAGAGTGGGAAGAAACCAAACAAGAAAAAACAAATATTTTTAGGAGAAGAAAGAAATAAAGAACAAACCAACATAAGGTAAAGCCAGAAATAAACAAAACCAAAAGCAAGTGGAAAGCCAAAGCACCACAGGAGAAGAAAAGATTAAAATCTTCTAACATAAGGCAAACCCATTTTATCAAGATTTACCAGACCCTTTAAAAGAAAAGGGATGTCATCATAAGAAAACATTTGCATAGAAGAAAACTTGGCTCCTTAATTGGCAAGAAAGTCAGTGCAGAAATGGATTCCCTCTAGATATGAGAAATTTGAAAATCTAGGTTAGCAAGAAGCCACCTATTATGATTAAGTAAATAAAACACTTCAACATTACCATGAGCATCAGAATTGACTAAGTGTAAAAGGAGGATGGTATTAACTTCAAACTAGATCTTATGAAAACCTAGTTGTAAACAAATATAAAACCATGATAAAAACCTTTTAGTTTAGCAAATAGAACAGACTAAGGCTCTAAAAGGGAAGCAAAAGCAGAGATAACCTTCCCACTATAATCTCTCAAAATTCCACCACATCCACGATAACCATTAGAAACTAAACCATCAGTGTTAACCTTAATGAATTGAGCATTGGGTTTAATCCAGTATATAATTTTTAGGGTAGGAGAGACATTACAGGAAGGAAGGTTAATCCCAAAAATGAAGGCCATAGACTTACGCCCTTTAAAACAATGATGAGTAATAAGATTAGCTTTGAAAAGAGACATAATTTTATATTTGGATCTAGCAATAATATGATGATAGTTTATAGGAATACTACGATGCTTAGCATCATTTCTCGCCATCCAAATATACCAAAGAATAGTAGTTGCTAAAACAATTTTAACAAGACCCTTAGAAGTATATGAGAAACAAGCTTCAACAAGTTGCATAATAGAAAATAAACTATTAAAGTGGAAAAAGTTAAAAATATTATCATACCAATTCCACACTCTAGGAGCAATAGGGCCATTCACAAAAACATGATCCACTGTTTCAATGTGATGGCAATAATAGCATTTAGAGGTGAGATGAAAGCCTTTTTTCCAGAAGAGTAGCATCCACAAGGATATAATGCTTCAGAATATGCCAAGTTAAAATTGAGAATTAATTAAGAATAGAATAATTCTAGATTTTAGTAAAAACCAAAGAATATTGATAATTAAATTTGATGAAATGCCAAACATCCTTAAAAACAAATTCTCTAGAGGATGAATATTTAAAGTGAATTTGGTCAGGTTTATTAGGGAAAGGGCAAATATTAAGGATTTTGTCAATTATCACCATAGGAACAAGGGTATTTGATTGATCCACATCCCATTTATTATGAGTAATTAACTGATTAATCTTAAGCATCATAGTGGAATCCATTTTGAGTAAGGAATCAATAGAACTCGGCCTCAACCAATTATCTTGCCAGAAGAAAGAGGAACTCGAATTGACACCCCAAGAAATAAGGTTCTCAGCATGCCATTTGATACTACAAAGTCTTCTCCACACTAGAGAATCCCCTAATTAGAAAGCACAAATGAGGGGATGTTTGCCCTAACAATATTTAGCATGCATAAACTTAGACCAGTAACTTTGATTATTTCTAAAATTCAACCACATTTTGTAAGAAAAATAGTTAATAATATCCTCTAATATTTTACAGACCAAGGCACCTTCATTATTAGTACCACAAAAAATTATGCCAACTAGCACAATGTAACCTTTTAGAAGAGGAGTTAGAACACCAAGAAAGTTATTAAAAAGTTTATTGATTCTTTTAATAATAGAACGTGTAGGAACAATAGTAGACAAGAGATATAGAGGCAAAGAATAAAGGGTACTTTTGATCAAGATAAGTCTAGCACCAAGGAAAGTAAATGAAACTCCCAAGAATAGGTTTTCTTATTTAGTTTTTGAATGACTTCATCAAATAAGGAAGATCATTTTGTTCCTCTATATAAAGGAGTACCCAAATACTTAATAGGGAGAATTTGATGCAAAAAACCTGTAATATTCTTGATAACATTAATCCTAGCAAGGAAATATAAGAGCTAGTAATAATACAACTTTTTCATGATTAATATTCAAGCCACTTTCCCTACCAAAGAAAGCTAAGAACTTACACAGTTTTTTAATATAAAGAGTAGAACCATTGCAGAATATAATGAAATCATCAGCAAAACTAAGGTGAGAAATGGGTAACTCACCACAAGTTTTAAAATACATGTTAGGCATATTACTAAACATCTGCTCAAGACATTTAGAAAGATATTCCATAAAAATAATAAAAATTAGGAGAGAGAGGGTCCCCTTGCCTTAGACCATGAGAGGAAGAGAAGAACCCATGAACTTCACCATTGAGAAGCAAAGAAAAACAAGAATGCTCAATCCCATTCTTAATTAAAGCAATAAATTGATTAGAGAATCCAAATAAAGCTAATATTCTATAAAGAAAAACCCAACAAATATTATCATAAGCTTTGGAAATGTCAAGCTTTAAAAGAAGGATTTCACTAGGAACTTTGGCATTTAAATCATGGATTATCTCTTGGGCTAAAAGAACATTATCAGAGATGGATCTCCCTTTAACAAACTTGGTTTGATTTGGGGAGATAATTTTAGGTAGAAGGATACCCAACCTTTTAGCCAAAATTTTAGGGATAAGTTATTAAAAAAATAGCTAAGGCTAATCGGCCTAAAATCACTCCAAATTTTAAGATTATCTTTCGTAAGAATTTTGTTGTTTATTTCTCAAAACTTTTAAATTTGAAAAATAAATGTATATTATATTGGGACACCACGTAGATCCGTAGATGTACTCATTAGAGGGATCAGGTGTGACATTGAAGAATGATGTACTATCTCGAGAGATAGAAGTCATCATCCTACAATGGACCTAATCACCTAATGAGGACTCCTAAGGACAATGGGTCTTCGAATGTACCAGAGATCTTTACCTTACTTTACATGGAAAAGTAAAGTAGGGTTTATTTTAAATTAGGTTCATTAAGTTCCCTATGGAGGCAAGCCCCCATAGTTAATTACATCTTAAGGATTGAGATTCATTAAGAATACTCTCGATTAAGGTAAATGATTGGTGTCTCTTAAGATTTCAAAGATAGGACTATCAACAAATTAATTATATTTAGAAAATCAAGTGGGATTGATCTAGAGGAGAGAGTAATTATCGTAGCCAAAGAGAGATGAGTAGGGGATGCTCATGATGTTAGGAAACCTAGCGATCATCCCAAACTCTCGTATCATTGGCCTTTATATTTTTGAAATTTGAAGAGGATTATACATTTGAGTAAAATTTTTATTGGAAATCTATGGCTTAAAATTCCATAACACAAGATCATATAAATACCTAAGAGGTAAGGATTTATGCTTGTAGCCTACAAAGAGAAAAAACAATCTCAGTTCCTAAATCTAGGGAGATTTGGTGAGGGCCAAGGCATGACCTAAATCTAAGGGAAAAAAATGGGTATATGGTTTATCTCTACATGAGAGAATAAACCACCCGACTGTTGGAGTTACAACCTCCTTGGGGTGGCTGCAAATTAACTCCTCCTATGATTTTAAATACATGTAGGCATGTCTTATGCTTTGTAAGATGGATAAGCTATTATTTATTTAGAAAGGAGACTAAATACTTAAACACACTCTCTAAGAGACTAGATCATGAAGGGAATGAATAAATGACTTAATCTAATGCAAACTTTGTTAAGTTTTATTTTTATTTTTGGAGACTATGGGATTTTATATGTCTAATGCATGAGAAATTGGTTATGGTCCAAAATCAAAAATAAGGAAGTGTGTTTCCACCATGGCTCTTAAATTTTAAGCCATTTTTTATGGCAAACGTGGAAGCCCTCCATTAGCAAGAGTGAAGCAATATGTTTTATGCATGATGTGAGACATACAACATCTAGCTAAGCGGTTGCTAAATCTTTTATTATCATTCTTTATGTCCTATGCTTTAGGTGAGGTTATGAGTTATTTAATTTAGTTTTGAGTTGATTAATTGGATATAAAATTTTTCTTCCCTAAGAGTTTAATCGCATCCAGGCCATTGAACAAGCATCAGGAAATTAAAAAACTAGAAAAATCATGTCATCTTAATTGTGCAATCATAAAAAAATATCAATTAATTTATAAAATTAGCACAAAAGAATAAGAGGTTGATGTGGTCGGGCTCCACCGCACAAACCCGAAAAGGAATGTGGGTAGTTGGGCTCTACCCTTATATAACCTTGATTAAAAATGAATAATTACAATAAAAAAGGAATTCATGGTATGGGGGTCTTCATTCTTCATCCTTCATTTCTTCCTTTCTTTTTTTTTTTCATTTCTTTCTTCCTTCCTTCCTTTTGATTTGGGATGTAGTTTGCTCCAAGGCTTCACATGGTACATAAGACATGGTCTTATGACCAATGTTCATCCTAATCCCCCATAACATTCATTCCAAATCTTAATTGCAAAATTTATATTAAAATGGGATAGATAAATCTAACTAAACCTGCAAAATTGAGATTGGCTAAACATACCACACAACCCCAGCAATTATATGAATAATTTGGACTTAGCACCCCACACATGGGTAACCAAGCCCCCCTATCCTAGTTTGGATCATGCTGATTGGTATAAGCAACCTGCATAGCAAAAGCATTTATATTTTTTATTATATCGAGCACAATCCCCTGTAGAATACATGATTAGACTAAGATTATCCTATCATCCAGTCTATGCACATGCACCCTAACATCCACTCTAAAAACATTACATCACAAAACAAAATCAAGTATCAAACCATGCACTGCCCTAACATAGAGCTAGAAATGGTGACTTAGCATAATGTGTATGCCATTTAAGGCTTGTGTGGCATATCTTAGCTAGGCTTTAAGGTTGAGATTTTCTAAGTGTAAAAGGTTTAATTTAGAGTGTGGTCTTAGTTTAAGTGAATTAGTTGATTTATCAATTTTAGTTGGTGATTTGATTTGGTTTGAATAAACCTACATTTAGTTACTAAATGTTGTAAAGAGAAGAAAAGAGAAGAGAACTTCTCTTTCATAGCTACCTTAAGTAATTTCTGAAGTAGATTCATTAATGATTTTTCTTTATTGAATATTTTATTACGTGTTTTAATTAACCCTAAGTTTAGATTTACTCTAAATAGCCCTATTCAATAAGAAAGGCAACTTAGGATTAATTAAGGTGAATTATTATCACATAACACAACACTTTATTTATTTCCACCATGTATACCATGCATATTAATAAATCCTAAGCATACCTTTACATACAATGCAAATTTTAGCACACCTTGATGATGAATGCTAAGAGATATAATTTGGAAATTTTGATATTCCATGAATGCATGTCTTTATTATGTAGAAAAGGGGGATTTTTCATCCATTAACACAATGCACATTCACATGTATACAAGATATAAGTGAGTATGATGCCATTGTCCTCTACACCAGGGGCGTGGTACAAGGCCTACTTGGGGCTACTTAAAGCCTAGTCACAGGTTTCGGACTAATATACCACTTTTGTTAAATAGATGAAAATGTACAAAAAGAAACAAATGGATGAAGAATCATGCAAAAGATTTTTGTTTGATTTGGTTGTATAATTTACATGTGAAAATGTGAGGATCCTTCATAAGTCATAACTAGAAATGCTTAGGAATAGATTTAAGCAAGTGGTTTGTTCTTTTCAAATGAACTAGACACTTTCCAAATCCTATTCAAATTCATGTTAAGAGAAGAGAAGAAAACAACATAAAGCACATCTTATGCTATAACCACATGCAAGCTTATAAGTATTTATAAGTAGCATCACTTCACTCATAATCTTTAATTTATAGGTTATAAAAATAAATTTTGGTTTAATAGTGATAATAGCCACTCATATTCTTACTTTAGCCAAAACATGCTATTTGACATAAAAAGAAACATTTTATTTAATTGATTTTTGAAAGACATGAATGCATGATTTCATATGGAAAACAATATTTAGCATGCTTGGAAAGAAAAAAGTAATGTAAGCATATGAATTGATTCACCATAATTAATTCCTAAAGACAATCTTATGAAAATAAGATCATTTAAAGTGAATCAAAATTCTTTAAAGAGATTTTTATTTTTGAATTTGATTTGACTTAGGAAATGTGAGAGAGTTTGTTGGTCCTAACCCATTTCCCCCATGTGTGAATTGGTTTAGTTTAATTTTAGATCAATTAAGTTGATTTTATGTTTTGTCTAGGTTAAGGTGTGAATTAAATTCATTAATTACCCTTACCTACACCACTTTAACATAATTAAACAAGTAATTATGAGCCAACATATGATATGCAACCACATGGAATTTAAATAAGCAATGCACCTAAGAAATAAAGGGGCCTAATGCAATTTTCTCACAATTATTAATTAATTAACCTAAACGGTTTATTTAAATACTTTCATAACCATCCTACACATGTAGTTTGATTATAATTTCCTTTGAAGCCTCTTACGTTATAGAACACCTAAGAATCTACCCAAGATTAACTAATTAAGTTATGGAATAATTTGGTTTAACTTTAGTTAATTAAGGCATTTAAAAAAGTAATTAAGTCATTAATTAATTTGCACATTTAATTAAGTGCTTATCCAAATTTCAAGTGATTTGGTTTTAAGCACCAGTGATAAAAATACTTATTTGGGTTAGGTCTTGGGTTGACTAATTTAACTAAAATAAAACTTAATCCCTAGACTTAAAACCTAAACCCTTAATCCTAAAAATCTTAAACCCTAAACCCTAAACCTTAAACCCTAAAACCTTAAACCCTAAACCCTACACCCTAAAACCTAAACCTTAAACCCTAAACCATAAACCCTAAAAACCCTAAACCCTAAACCCTAAACTCTAAATCAAAAACCCTCAACAAACCCTAAATCTTAATCCCTAAAAAGCTAAAAACCTAAACTTAAACTAAATAAAACCAAAAAATAAAATAAATAAAAAACCTAAACAAAAATAAAATAAAATATAAATCTAAATTAAAACCTAAACCTAAAGAGAAAATAAAATAAAAAAATTAAAAACTAAACTAAAATAAAATAAATATAAACCTAAACTAAACTAAAAAAAATAAAAAAAACTTTAACAAAATAAAATAAACCTAAAATAAAATAAAATAAACTTAAAATAATATATAAATAAATAAAATAAAGCTCTAAAGTGTGCAATGTGTTATCGTGGGTTCCCACTGCCATCAAAGAACTTGAAGGATGGTGGAACTAAACCCCTTATAAAATAAAAACTCAAACCTAAAAATAAACCTAAAAATAAACAAAAAAGAAAACCTAAACCTTAAACTAAAAAACAAACGTAAACCTAAAATAAAAATAAAAATAAACATAAAACTAAACTAAAATAAACTAAACTAAAATAAATAAAATCTAAACCTAAACCTCAAATAAACTAATCCTAAACTTTAAATGAAATTAAATAAACTAAAAATAAACCTAAGCCTAAAAATAATCCAAAAATAAAAACCTAAAACCTAAACCTAAAAAAATAAAATAAAAACCTGAACCTAAGCCTAAAAATTAAAAAAAAAAACCTAAACCTAAAAAATAAAATAAGCTACCCTAAAACCCCTAAGGTATAGCTTAACACTTAACTTTGGGTTTAAGCTATAGGGTAGGCAAGTCTTCCTAAAACCCCTAAGGTATAACCTATTCCTATAGCTAACTCTTCTAAGTCTCTAGAGTTAGGTTAAGTGTTCACCTAATCACTAGAAGTGTCTTAAGACTTAAGGAACTCTTAGTGTTTAGAGGAGTCCTTATGTCTAGGATAGAGAAATTGAAAGCTCACTCCAAAAGTGAGGTCAATAAGAATTAAAATAATGGAGGTGCTACAAAGTATTTGGGGAGAGTACTACCCTTAAATAAATTAAGAATAGATTTAACCAAGTTCTCTTTAATGATAAACGAACATTTTTGGGAAAAGAGGGTAGTGTGACCATTAGGGCTAGCCATAGAGTCTGTATTCATACTTTGCAAAATGTTAGCAATTTTAGATTTAGAAGGTGAGGAAGAAAGCATCTTGTTATCTTCATCAAAAATGATATTTGGGATAACTTCTGGACAAGAAATATCATCATAAGAAACATTTTTATTAAGAAGCTCTTTAACAGAAGATAAAATAGAATCAGTAAGCTCCTTTTTATCTGAACACCAAATACCATTATTAGTTTTAATTTTATGAATGTGATTTAAAGCTTTTTTCTTTTTAACCATGGCATGAAAATATTTAGTATTATGATAACCATTAGAGATTCATTTCATAGAGGCCTTTTGCTGCCAATAGGTTTCTTCCATGTCTTCATAACATGTTAACCTATTTTTAGCTTGAGCTAACAAATGAATTTTAGAAGGGTCATTAACAACAACATTTTCCAAAACTATAACCGCATTCTTAATTTCTTTGATATTGACAAAAAGGTTTTAAAATAATGTTTATTCCACCAATGAAGGCATTGTTTGAATCTTTTTAATTTGAACCACAATCTCTTCATCCCAAAATAGAATCGTCGGGATGGAGGTTCACCCATTACTAGCAACAACATCCAAAAATCTCTAATCCATGAGCCACATATTTTAAAAGCGAAAGGGAATAGAAGAGGAGGGTTTAGTAGCATTCAAATTCATAGAGATAAGTAAGGGAGAATGGTCTGAAAGGGTTCTGCTTAAATGCTCCATAGAAGTACTAGGAAGAAGGTTAATCCACAAATGGCTAAAAAGAACCCGATCTAACCATTGCCAGAGTCTATAATTATTTGAAGTAAACTAAGACCCACTAAAGCCAATGCCAGTTAGATGATAATAAAGGATCATGTTATTATAAAATTCCATTGAAAATAAGTTTGGAGCATTACCACCAACCCATTCAAAGGGAGAGGAGATAGTATTTAAATCCCCACCCACAAACCAAGGAGCATTAATAGATAAAGAAAAATTAATAAGATCATCCCAAAGAAATCATCTACTATTTATATTACAAGCAGCATAAACAAATGAACCAAAATAATACCAATTATCAAATGCAATCTTAACATTCACAACCTGGGAAAACTCATCCAAAACTTGCAAAACAAAAGGACTATTCCAAAAAATCCAAATTTCATTGCTCGAATTAGCAAAAAAAATTACCAAAAATAATCATTCTAGTAACAAAAGGAATGTTAGAGAGAAGAATAAAAGATTCTAAAATAGCCAAAAAAAGAAATGTTATGAGAATTAACTAAATTTATAATTCTATTTCTAACAGAGAGGGTACCAATCCCTCATACATTCCAAATTAAGAAAGAAACCATTTATTTTAAAGAGCCGATCTAAGACGCAAAGTTAAGAAATTTAGATATAAGAGTTTTATTTTTATTTCTAACAAATGTTTGAAATTTCTTAGTCATATCCACAACATCACCATCAGATAGAGATTATTCAGGGATATGCTTGGGATAAGGTTGCATCTTTAAAACATCATTGCAGCCCAGTTCACCTTCTTTCAAATCATTATTATTTTGTAAAATTAGGTTAGAAGATAGTGCAACATTAGATGAAGAAGTAGGAGTAGGATTAGAATCGATTAATGTACAAGTGCCTAAATCAAGATTAGAAACTTTATCCATAGTAAGCTTACCAATCAAACCCTCATAAGGGATCACATGTTCTTCTATTAAAGGTGGCAAAGAAGTAGGAATAGAATCATCATCCATAAGTTTTGAAAACAATTATTGTCCATATTAATACCAATATTAATGTGATGCAAATGGATAGGTTCATTAGAAGGTAAAGCATTTTATTCACAAGAGTGACATCCAAAAGCTGATCAAGCTGAATAGTCGCAGCCTTGTCGAAGGGAGCAATAGGAGGATCAAGGAAATGACCCTCGGCTTTAGGTAATGAGTTATCCATTGGAACAACTTTATGAGGTTTAATCGATGGCACCTGAAGATTGAGATCCATATTAATATGCACGGGTTTGGGTTTCTTAAGGTGAGGATGAACTACAAAGCAATCCAGAACCCCATGACCGTGAATTTTGCAATGGGAACAAAAAATAGAAAATCTCTCAAAATCCACTTTTTACAATTATCCATATCTCTCTGATCCTAGCCAATTTTTTTTAGAAATTTTATAATTATATCCAACTCGACTAGGATCCGAGCAACAGAGGGCCTGGAGTTAGAAGCAGTTGCTTGATCAACTTGAAGAAGGCAACTGAGCATCACACCCATAGCAAAAAGAAACTCGTGATTAATGAAATGAACACACAGATTGGGAAGAGAGATCCATACAAGAACTATGGGAGATTCCTCCTTAATATCAAAATGAGGCATCCATTTCAATAATCCCACCCAACCATTGAAAACAAAATATGAACATCGAGAAAAAACCCAAGAATAATCTAAATCATTTGAAAGTTGAATCAAGACATGACGTGAATCAATCAATCCGATAGAGAAAACTCCAGAGAGTTCCAAGCTATTAAAAATGATCAAATATTCTCCAAAGTAGGATGGCACAATGCAAATTTACCCACCAACATAAATTCAAAATGTTTCATAAGCCTTTCCACAACCAAATCAAAACACATTATCATGGGTACACCCTAGAAGGAGGTAGAGATAAGCTCAAGAGACTCACCAGTGCATTTGGCCTTACCAGCAAGAACATCCTTGAAGGATTTTGAAGCTAGAGACCCCAGTCAGCTTTCGAGTAGAAATGCTAGGATTTCCCAGAGAACTGAGATCGGCCATGATTAGTAGTAGCACATGATAGGAGAAGTTGAGAGCCAAGCTAAGCCATCAAGATGGAGAACCAACCAAGATGTCAACAAGAGAAAGCACAAAAGAGATGCGCCTCCACAGAGGAAATGGAATTCGTCAGAGAACCCAAAAAATGGAGAGAAAAGATGCTCAAGAGAATGAGTTTTTGGTTTTTAGGGTTTAGGATTAGGGTTTAGGGTTTAGGGATTAGGATTTAGTGTTCAGGGTTTAGCATTATTTTAGGGTTTAGGGTTTAGGGTTGTAGGTTTAGAGTTTAGGGTTAGTTTTTGGGTTTAGGGTTTTAATTTTAGGATTTAGGGTTTAAGGTTTTTTTTAAATTAAGTAAACTTATAGGTTTAGGTTTCTTTAGTTTATTTTTATTTATTTTTTTATTTTTATTTTGGTTTACTTTTTATTTTTATTTAGTTTAGTTTATTTATTTTAGGTTTATTTATTCTAGTTTAGGTTATTTATTTTAGTTTATTATTTAAGTTTAGGTTTATTTTTTAGTTGAGTTTTATTTTTATTTTATTTTTTAGGTTTAGTTTTTCTTTTTATTTTTCAGTTTAGGTTTAGGTTTTTATTTAATTATTTTAGATTTAGGTATTAGGTTTTTACTTTTGGTTTAATTTTAGGTATTATTTTTTAGTTTATTTTCTTTTTTTTAGTTTAGGTTTAAGCTTAGTTTATTTTAGGTTTAGATTTTGGTTTAATTTATTTTAGTTTAGTTTATTTAGTTAAGTTTAGTTGTATTTTATTTTGTTTTTATTGTAGGTTTAGGTTTTTTTAGGTTAGGGTTTAGGCTTTATTTTTGATTTATTTTTAGTTTTTTATTTTACATTTATTTATTAGGTTTAGGTTTTTATTTAGTTTTTATTTTAAGTTATTTTAGGTCTATTTAATTTTTATTTTAAATTTAGTTTTTATTTTATGAAGGTTTTTTATTTTTAGGTTTATTTTATTTTTTAGTCATATTTAGGGTTTTCTTTATTTTAATTTAGTTAATTTTATTTTTTATTTTATTTTATTTTATTTTATGGTTTAGTTTTAGGTTTTAGCTTAAAATTTTATTTTATTTTATGGTTTAGGTTTAGATTTTAGCTTAAAATTTTATTTTATTTTATTTTTTATTTTATTTAGGTTTACATTTTATTTTTTATATTTTTTGAAGGTTTTATTTAGTTTAGGTTTAGGATTTTGGTTTTAGTTTAGGTTTTATGATTTGTAGGTTTAGGTTTTAGGGTTTAGTTTTAGGGTTTAGGGTTTAGGTTAGGGTTTAGGTTTAGGGTTTAGGTTTAGGGTTTTAAGGTTAATTTTAGTGTTTTAACAGGGTTTAGGTTAGGGTTTAGTGGTTTAGGGTTTAGGGTTTAGGCTTTAGGGTTTAGGTTTTAGTGTTTAGGGTTTAGGTTTAGTTTAGAGTTTAGGTTTGATTTTATGATTTAGGTTTAAGTTTAAATTTAGATTATTGTTAGTTTAGTTTGTTTGGTTTATGGATTAGGTTTAGGGTTTAGGATTTAGGGTTTAGGGTTTATGGTTTATGGTTTATTTTAAAAAAAGTATTTAGGTTTATTTAGCTTATTTTAATTTATTTAAGTTTATTTTATTTTATATTTTTATATAGGTTTAGTTTTATTTTATTTAGTTTGGTTTATTTATTTTAGTTTATTTTTTGGTTTTATAGGTTTATGTTTACTTTTTAGTTTAGTTTTATTTTTATTTAATATTAAGGTTTATGTTTTATTTTTTACTTTTAATTTTAGGATTATGTTTTTATTTTATTTTTTTAGGTTTAGGATTTAGGTTTTATTTAAGGATTATTTTTAGGTTTAATTATTTAATTTAGGTTTTGGTTTATTTTTAGCTTATTTAATTTTATTTAGGGTTTAGATTTAAGTTTAGGTTTAGTTTATTTTAGGTTTAGGTTTAGGTTTTATTTATTTTAGTTTAGGTTTAGGTTTAGTTTATTTATTTATTTTTTTTTATTTTAGGTTTAAGTTTTATTATTTATTTTGTTTTATTTTATTTTTAGGTTTATTTTTTAGGTTTAGGTTGTAATTTAGATTTTATTTAATTTAAGTTTATCTATCTTTATATTATGTTTAGTTTTTATTTTATTAAGGTTTTTTAAGTTTTTCTTTATTTTAATTTAGTTTTGGTTTATCTTTATTTTATTTTAGGGTATTTTAATTTTTTATTTTATTTTACTTTTAGGTTTAGGTTTAGGTTTTTATTTTATTTTATTTTATTTAGGTTTAGGTTTATTTATTTATTATATTTTTATGTTGTATTTAGTTCATGTTTAAGTTTTTAAGTTTTTTAGGGTTTAGTGTTTAAGGTTTAAGGTTTATGATTTAGGGTTTAGGGTTTTAGGGTTTAGGGTTTTAAGGTTTAGTTTAGGGATATGGTTTATGGTTTAGGGTTTTGGGTTTAGGGTTTAGAGTTTTGGCTTTAGGGTTTATGGTTTTAGGTTATCTTGGGGTTTAGTGTTAGTTTAGGGTTTAAGGTTAAGTGTTTAATGTTTAGGGTATAGGCTTTCGGGTTTAGGGTTTATGGTTAGTTTAGAGTTTAGGGTTTAGGGTTTTTTATTTAGAGTTAATGTTAGGGCTTAGGGTTTAGGGTTTATGATATAGGGTTTAGGGTTGTAGGTTTAGGGTTAGTTTTATGGTTTAGGGTTTAAGGTTTAGCGTTTATGGTTTCGGGTTTATGGTATAGGCTTTTCAAAAGAAAAATAATAAATAAACTTATCAGTTTAGGGTTATTTAGTTTATTTTTATTTATTTTAGTTTATCTTATATTTTATTTTTATTTAGTTTTATTTATTTTAGCTTAGTTTTTAGGTTTAGGTTGAGGTTTATGTTTATTCTTTAATTTAGTTTTATTTTTATTTTATTTTTTAGGTTTAGGTTTTTTTTTAATTTTTAGGCTTAGGTTTAGGTTTTTATTTTATTTTTTAGGTTTAGGTTTTAAGTTTTTATTTTTGGATTATTTTTAGGTTTTATTCTTTAGTTTAGATTTAGGTTTATTTTTAGTTTATTTAATTTCATTTAAGATTTAGGATTAGTTTATTTGAGCTTTAGGTTTTGATTTTATTTATTTTAATTTAGTTTATTTTAGTTTAGGTTTATGTTTATATTTATTTTTATTTTAGGTTTATGTTTTTTTTTAGTTTAGGGTTTAGGTTTTCTTTTTTATTTATTTTTAGGTTTATTTTTACGTTTGAGTTTTTATTTAATTTTTATTTTATAAGGGATTTTGTTCCACCATCCTTCAAGTTCTTTGATGGCAGTGGGAACCCACGATAACACATTGCACACTTTAGAGCCGTCTATTTTATTTAGTTTTTATTTATATTATTTTAAGTTTATTTTATTTTTTTAGCTTTAGTTTTTTTTTTTTTTGGTTTAGTTAAGGTTTATATTTATTTTATTTTAGTTTAGTTTTTAATTTTTTATTTTATTTTCTCTTTAGGTTTAGGTTTTAATTTAGATTTTATTTTATTTTATTTTATTTTTGTTCAAGTTTTTTATTTATTTTATTTATTGGTTTTATTTAGTTTAGGTTTAGGTTTTTAGCTTTTAAGGGATTAAGATTTAGGGTTTGTTGAGGGTTTTGGGTTTAGAGTTTAGGATTTGGGCTTTAGGGTTTAGGGTTTAGTGTTTAGGGTTTAGGGTTTATATTTTAGGGTTTAAGGTTTAGGTTTTAGGGTGTAGGGTTTAGGGCTTAAGGTTTTAGGGTTTAAGGTTTAGGGTTTAAGGTTTAAGATTTTTAGGGTTAAGGGTTTAGGTTTTAAGTCTAGGGTTTAAGTTTTATTTTAAAGTTTAGGGTTTTTGTCTTATTTTATAATAGAGAACAAATTAAGATTCAATATTTCTTCTTTTTGATTTCGTTAACCAAGTAACACACCAAGTTTTCTAAGAGACAAGCGACGACATAGATCCAAAATGAGTACGCATAGAGCAAATCAAAAACCCTTGATAATTAAAACTGTCTCTATTGTAAAGATAGTTCCATTAGCAGTAGATCAGATCAGCCATTCTTCAATTTCTCCAATTCCCATCAGAACCACCCTAGCCTCTCGAGTAGCGGGATCCACCATCATATCCCCTATCTCTACCTTCGCCACCACCATGGTTATAACCTCCATCGCTCCTCCCACCTACATAACAACCACTACTACGACTACCAGCTCAATATCCACCAGCACCTCCAGATCCCTCGTCGCCACTTCCATAGCCACCCCGTCTGCCTTTGCCTCTAGCACCAATTCTAGACTGAGCCTGGTTGACGGTGATGTTTCTGTCATCAAGGTTATGTCTGTTCTTAGGGTGTTGGTTTAGGTTTAAGTTTTTTTTAAATTTATTTAATTACTTTAAGTTTAGGTTTAGGGTTTGGGTTTTAGGGTTTAGGGTTTAGGGTTAGGGATTAGGGTTTTGTATTTTGAAATTATTGTTTAGGGTGTTTCTTTAAGTTAAGTATACTGGTAGGTTTTGTTTATTTAGTTTATTTTATTTTATTTATTTAATTTAGTTTATTTATTTTAGGTTTATTTAATTTAGTGTAGGTTTTATATTTTAGTTTATTTTTTAGGTTTAGGTTTAGGTTTTTTTATTTGTGGAGTTTTATTTTGATTTTATTTTTTACATCAAGGTTATATTTTTTTATTTTTAGGTTTAGGTTTAAATTTTTATTTTATTTTTTTAGGTTTAGGTTTTAGGTTTTTATTTTTGATTTATTTTTTGGTTTTATATTTTTGTTTAGGTTTAGTTTATTTTTAGTTTATTTTATTATATTTAGTTTATGTTTAGGTTTAGGTTTAATTTATTTTATGTTTATGTTTAGGTTTTATTTATTTTAGTTTAGTTTATTTTAGTTTAGGTTTATGTTTATTTTATTTTATTTATTTTATTTTTATTTTAGGTATAGGTTTTTTTTAGTTTAGGGTCTAGGTTTTATTTTTTAGTTATTTTAGGTTTTATTTTTAGGTTTTTTTTTTATTTAGGCTTTAATTTAGTTTTTATTTTATATTATTTTAGGTTAATTTTTATTTACATTTAGTTTTTATTTGATTAAGGTTTTTTATTCTTAGGTTTATTTTATTTTTTATTTTAGTTTAGGTTTTTCCTTATTTTATTTTAGTTTATTTTTATTTTATTTTATTTTTAGGTTTAGGTTTTGGTTTTAGTTTAGGTTTTTATTTTAATTTATTTTTTAATTTTATTTAGGTTTAGGTTTTTTTATTTTTTTTATTTTATGTTTTCTTTAGTTTAGGTTTAGGTTTTTAGGTTTATAGGGGCTTAGGGTTTAAGGTTTAGGATTTAGGGTTTTAAGGTTTAAGGTTTTAGGTTTTAGGGTTTAGGTTTAGGGTTTAGGGCTTAGTGTTTAGCCTTTAGGGTTTAGGGTTTTTAGGGTATAAGGTTTAAGGTTTATAGTTATCTTAGGGTTTAGGGTTTAGGGTTTAGAGTTTAGGGTTTAGGGTTTTTAGGGTTTAAGGTTAGTTTAGGTTTAGGGTTTATGGATTAGAGTTTTAGGATTTAATGATTTGGGTTTAGGGTTTAGGGTTAGGGTTTGTGTTTATGGATTAGTGTTTAGGGTTTCGGGTTAGTTTAGGGTATAGGGTTTTTTAGGGTTTAGGATAGAGGGTTTAGGGTTAGTTTTAGGGTTTAGGGTTTAGGGTTTATGGTTTAGGATTTAGGGTTTAAGGTTTATAGTTTTCTTCAAAAAATAATAATAATTATTAAAGATAGTTTATTTATTATTTATAATTTTATTTATTTTAGTTTATTTTATTTTTAATTTTAATTTAGGTTTATTTTATATTTTGATTTAGCTTGGTTTATTTATTTTAGGTTTATTTATTACTTTAGGTTTTTTATTTTAGTTTTTTTTTGGATTCGGCATAAGTTTATGTTTATTTTTTAATTTAGTTTTATTTTTATTTTAGTTTTTAGGTTGAGGTTTTATTTTGTATGTTGAGGTTTAGGTTTAGGTTTTTTTTTTATTTTTTCAGGTTTAGGTTTTAGGTTTTATTTTAGCTTTATTTTTAAGTTTTATTTTTTAGTTTCTTTTAGGTTTATTTTTAGTTTATTTTCTTTTATTTAGTTTGTGGTTTAGGTTTAAGTTTTATTTATTTAAGTTTAGTTTATTTTAGTTTAGGTTTAAGTTTATTTTATTTTGTTTATTTTATTTTTTATTTTAACATTAGTTTTTATTTTTAGTTTAGGATTTGGATTTTATTTGTTATTTATTTTCAAGTTTAGGTTTTTAATTAGCTTTTTATTTTATTTTATTTTAGGTTTATTTTATTTTTATTTAAAATTTGATTTTATTTTATTTAAAATTTGATTTTATTTTATTTAGGTTTTTTATTCTTAGCTTTATTTTATTTTATTTATTTAGTTTAGGTTTTTATTTATTTTATTTTAGTTTATTTTTATTAGTTTATTTTATTTTATTTTTAGGTTTAGATTTAAATTTTTGTTTAGGTTTTTATTTTATTTTATTTTTTATTTTATTTAGGTTTAGGTCTATTTATTTATTTTATTTTAAGGTTTTATTTACATTTGGTTGAGGTTTTTAGGTTTTTTTTTTAAGGTTTATGGTTTAGGGTTTAGGGCTTAAAGCTTAGGGTTAGGGTTTTTAAGTTTAGGTTTTAGGTTTTAATTTTTGATTTATTTTTTTATTTTTTATATTTTAGTTTAGTTTTAATTTTATTTTTAGTTTATTTTATTTTATTTAGTTTATGTTTAGGTTTAGGTTTAATTTATTTTAAGTTTATGTCTAGGTTTTATTTATGTTAGTTTAGGTTTAGGTTTATTTTATTTTTATTTTAGGTTTAGGTTTTTTTTAGTTTAGGGTTTAGGTTTTATTTTTTATTTATTTTTAGGCTTATTTTTTTGGTTTAGTTTTAATTTAGTTTTTATTTTATTTTATTTTAAGTTAATTTTATTTTTATTTATGTCTAGTTTTTAATTTATTAAGGTTTTTCATTCTTAAGTTTATTTTATTTTTTATTTTAGTTTAGGCTTTTTATTTTTATTTTTATTTTGTTTTTTTTTAGGTTTTGGGAATTAGATTTAGTTTAAGTTTTTATTTTAATTTTTTTTAAAATTTTGTTTAGGTTTAAGTTTTATTTATTTATTTTTAGGTTTTATTTAGTTTAGGTTTAGGTTTCTAGGTTTTTAGGTTTTTAGAGATTTAGGGTTTTATGATTTAGGGATTTAAGTTTTAGGGTTTAGGGTTTAGGGTTTAGGGCTTAGTGTTTAAGATTTAGGGTTTTTAGGGTTTAGGATTTATGGTTTATGGTTTAGGTTTATCTTAGGGTTTAGGGTTAATTTAGGGTTTAGGGTATAGGCTTTAGGGTTTAGGCTTTTTAGGGTTTAAGGTTAGTTCAGGGTTTAGGATTTAGAATTTTATGATTTAGGGATTTGGGTTTAGGGTTTATGGTTAGTGCTTAGGTTTAGGGTTTAAGATTTAGGGTTTATGGTTTTTGGTTTAGGTTTAGGGTTTCAAGTTAGTTTAGGGTTTAGGGTTTTTAAGGGTTTAGGGTTAGTTTTAGGGTTTAGGTTTTATGGTTTAGGATTTAAGGTTTAGGGTTTATGGTTTTTTTTTCAAAATAAAAAATAAAAATACTTAGTAAACTAGTGGGTTTAGGTTTATTCAATTAGTTAGTTTAATTTTTATTTGTTTTTTATTTTAATTTAGGTTTATTTTTTTATTTTGATTTCGTTTGGTTTATTTATTTTAGGTTTATTTATTTTACTTTAGGTTTTTTTAGTTTTTTTGGGATTAAGCTTAGGTTTATGTTTGTTTTTTTAGTTTAGTTTTATTCTTATTTTATATTTTAGGTTTATGTTTAATTTTTTATTTTGAGGCTTAGGTTTAGGTTTTTATTATAATTTTTCAGGTTTAGGTTATAAGTTTTTATTTTAGCTTTATTTTTAGGTTGTATTATTTAGTTTAGGCTTAGGTTTATTTTCTTTTTATTATATTTTATTTAGTTTATGGTTTAGTTTTAGTTTAATTTTGGTCTAGGTTTATGTTTTATCTACTTTAGTTTTGCTTATTTTAATTTACGTTTAGGTTTATTTTATTTTGTTTAATTTATTTTTTTTTTGGTTTAGTTTTCATTTTTAGATTTGGATTTGGGTTTTATTTTTAATTTATTTTTAGGTTTAAGTTTTTATTTAGCTTTTATTTTAATTTATTTTAGGTTTATTTTATTTTTATTTTAAGTTTAGTTTTTATTTCATTTAGGTTTTTTATTCTTAGGTTTATTTTCTTTTTTAGTTTAGTTTAGGTTTTTATTAATTTTACTTTTTGTTTATTTATATTAGTTTATTTTATTTTATTTTTAGGTTTAGGTTTTTATTTTATTATTTTTTTTAATTTTATTGAGATTTAGGTTATTTTATTTATTTTATTTTAAAGTTTTATTTACTTTAGGTTTAGTTTTTAGGTTTTTAGGTTTTTTGGTTTTTAAGGTTTATGGTTTAGGGTTTAAGGTTTAGGGTTTAGGGTTCAGGGTTTAGGGTTTAGGGTTAGGGTTTAGGGTTTAGGGTTTAATGTTTAGGCTTTAAGGTCTAGGGTTTTTAGGGTTTAGGCTTTAGTGTTAGCTTAGGTTTTTAGGATTTACAGTTTTTATGGTTTAGGGTTTATGGTTTATTAATTTAGGGTTTAGAGTTTAGAATTTTAGGGTTTTATTTTTGGGTTAGGCTTAGGGTTTACGATTTACGGTTTAGGATTTAGGGTTTAGGGTTAGTTTAGGAATTTGGATTTACGGTTTAGGGTTTTTTAAGGTTTAGGGTTTAGGGTGTAAGGTTATAGGTTTAGTGTTCAAGATTTAAGATTAGTTTTAGGGTTTAGGGTTAGGGTTTAGGGTTATGGAATTAGGGTTTAAGGTTTAAGGTTTAGTAGTTTTTTTTTTAAATTGAGTAAACTAGAAGGTTCAGGTTTTTTTTAGTTTATTTAGTTTATTTTTTATTTATTTTGGTTTATTTATTTATTTTTCTTTAAGTTTATTTTTGTTTTTTATTCATTTTAGTTTATTTTTTTTAGGTTTAGGTCTAGGTTTATGTTTATTTTTTAGTTTAGTTATTTTTTATTTTATTTTTTAGGTTTGGGTTTCATTTTTTATTTTTAGGTTTAGGTTTTTAAGTTATTTTTTAGGTTTAGGTTTTAGGTTTATTTTTAGGTTTTAATTTTTAGTTTAAGTTTAGGTTTAATTTTAGTTTGTTTTCTTTTATTTAGTTTAGTGTTTAGGTTTAGTTTATTTTTGGTTTAGGTTTAGGTTTTATTTATTTTAGTTTAGTTTATTTTTGTTTAGGTTTAGGTTTATTTTATTTTGTTTATTTTAGGTTTATGTTTTTTTTTTAGTTTAAGGTTTAGGTTGTATTTTTATTTTTCATTTAGTTTTTATTTCATTTAGGTTTCTTTAATTTTTTTAGTTTAGTTTAGGTTTTTATTTATTTTATTTTAGATTATTTTTTATTTTTTATTTTTTATTTTATTTTATTTTTAGGTTTAGGTTTAAGTTTTAGTTTAGGTTTTTATTTTATTTTATTTATTTTATTTAGGTTTAGTTATTTTATTTATTTTATTTTTAGGTTTTATTTAGTTTAGGTTTAGGTTTTTTGGTTTTTAGGATTTAGGCATTCGAGATTAGGGTTTAGGGTTTAGAATTTTTTTAGGGAATTAGGGAAATTTTATTGCCACGAAGAAAAGGTACAAAGTTCTTAGAGGGGAAAATCTCTAAGCTAATGCTGAAAGAGCTACAAAGAGTCCTAAAAAGATAAGCCCCCTAACTAATACAATAGTTAAGGAAAGTAAGCTAAGAAAAATAAACATAGATCCATAAAATAAATTCCATAAAATTAGCAACAAACTTCCCCTGCTCCTTTTGCAACCAGCATAATCCAGCAACAATAGTCTCCCAACCTGTAATAGAGATCTGCAACATGCTTTTAAAGTGCTGAGTACAGATAATGAATTACTTAATCAAGCATAAAGAGTAATAGCAGATATAAATAATATGATAAAGAAAAGGCTCAGGCTCAATTATAATCATCTCAATGAGTAACACCATATGTAAGCATCTAGACTTCAAGTGAAGGGTTACAATTACATATAACGCTACCAGCCAAAAGAAGAAAGATCAGGAAACATCAAGACCATCATTGCTAGCATACCTCTTGTAGCACCTTATCCAATGACGATCATCGCATGAACCTACATAAAACTTTAAACAACAAATATAACCTACAAACACCCAACACTCATAGATATTACGCTCAGTATAACAGATAAGGGGGTAAACCATTAGGATAACACTAGTCCAGAGGGAGAACAACCAAAGCCACCACCAAGAATTGCTAATAAAGTCACTAGGGGCAAACCTCAAAATATAGGAAAATGCACTAAACATAGACAAAACAAAGTCAAAAGGAAACACATAGATGATAAGTTCATCCATTAAAAAAATATGCAAAGATCTAGAAGAAATAATACCCAGGGTAATAGTAAGACTAACAGCAAGAAGGTTAGGTAGCAAGGAAACCATCAAAATAAGAAAGGGGAGAGGTTTAGTCATAGCCTAGAACTAAAAATCCTAGTATGAAGAAACTTGAAGAGAAGAATGGGAAGCTAAGCAGCTGGTTCCCAACATAGTCTCCAAAAGATTAGGAAAATTATAATCCAGTAACAACTCTTTTAACCAACCCAGCCAGCTAGAGGAACCAATCCAAGCAGCATGGTAGGCCACCCCACAAGCGACCAAGACTACCAAGGATTTAAAACCTCAAACTTAGAGCCATAGTATAACCAATCTAGAAATGTTCAGAAAAATAACCACTACAAAAAAGAGCCAGAACCAAAGGAAGGTAACAAAACCAACATGAGCAACACTAAGAAAGGGAAAATCCCCACAGCCATGCAACACTAGAAACTAGCCAACCATAAATTCCAAAATAAATAAAACTAATTATAGAGAGATCCAAAAAATAAAGAGAACCACACCAACCAGAAGATAAGTAAAACCCAATAGCCTCCACCTGCTATAAACACCTCTACCAGGGTGGGAGAGAAAATAAACCATAAAATAAAAGCTACAACAAACATCCAATAATTGGAAAGATAACCCCAACCCATATAAATGACAGGAAAAAATCAAAATGGAGTTTAAAAAATAGATTTATGTTAAGATAAAACTCAAGACAAACTAGCAAAGAGAAAACCGCCTAATCAAAAAACACCAACATAGAGAAAGTCAAAGCCCCAAAGGAGGACAGAAGAGATAAAATCCTCTAAGATAAAGCAATCCAGTTTTATCAAGATTCACAAGATCCATTAAAAATAAAGGTATGTTATCATTAGAAAACATTTGCAAACAAGAAGACTTGGCGCCCAAATTGGCAAGAAAATTAGCACAAGAGTTGGATTCCCTATAAATATGAGAAATTTAAAAATCTAGGTTAGCAAGAAGCCTCCAAGTATGATTAAGCAAATAAAACACTTCAAAGATTACCATAGATTTTAAGTAAATCTAGAAGAAGGAAAGCATCAACTTCAAAGCAAATCTTATGAAAACCTTGTTGTAAATAAATGGAAATTCCATGATGAATTCCTTTAAGTTCTACAAATAACACAGAATAAGGCTCTAAAGGGGAAGCAAAAGTAGAGATAACCTTGCCACTGTGATCTCTCAAAATCCCACCACAGCCATAGTAACCATTAGAAACTAAGCCATCAATGTTAACCTTAATGTAATGATAATTAGGTTTAATCTAGTATATAATTTCCTGTGTAGGAGAGACATTAAAAGGAGGAAGGTTAATCCCAAGTTTCAAGGCCACAAACTTGTACCCTTTAAAATTAGAGTGAGTAAGAAGATTGGCTTTGAAAAGAGACAAAATTGTATATTTGGAACTAGCAAAGATATGATTATAATTCATAAGAATATTACAATGTTTTGCATCATTTCTGTCCATCCAAATATACCAAATAATAGTAATAGCTAAAACAATTTTAACACGAACATTAGAAGTAAGAGAGACACATGCTTCAAGGTGTTGCATAATAGAAAATGAACCATTAAAGTGGAAAGTATTAAAAATATTATCATACCAAGTCAACATTCTAGCAGTAATAGGGCCATTCATAAAAACATGATCCACACTTTCAATGTGGTAGCAACAGTGACATTTAGAGGGGAGTTGGAAACCTTTTTTCAAAAGAGTAGCATCCACAGGGATATAATGCACCAAATTAAGACTGAGAATGAAGTAGGGACACTATTATTCTAGATTTTAGTAAAAACCAAGGACTTTTGATATTTAAATCTAATAAAATTCCACACATCCTTGAAAACAAAATCTCCAATAGAAGAGATTTTGAAAAGAATTTGGTTGGGTTCATTAGGGAAAGGCCAAATTTTAAGGATTTTATCAATGATTACATTAGGAAAAAGGTTATTCCATTGAGCCACATCCCATTTATTATCAATAATTAACTAATGAATCTTAAGCACTACAGTAGAATGAGTATTGAGAAGGGAATCAATAGAGCCCTACCCAATTCTTGCCAAAAGAATGAGGAACCGAATTGACATCCCAATAAATTAAATTCTCAGCATTCCATTTGATACCACAAAGTCTTCTCCAAATAGGAGAATCCCCAAATTTTAAAGCACAAATGAGGGGGTGTTTTCCTTGATAATACTTAGAATGCATAAACTTCGACCAGTAATTTTGTTTATATCTAAAGTTCCACCACATTTTATAGGAAAAATAGTTAATAGAATCCTCTAATGTTCTGCAACCTAAGTCACATTCATTATTAATACCATAACAGTTATTCCAACTAGCCCAATGTAACCTTTAGTTGATGTAGTTCCCAAAAAAATTTATTAAAAGTCTATTAATTCTTTAATAATAGAATGTAGGAACAATAGTAGACAAGAGATACATAGGCAGAGAGCAAAGGGTACTTTTGATCAGGATAAGTCTAGCACCAAAGGAAAGTAAATGAAATTCCCAAGTGTAGGTTTTCTTATTTATTTTTTGAATAACTTCATCAAATAAAGAAGATCTTCTTGTACCACTATATAAGGGAGTCCCTAAATACTTGATATGGAGATTTTGATGAGAAAAAGCCTGTATTATTTTGGATAACATTGATCTTAGATAAAGAGATAGAAGAGCTTGTAATAAAATAACTTTTATCAAGCCACTCTCCCTACCAAAATGAGTTAAGAACTTACATAATTTTTTTAGTGTAAAGAGTGGAGGCATTGCAAAATATAAATGAAATCATCAGTAAAACAAAGGTGTAAAATAGGAAACCCATCAATGGTTCTGTAGTACATGTTAAGCATTCTACTAAACAAAAACTCAATACATTTAGAGAGATATTCTACAACAATAATGAAAAGGGCAGGTGAAAGAGGTCCCCTTGACTTAGCCCATGAGAAGAAGAGAAAAAACCATGCGCTTCACCATTGAGAAGCTAGAAAACCCAGAATTCTCAATCCCATTCTTAATTAAAGCAATAAATTGATTAAAGAACCCAAATAAAGCCAGAATTTTATATAGGAAAGCCAAACCAATATTATCATAAGCTTTGGAAATGTCAAGCTTAAAATGCATGTTTCCACTGTGAACTTTGGCATTTAAATCATGGATCATCTCTTGGGCTAAAAGAACATTATAAAAAATGGATCTCCCTTTAACAAAACCAATTTGATTGGGGGAGATAATTTTAGGAAGTAAGTACTCAATCTTTTAGCCAAAATCTTAGAGATAAGTTTATTAAAAAAAGAGCAAAGGATAATTGGCCTAAAATCACTCCAAACTTTAGGATTGTCTTTTTTAAAAATTAAAATAGTGGAGGTGCAAGCAAAATATTTGCGAAGGATACTGCCCTTAAAAAAATCTAAAACAACTTTAATCAGGTCCTCCTTAATGATAATCCAACATTTTTGGAAAAAGGGTAGTAAAACCATCTGGACCAACCACGAAGTCTTTATTCATTCTCGGCAAAATATCAACAATTTTAGACTTAGAAGGTAAGGAAGAAAGCATATTGTTATCCTCATCAGAAATAAGATTAATAATAACTTTATGCTAAGAAATATCATCATAAGAAACATTTTTATTTAGAAGCTCTTTATAAAAAGAAATAGTAGAATAAATAAACTCCTTTTTATCCGAACACCAAACACCATCATTAATTTTAATTTTATGAATGTGATTTATTGCTTTTTTTCTTTTTAACCATGGCATGGAAATATTTAATATTTTGATCGCCATCAGAGATCCATTTCATAGAATGTTTTTGTCACCAATAGGTCTCTTCCATATCTTGATAACATGCTAACCTATCTTTAGCATGATCCAACATATGAATTTTAGAAGTATCATTAACAACAGCTTCTTCCAAAATAATAACCTCATTCTCTATTTTATTAATATTGAAAAAAAGGTTCCTAAAACAATGTTTATTCCACCAAGTAAGACATTGTTTAAGTCTTTTTAATTTGAACCACGATCTCCTCATCCCAAAAATTAAATCATCAAGATGGAGAGGTTCACCCCAGTTACTAGCAACAACATCAAAAAATCTATCATCCATCAACCACATATTTTGGAAACATATACGGATAGAGGAGGATGATTTGTTAGCATTAAAATTCACATTAATAAGCAAGGGAGAATGGTCCAAAAGGGTTCTACTTAAGTGCTCCACAGAAGTACTAGCGAGAAGATTAATCCACAGATGGTTTAAAAAACCCTACCAAGCCTTTGCTAGAGTCTATAATTATTCTAAGTAAATTGAGACCTAGTAAAGCCAATGTCAATAAGATGACAATCAAGGATAATGTTATTATAATCTTCCATTTAAAATAAGTTTGGAGCATTACCACCAACACATTCAGAGGAAGAAGAGATAGTATTAAATTCTCCACCCACAAACCAAGGAGCGTCAACAAAAGAAGAAAACTAATAAGATTCTCCCAAACAATCTATCTAATGTTTCTATTATAAGAAGCATAAACAAATGAACCAAAATAACTAAAATTATCATAAGTAATCTTAACATTTACAACTTGGGAAAAATCATCCAAAATTTGTAGAGCATAGGTATTATTCCAAAAAATCCAAATTTTATTGCTCGAGTTAACAAAAACATTACAAAAGGCAATCATTCTAGTAACATAAGAAATGTTAGAAGGAAGAATAAAAGGTTTCAAGATAGCCAAGAAAGAAATGTTATGAGTACAAACTAAGTTTCTAATTCTATTTCCAATAGAGTGGGTGCCAATCCCACTCACATTCCAAATTAAGAAATAAACTATTTATTTTTGGGCAGAAGAGCCAGATCTATTAATTCTAGCAAAATTAGAAAGTTTAGTTTTAAGAGTTTAATTTTTCTTCCTAAAAATAGTTTGAAACTTATTATAAATATCCACAACATCACCATCTAAGAGAGATTATTCAAGGATATTTTTGGAACAAGGTTACACATTCAAAGCATCATTGCAAACCACTTCACATTCTTTCAAATTAGTATTATGTTGAAGTGTCAGAATAGAAATCAGTTCAACATTAGAATGAAGAAGCAGTAGAAGGATTTGAGCCATTTAAAGCACAAGTGCCCAAGTCAAGGTTAGAATCTTTTCCATTAGTTTGCTCACCATTCAAGCCCTCATCTAGGATCACATTCTTTTTAATTAAAGGTGAAAAGAAGCAGGAATGGAATCATTAGAGATTTAATCATCATCCATAAGTTTTAAAAACATATTATTATCAATATTATTACTAATATCGGGGGGCATTCAATTGTATAAGACCATTAAATGTTAAGGCATCCTTATTAACATGACTGACATCCAAAAATTGATTAGGCTTAAGAACCAAAGCATTGTCCACAGGAATAGTGGGAGGATTAAGATAGTGTCCCTCAATTTCAGGTAAAGAAATATCCATAGGAATAGATTTTTGTGATTTAATCGAGGGCACATTAAGATTGGGATCTGAATTATTAATAACTGGATTGGGTTTCTTAAGGTGAGAGTGAACCATAAAGTAATTCAAAACTCCATGACCAAGAATTTTGCAATGGGAATAAAAAATAGGAAAGTTCTCAAAGTCCACTTTTTATAAATATCCATATTTTTCTAATCCTAGCAAAATTTTCTTCGAAAATTTTTTAGTTATATTCAACTCGACTAGGATCTGAGCAATAGATGGTCAGGTATTAAAAGTAGTTTCTTGATCAACTTGAAAAAGATGATTGAATAATGCAGCCGCAATAAAAAGAAACTCATAATTAATGAAGTGGACATGCAAATTAGGAAGAGAGATCCAAACCAAAATAATTGAAGATTCCTCCTTAATATCAAAAATGGGCGTCCATTTCAACAATCTCATCTGACAATTGAAAAGAAAATACAAGCATCGATAAAAAATATGAGAGTATTCCAAATCATTGGAAAGCTGAATCAATACATGGTTGGAATCAATCAATTCGATTAAAACAATTCCATAGAGTTTCAAGCTATGAAAGAAAGATCAAATATTCTCTAAAGTAGGATGACACAAAGCCAATTTACCCACCAACATGAATTCAAATGGCTTCGCAAGCCTTTCCCAACTAAATTAAAACACATTATTGCAGGTACACCATGGAAGGAAGTCAAGATAAGTTCGAGAGACTCACCAGCATAATTAGCCTTACCAACAAGAACATCTTTGAAATATTTTGAAGCCAGCAATGGATTTAAGCCAGAACCCCCAAAGAGTCAAAAATCTTAGCGGGAGCAATCGTAAACTCAGGATTTCCCCATAGGAAAGCAGAAAATGTGACTATGATCAGCAGCGGTGCATGATAGAAGAAGTCGTAAGCCGAACGAACCCATCAAATTGAAATTACCAATAATAGAGGAGACGCACCACCATAGGGAAATAAATTTTCTAGAGCACTAAAGAAATAGAGGAGAGAGAAGATGTTTTTTAGTTTAGGGGTTTTGGTTTAGGGTTTAAAGTTTAGGGTTTTTTTGGGTTTACGATTTAGGGTTTGGGGTTTAGGGTTTAGGGTTACAAGTTTTAGAGTTTAGGGTTTAGGTTCTAGGGTTTAGCATTTAGGGTTTAGGTAGGTTTGTGGTTTTTAGGTTTTGGGTTTGGTGGTTAGTTTGGGTTTAAGGTAGTTAATTTTATTTTACAATTTAGAGTTTTTAAAAAAATAAAAAAAAGCAAACCGAGGTTATGGTTTACTTAGTTTATTTTATTTATTTTTATTTTATTTTATTTTTTATTTTATTTAGTCTATTTTTATTTTATTTAGTTTAGAGTTTTATTTATTTATTTATAGTTTAGTTGTTTATTTCTAAGTTAAGTTTTTATTTTATTTAATTTTAAGTTGTCTGATTTTGGTTTAGGATTTAGCGTAGAGTTTAGAGTTTAGGGTTTAGGGTTTAGGGTTTAAGATTTAGTTAGTGTCCGTGGTTTAGTGTTTTGTGGTTTAATTTTTAGTGGTTTAGGATTTAGGGTTTGGGCTAGGTTATTTATTTTGGGTTTGGGTTTTAGTTGATTCAAATTTAGGGTTTAGGGTTAGGGTTTTTTTATTTTATTATTTAATTTTTTTTATTTTGTAGGGTTTATGGTGTAGGGTTTAGGTTTTTGGTTTAGGAATCAGGTTTTAAGTTAGGTTTATTTTTAAATTTAGTAAACTAGTAGATTTAGGTTTTTCTAGTTTATTTAGTATATTTTTCATTTTAGTTTATTTTATATAGGTTTAATTTTTATTTTTATTTAGTTTTTTATTTATTTAAGTTTTATTTATTTAGTTTATGTTTAGGTTTATTTATTTATTTTATTTTCAAGATTTATTTAGTTTAAGTTTAGGTTTTTTGATTTTTAGGGTTTAGGACTATAGGTTTAGGGTTAGCTTTTGGGTTTAAGGTTTAGGGTTTAGGATTTTGGGTTTAGGGTTTTCTTTAAAATTAAAACACATAGTTTTATTATTTAGTTTATTTAGGTTATTTTAATTTATTTTAGTTTATTCTTTTATTTAGGTTTATTTTTATTTTATTTATTTTGGTTTAGCTTAGGTTTAGTTTAGTTTAGTTGAGTTTTATTTTATTTTTTAAGTTTTACTTTTATTTTATGTTTAAGTTAGTTTAGTTTTTATTTTATTTTTTATGTTTACATTTTGGTTTTATTTTTGGTTAATTTTAGGTTTTATTTGTATATTTTATTTTATTTAGTTTAGGTTTAGTTTAGGTTTAGCTTGTTTAGGTTTAGGTTTTATTTATTTTGTTTAGTTTTTTAGTTTAGGTTTAAATTTATTTTATTTTATTTTATTTTTATTAGGTTTAGGTTTTCTTTAGGTTTATTTTATTTATTTATTTTTGAGGTTTATTTTGGTTTATTTTAGGTTGAAGTTTTATTTAGTTTTATTTTATTTTATTTTAGGTTTATTTTAGTTTTCTTTTATGTTTATTTTATTATATTAAGATTTTTTATTTTTAGGTTTGTTTTATCTTTTATTTATTTGATTTTTTTTTTTTTGGTTTAGTTTAAGTTTTTATTTTATTTAATTTTCATGTTTTGGTTTAGGTTTAGGGTTTAGTTTAAGTTTTTATGTTATTTGATTTTATTTTATTTTGGTTTATTTATTTATTTTATTTTCATGTTTTATTTAGTTATGGTTTGTTTTGGTTTGTGGCATGTTGGTAGAGTTTTACAGGTTTAGGGTTATCAGGTTTAGGGTTTGTGGTTTTTTTTAAATTTAGTTAACCGGTAGGTTTAAGTTTATTTGGTTTATTTCATATTTATTTTAGTTTATTTTTTTATTTCTATTTAAATTTATATTTTTTTATTTAGTTTATTTTATTTATTTTAGGTTATGTTTTTTATTTTAGTTTATTATTTTGATTTTGGTTTAGGTCTAGGTTTATTTTTTAGTTGAGTTTTAGTTTATTTTATTTTCACTTAGTTTACTTATTATGATAGTTTAGCTTTTTTTATTTTATTTTTATGTTTAGGTTTTAGGTTTTATTTTTATTTATTTGGGTTTATATTTTAGTTTATTTTTTCTATTTAGTTTAGGTTTAGGTTTAGGTTTAATTTATTTTAGGTTTAAGTTTTACTATTTTAGTAGTTTATTTTAGTTTAAGTTTAGGTTTATTTGATTTTATTTATTTTATTTTTATTTTAGGATTAGGATCTTTTTTAGGTTAAGGTTTAGGTTTTATTTTTTATTTATTTTTGGATTTTATTTTTAGGTTTATTTATTAGGTTTAAAATTTTGTATCATTTTTATGTTATTTTATTTTATTTTTAAGTGTATTTTATTTTTATTTTATGTTTATTTTTATTTTATTTATGTTCTTTATTTTTAGGTTTATTATATTTTATATTTTAGTTTAGGATTTTATTTATTTTTATTTTTGTTTAGTTTTTACATTTTATTTTTTTTTATTTTTAGGTTTATGTTTAAATTTAGGTTTAGGTTTTAGTTTAGGTTTTTATTTTATTTTATTTTATTTTATTTTATTTAGGTTTATGTTTTTTATTTATTTTATTTTTTGGTTTTATTTAGGTTATGTTTTGGCTTTTAGGTTTTTATGGATAGGGTTTAAGGTTTGGGATTTAGGTTATATGGTTTAGGGTTGGGTATTTTAGGGTTTAGGGTTTAGGGTTTAGGTTTTAAGGTTTGAGATTTATGTTTTAGGGTTTAGGATTGTAGATTTTAGGGTTTTGTGTTTACGATTTGGGGTTGGTTTTAAGGTTTTAGGGTTGAGGGTTTAGGGTTTAGGATTTGGTTTTTAGGTTTAAAGTTCATAATTTTTTTTATTAGTTTTAGATTTTTTAAAAAAAATTTTAAATTAAGTAAACTCGTAGCTTTAGGTTTATTTAGTTTATTTTATTTATTTATTTTAGTTTTATATTTAGATTTATTTTTATATTTATTTAGTTTTGTTTATTTATTATAGGTTTATTTATTTTAGTTTATTTTATAGGTTTAGGTTTAGGTTTATTTTTTTAGTTTAGTTCTATTTTTATTTTCTTTGTTGGGTTTAGGCTTTAATTTTTATTTTTAGTTTTAGGTTTAGGTTTTTATTTTTATTTTTGAGGTTTAAGGTTTAGCTTTTTATATTTGGTTTATTTTTAGGTATTATTTTCTTAGTTCAGGTTTTCATTTATTTTTAGTTTATTTTTTATTTATTTTATTTTATTTATTTAGTTTAGGTTTAGTTTTGCTCTTTATTTTAGGTTTAGGTGTGTTTTATTTATTTTAGTTTAGTTTATCTTAGTTTAGGTTTATATTATTATTTTAGGTATAGTTTTTATTTTAATTTAGGTTTAGGTTTTTTTATTTATTTTTAGGTTCATTTTTTAGGTTTATTTTTTGTTTGGTTTTTATTTTTTTTATTTTAGGTTTATTTTATTTTTATTTTAGGATTAATTTTATTTCATTTAAGTTTTTATTTTTAGGTTTTGTTTAATTTTTTAATTATTTTATTTTAGTTTATTTTTTTATTTTTTATTAATTTTTCTTTTTAGGTTTAGGTTTAGGTTTAAGTTTTAGTTTATGTTTTTTTATTTTTTTCATTTTATTTTTGATTAGGTTTATTTATTTATTTATTTTTTGTTTTATTTAGTTTATGTTTAGGTTATTAGCTTTTTAGGGTTTAGGGTTTAGGGTTTAGGTTTTAGGTTTTTATTTTAGGAATATTTTTTAGGTTTTATTTTTAAGTTTAGGTTTAAGTTTACTTTTAGTTTATTTTATTTTATTTAGTTTAGGATTTAGGTTAAGGTTTTAATTATTTTAGTTTTGTTAATTTTAGTTTAAGTTTAGGTTTATTTTATTTTATTTATTTTATTTTTAATTTAGGTTTAGTTTTAATTTTATTTTAGGGTTTGGGTTTTATTTTTTATTTATTTCTAAATTTTATTTTTATGTTTATTTTTTAGGTTAAATTTTTATTTAGATTTTATTTTAATTTTTTTAGGCCTATTTTATTTCTATTTTATGTTTAGCTTTTCTTTTATTTAGGTATTTTTTTTCTCAGGTTTATTTTATTTTTTTATTTAGTTTATGTTTTTAGTTATTTTATTCTAGTTTATTTTTATTAGTTTATTTTGTTTTATTTTAAATTTTAGGTTTAAGTTTTTTCTTAGGTTTTTATTTTATTTTATTTTATTTATTTTTTAGGTTTAGTTTTTTTTATTTATTTTTATTTTATTTATTATAGGTTTAGGTTTCAAGTTTAAGATTTTTTATTTATGGTTTGGTTTGTGGTTTTTAAGGGTTGGGTTTATTTTATGGTTTTGGGTTTAGGGTAAGATTTTTATTTTATTTTAGGTTTAGGGTAGGGTTTTCAGAGTTTATGGTATAATAGGTTTAGGGTTGGTTTAGATTTTATGGTTTAGTGGTTTTAGCTATGGTTAGAATTTGTTTTGGGTTTGATAGATTTAGAGTTAATGAAGGTTTAGGTTTATAGTTTGAGTCAAAGTGGTTTATTTTGTGGTTAGGATTTTGGATTTAGGGTTTAGTGTTTTATTTTAAATTAAAATCCATTTAGATTTTAGTTTATTTATTTATTTTATTTTTTTTTATTTTCTTTAAGTTTATTTATTATTTTATCTTTTTTTAGTAATTATTTTAGTTTATTTTTTTTTAGGTTTAGTTAATATTTATTTTAGTTGTTTATTTTTATTTTATTTTTAAGTTTTGGTTTTATTTTTTTATTTTAGGTTCAGTTTAGGTTTTATTTTATTTTTAAGTTTAGGTTTTAGGATTTTATTTTAGGTTTATTTTAAGTTTTAATTTTAGTTTAGTAGTTTATTTTGAGTTTATTTTATTTTATTTAGTTTAGGTTTCTAATTAATTTATTTTTTTAGGTTTAGGTTTTATTTATTTTAGTTTTTTAGTATAAGTTTTTTTAGTGTTTAGGTTTTATTTTTTTATTTATTTTTTATTTTATTTTATTTTAAGTTTATTTTATTTTATTGTATTTTATTTTATTTTGGTTTTAATTTTTTTATTTAATTTACATTATTTAGTTTTTTATTTATTTTATTTTATTTTAGTTTTATTTTTTATTTTATTTTATTTTAAGTTTAGTTTAGGTTTAGGTTTATGTTTTAGATTAGGTCTTTATATTTATTTATTTTATATGTTTATGTTTGGTTTTTAATTTATTTTAGGTTTATATTTATGTTTTAGGTTTTGCATAGTTTAGTGGGGTTTAGTGGTAGTTTAGGTTTAGGATAGGGTGGCTGGTAGGGTTTAGTGGTTTAGGGTTTAGGGTTTGTGGGTTAGGCTCAGTGGGTTAGGATTTGGGTTTAGGTTTGGTGGTTATTTTTGGCAAAATTACAAACTGGAAAGTTTAGGTTTATTTAATTTATTTTGTATTTATTTTATTTTATTTTATTTCTTATTATAATTTAGTTTAGTTTATTTATTTTAGTTTAGTTTTTTATTTTAGTTTATTTTTGTTTATTTTATTTTATTTCTTGGTTTAGGTTTAGGTTTTTATTTTATTTTTTTAGGTTTAGGTTTTAGGTTTTAATTTTAGGTTAATTTTTAGGTTTTATTTTTAAGTTTAGGTTTTGGTTTATTTTTTGTTTATTTTATTTTATTTAGTTTTGGGTTTAGGTTTGGTTTATTTGAAGTTGAGGTTTAGGTTTTATTTATTTTAGTTTAGGTTTAACTTTACTTTATTTTGTTTATTTTAGGTTTAGGTTTTTTTTAGTTTATGGTTTAGGTTTTATTTTTTTTAAATTTTTAACTGCAAGTTTTTATTTAGTTTTTACCTTATTTTATGTTTAGTTTATTTTATTTTTATTTTACATTTAGTTTTTATTTTATTTAATTTTATTTTTATTTTATATTTTATATTTTAGTTTAGTTTTTTTATTTATTTTATTAAGTTTAATTTTTATTTTTTATTTTATTTTATTTTTAAGTTTAGGTTTAGGTTTTAATTTAGGGTTTTCTTTTATTTTATTTTATTTATTTAATTCAAGTTTAGGTTTTCTAGTTTATGTTATTTTTAGGTTTTATTTAGTTTAGGTTTAGGTTTTTAGGCTTTTAGGGTTTGCTTAGGATTTATTTAGGGTTGTGGTTTAGTTTGGTTTGTGTTTAGGGTATGTTGTAGATTTTAAGGTTTAGAGTATAGGTTTTAGGGTTTTATTTCTGGTTTAGGTATGGTTGGTAGGATTTAGGGTTTAGGGTTGGTTGTAAGTTTAGGGTTAGTTTAGGGTTTAGATTTGTGGTTTGTGGTTTATTTTAATTTTATACCTTTTATATTTTGTAAAATTAAGTAAACTAGTATATTTAGGTTTATTTATTTTAGTTAATTTATTTTTTATTTATTTTATTTTATTTTATTTTATTTTTTAGTTTTATTTTTATTTAATTTAGTTTATTTTCTTAGATTTATTTATTTTAATTTAGGTTTTCATTTTAGTTTATTTTTTTCATTTTAGGTTTATTTTTTAGTTTATATTTATTTTTATTTTATTTTTTTAGGATTAGGTTTTTTATTTTTAGGTTTAGGTTTAGGTTTTTATTTTATTTTTTAGTTTATTTTTGGGTTTTGTTTTTTAGTTAATGTTTAGGTTTATTTTAAATTTATTTTATTTTATTTAGTTTAGATTTAGGTTTTGGTTTAGTTTATTTTAGGTTTAGTTTTAGGTTTTATTTATTTTAGTTTAGTTTTAAGTTTATGTTATTTTACTTTAGGTTTTGGTTTTTTTTAGTTTAGGGTTTAGGTTTTATTTTTTATTTATTTTTAGGTTTTATTTCATGGATTAATTTTTGGTTTAAGTTTTTATTTAGATTTTATTTTATTTTATTTTAGGTTTATTTTGATTTTATTTTAGGTATAGTTTTTATTATATTTAGGTTTATTATTTTTTTGTTTAGTTTAGGTTTTATTTATATTATTTTAATTTAGTATTTATTTTTATTTTACTTTCTTTAACGTTTAGGTTTAGCTTTTAGTTTATGTTTTTATTTTATTTTGTTATTTATTTTATTTTGCTTTAAGTTTTTTTTATTTTTCTATTTAGGTTTTATTTAGTTTATTTTTTACTTTTAACTTTTCATGGTTTAGGGTTTTGGGTTTTGGGTTTGGTGTTTTAGGTTTTTAGTTTCAGGTTTTGGGTTTTGGATTTAGGTTTTAGGGTTTAGGGTATTAGGCTTTAGAATTTATGGTTTAGGCTTTTGGTTTAGGGTTTAGGGTTTAGAGTTTAGGATTTAGGGTTTAGGGTTTCAGGTTTAGGGTTTAAAGTTTAAACTTTAGGTTTAGAGTTTAAGTTTTAGTTTAGGGTGTAGGGTTTTTTATTTTTTTAAGAGAGAACAAATCTAGATTCAATATTTCTTCTTTTTGATTTGATCAACCAAGTAATACACCAAATTTTCTAAGACACAACATGCTACATAAATAAAAATGAGCACGCATAGAGCAAATCAAAAACCCTAGATATCTCAATTCTACAGAAAGACACAGCCATAAGTAATGTGATCGATCAATTCATTCTTCTCTAGTTTTAATCGTAACCACTGACCTCTCGAGTAGTAGTCCACCATCATATCCTCGATCTCCCTCCCACCACGATGACTGTAACCTTCATCGCTCCTTTTGCCTCCATAACCACCACTACTCTGACCACCACCTTGATATCCACCAACCAGATCTAGACTAAGCCTGGTTGATGGTATTGTTCCTATCATTAAGATTCTATATATTCTTAGAATTTAGTTTTATGTTTTAGTTTATGAGGTTTTAGGGTTTAGGTTTATTTTTTAATTTATTTAGTTAAGTTATTAGGTTTAGTGATGGGTAGGGAAGGATTTAAGGTTTATGCTTTTAGGGTTTAGAGTTTAGGTAAGGGTTAACCATTAGTTTTATGGTTTTTGGGTTTTGGGGTTAGTTTAAGGTTTAAGGTTTAGGATTTAGAGTTTAAGGTTTTTTAAATTAAACAAACTGTGCAGTTTATTTAGTATATTTAGTTTATTTTTATTTATTTTAACTTTATTTATTTTTATTTAGGTTTATTTTTTTTATTATTTACCATATTATTATTTTAGGTTTATTTATTTTAGTTTAGGTTTGTATTTTAGTTTATTTTAAGGTTTAGGTTTAAGTTAATTTTAGTTGAGTTTATTTTATTTTATTTTTATGTTTAAGTTTTTTTTATTTTAGGTTTAGGATTAGGTTTTATTTTCTTTTTAGGTTTTAGGTTTTATTTTAGCTTATTTTAGTCTATTTTTAGTTTAGGTTTAGTTTAGTTTATTTAGTTTAGGTTTAGGTTTAGGTTTAGGTTTAGGTTTTATTTATTTTAGTTTAGATTATTTTAGTTTAGGTTTAGGCTTATTTTTTTGTTTATTTTATTTTTATTTCAAGTTTAGTTTCATTTAGTTTAGTGTTTAGTTTTTACTTTTATTTATTTTTAGGTTTATTTTTTAGATTTAGGATTTTATTAAGTTTTTATTATATTGTATTTTAGGTTTATTCTATTTTTATTTTACATCTAGTTTTTATTTTATTTAGGGTTTTTATTATTTTATTTATTTTAATATTTAGTTTTAGGTTTTCATTTTAGGTTTATTTTTAGGTTTTATTTTTAAATTTAGGTTTAGGTAGGTTTTTAGATTATTTTATTTTATTTAGTTTGTGGTTTTGGTTTAGTTTATTTTAGATTTAAGTTTAGGTTTTATTTTTAGGTTTATTTTTAAGTTTAGGTTTTTATTTAATTTTTATTTAATTTTTATTTTATTTTTTATTAGGTTTATTTTATTTTTATTTTACCTTTAATTTTTATTTTATTTAATTTTTATTTTATTTTTAAGTTTATTTTATATTTTAGTTTAGTTTATATTTTTATTTATTTTATTTTAGTTTCGTTTTTATTTTTTTATTTTATTTTATTTTTAAGTTTAGGTTTAGGTTTTAGTTTAGGTGTTAATTTAATTTAATTTAATTTATATAATTTAGGTTTAAGTTTTAAAATTTATTTTATCTTTAGGTTTTATTTAGTTTAGGTTTAGATTTTAAAGTTTTTAGGTTTTAGGGCTTATGGTTTAGGGTTTAACATTTGGGGTTTAGGGTTTAGGGTTTGAGGTTCTAAGTTTTAGGGTTTAAGATTTAGGGTTTAGGGTTTTAGGGTTTAAGGTTTAGGTTTAGGGTTTAGGGCTTTAGGGTTTAGGGTTATAGGTTTAGGGTTTAGGATTTAGAGTTTGTTTTAGGGTTTAGAGTTTACTGTTAAGGTTTTTTTATTTTTTAAAAAAAAATAAATTGGTAGGTTTATGTTTATTTAGTTCAATTAGTTCATTTTTTATTAATTTTAGTTTATTTTATTTTTTTATTCTTATTTAAGATAATTTTTATTTTTATTTTGTTTAGTTTATTTATTTCATTTAGGTTTTTATTTTAGTTTATTTTAAGCATATGTTTAGGTTTTATTTATTTTATTTTATTTTTATGTTTAGTTCTATTTTTATTTTATTTTAGGTTTAGGTTTATTTTAGTTTCTTTTCTTTATTAGTTTAGATTTAGGTTTAGGTTTAGTTTATTTTAGGTTTAAGTTTAGGTTTTATTTATTTAGTTTAGTTTATTTTAGTTTAGGTTTAAGTTTATTTATTTTTTTTATTTTAGCCAGTCTTTTGTTTAGGTTTTATTTTTTTATTTATTTTAAGGTTTTATTTTTTGAATTATTTTTTATGTTTATGTTTTTATTTAGTTTTTATGATATTTTATTTTAGGTTTATTTTAATATTATTTTAGGTATAATTTTAATTATATTTATGTTTTTTTTTATTTAGTTTAGGTTTTTATTTATTTCATTTTAATTCAATTTATAATTTTTATTTTACTTTCTTTTTAGGTTTAGTTTTAGGTTTGATTTTATTTTATTTATTTTATTTTATTTTGGTTTAAGCTTTTTTGTTTATTTTACTTTTAAGTTTTATTTAGTTTAGTTTTAAGTTTTAGATTTTTAGGGTTTAGGGTTTAGGGTTAATTTAAGGTTTAGGATATGGATTTAGGGTTGTTTAGGGTTTTGGGTTTAGGTTTTAAGTTTAGGGTTTTTAGTTTTTTTTTTACATAAAATAAATTTAGATTCAATATTTCTTCTTTTTGATTTAATCAACCAAGTAATACACTAAGATTTTTAGGACACAAGTGGTGACATGGATCAAAAATGAGCACTCATAGAGCAAATCAAAAACACTAGATAACTAGAACCATCTCTATTGTAAAGACATAGCTCCATAAGTAACAGATCATATCGGTTGTTCTTCAGTTTCTTCAATTCCCATCGGAACCACCCCAGCCTCTTGAGTAGTGGAATCCACCATCATATCCCTGATCTCTCCCTCTGCCACCACCACGGTTGTAACCTCTATCACTCCTCCATAACCACTGTTGCTCCGACCACCACCTTAATATCCATGAACCAGATCTAGACTGAGCCTAGTTGATGGTGATGTTCCTATCATTAAGGTTCATCCCATTCTTAAGGTTTTAGTTTAGGTTTAGGTTTAGGTTTAGGTTTATTAGGTCTTAGGGTTTATGTTTATTTTTTAAATTTATTTAGTTAAGATAGGTTTAGCTTTAGCATTTGGGGTTTAAGGTTTAAGGTTTAGGGTTTAGGTTGTTTATGATTTAGTTTTGTGGTTTAGGGTTTTCTGGGTTTATGCTTTGTTTTGTGGTAGTTTGGGGTTTAGTGTGGTTTTAAGGGTTTATGATTTAGGGTTGTAGGTTTAGGGTTGGAGCTTTAGGGTTTAAGGTTTAGGGTTTAGCGTTTAGGATTTATGGTTTAAGGTTTTTTTAAAATATTAAGTGAACTAGTAGGTTTAAGTTTATTTTTTATTTATTTTAGTTTGCTTTGTTTTTTATTTTTATTTAGTTTAGTTTATTTATTTTAGGTTTTTTATTTTAATTTAGATTTTGTATTTTAATTATTTCTTAGGTTTAGGTTTAAGTTTAGTTTATTTTTTAGTTGAGTTTTATTTTTTATTTTTTTATTTAAGTTTTATTTTTTATTTTTTTGGTTTAGGTTTAGGTTTTCATTTATTTTTTTACATCTATGTTTTAGTTTTTTATTTTAGGTTTATTTTTAGGTAATATTTTTTAGTTTTGTTTTAAGTTTATTTTAGTTTATTTTATTTAATTTAGTTTAAGTTTAGGTTTAAGTTCAATTTATTTTAGGTTTAGGTTTAAATTTTACATATTTTAGTTTAGTTTATTTTGGTTTAGGTTTAGGTTTATTTTATTTTTATTTTAGGCTTAGGTTTTTTTTGTTTAGTGTTTAGGTTTTATTTTTTATTTATTTTTAGGTTTAGTTTTTTTTAGTTTTTATTTTATTTTATTTTTTACTTAATATTTAGTTTTCATTTTATTTATGTTTTTTATTCTTAGGTTTATTTTATTTTTTTATTTACTATAGGTTTTTATTTATTTTATTTTAGTTTGGCTTTATTTTTTAATTTTATTTTATTTTTAGGTTTAGGTTTAAGTTTTAATTTAGGTTTCTATTTTATTTTATTTTTTAATTTTATTTAGGCTTAAGTTTTTTATTTTATTTTATTTTTAGGTTTATTTTGTTTAAGTTTAGGTTTTTAGGTTTTTATGGTTTAGAGTTTAGGGTTTATGGTTTATGTTTTAGGGTTTAAGGTTTAGGCTCTAGTTGGGGCTAGGCAGATTTAGGGTTGCCTAGGGCTAGGTTTAGGATTAGGGTCAGGTTTAGATTGTGAGAGGTTGTGGTCTGGCTCTGGCCTGGGCTCAGGGCCTGGTGGCCTGTGGCTCAGGGTGAATTTAATAAGATTAGGTTGAGTTTTATTTTTTTCAATCTGGTCCCTGATTTAGTGGAGGTTAGTGGCTAGGGTTAGGGGGTTTGGGCCTGGGCCTTAGTCAGTCAGGCCTAGAGAGTAGCCTCAGCTTTAGGTTTGGTGGCTCAGGGTTTGGGCCCAGGATTTAGGGTCAGGGTTTATTTATTTATTTATTTTAATTTATGGTTTGGATTTAGTTTATAGGTCTGGTTAGGTTTAGTGGTGTGGTTAGGTTTTTTTAAAAAAAAAATTAGTAAACCAATTGGTTTAGTTTTATTTAACTTATTTTTTATTTATTTTAGTTTATTTTATTTATTTATTTATTTTAGGTATATTTTCTATTTTTATTTAGTTTAGTTTATTTATTTTAGGTTTATTTATTTTATTTTAGATTTATTAATTTAGTCTAATTTTTTTGGTTTAGGTTTATGGTTATGTAAAGGGATAAGGGTTTAGGGTTTAGGGTTTAGATTTTAGTTTAGGGTTTTAGGGTTAAGGATTTTAGGGTTTGGGTCTGGTTTGGTTTAAGGTTTGTGGTTTTATACTAGGGTTTTGGGTTTGTGGGTTTATGGTTTATGGTTTAAGGTTAGTTTTAGGGTTTAGGGTTTTGGGTTTTGGGTTAAGGATTTAGGGTTCTGGGTTTAGGGTTTAGAGTGTTTTTAAAAGAAAATAACTAAACCATTAGATTTAGGTTCATTTAGTTTAGTTAGTTTATTTTTTATTTATTTTAGATTATTTTTTTATTTCAGTTTATTTTTTTCTTTTTATTTAATTTAGTTTATTTATTTTACGTTTATTTATTTTATTTTTGGTTTTTTATTTTATTTTATTTTTTAGGTTTAGTTTTCGGTTTATGTCTATTTTTTAATTTAGTTTTATTTTTATTTAGTTTTTTAGGTTTAAGTTTGATTTTTTATTTTTAGGTTTATGTTTAGGTTTTATTTTCATTTTTTTTAGGTTTAGGTTTTAGGTTTTTATTTTTGGTTTATTTTTAGGTTTTATTTTTTTGTTTAGATTTTGGTTTAATTTTACTTTATTTTATTTTATTTTTAGTTTAGGATTTAGGTTTAGTTTGTATTTGGTTTAGGTTTAGGTTTAATTTATTTTAGTTTAGTTTATTTTAGTTTAGATTTATGTTTATTTTATTTTGTTTATTTTATTTTATTTTAAGTTCAATTTTATTTTTAATTTAGGCTTTGGGTTTTACTTTGTATTTATATCAATCTTTTATTTTTAGGATTAATTTTTAGGATAAGGTTTCTATTTAGTTTTTATTTTATTTTATTTCTATTTTACGTTTAGTTTTTATTTTATTTAGGTATTTTATTCTTAAGTTTATTTAAAGTTTACTTTAGTTTAGGTTTTTATTTATTTTATTTTAGTTTATCATTATTTTTATTTTATTTTATTTTTAGGTTTAGGTTTAGGTTTAGGTTTTTATTTTATTTTATTTATCTTATTTTATTTTTGTTTAGGTTTACTTATTTATTTTATTTTTAGGTTTTATTTTGTTTTGGTTTAGGTTTTTATGTTTTTATGGTTTAAGGATTAGGATTTAGGGTTAAAGGTTTAGGGTTTAGGGTTTTAGGGTTTTTGGTTTTAGGTATTAGGTTTCAGTTTTAGGGTTTAGGTTTTAGAGTTTAGGGTTTAGGGTTTAGGGTTTAGTCTTTAAATCTTTATATGGTTTAGGGTTGGGTTAGGTTTAGGGTTTTTAGGGTTTTGGGAGTTAGGGTTTGGGGTCAGATGGGTTTAGGGTTTAGTAGAGCTTTAAGATTTAGGGTTTAGTGATTAGTGGTTTAATTAGGTGGGGTCCGTGGGTTTAGGGTTTAATATTAGAGGATTTACATGCTTTAAGTCATTTAGTTTGGGGTTGTAGGTTTAGGGTTGGATTTAGTGTTTAGGGTCAGGGTTTTAAAACCAATCAAACCCAGTAGGCTTATTAGTTTATTTAGTTTGTTTATATTTTATATTTATTTATTTTAGTGTAGATTTTATTTTGTTTATTTTAGGTTTAAGTTTAGGTTTATTATTATTTTAGTTTAGTTTTATTTTATTTAATTTTTATTTTATTTTTATATTAAGTTTAGGGTTTAGGTTTCATTTTGGTTTTAGGTTTAGGTTTTTATTTTATTCTTTTCGGTTTAGGTTATAGGTTTTAGTTTAGGTTTATTTTTAGGCTTTATTTTTTAGTTTAGGTTTAGGTTTATTTTTAGTTTAATTTATTTTATTTAGTTTAGGGTTTAGGTTTAGTTTATTTTAGGTTTAAGTTTAGGTTTTATTTATTTTAGTTTAGGTTTAGATTTATTTTATTTTGTTTATTTTTAGTTTAGGTTTTTTTTTTAGTATATGGTTTAGAGTTTATTATTTATTTATTTTTAGTGTTGTCTTTTAGGTTGATGTTTTTAATTAGTTTTTATTTTATTTTATTTTAAGTTTATTTTATTTTTATTTTACTCTTAGGTTTGATTTTATTTAAGTTTTTTAGTTTGGTTTGGGTTTTAATTTATTTTATTTTAGTTTAGTTGTTATTATTATTTTTTTAAGTTTAGGTATAGGTTTAGGTTTAGGGTTTAGTTTAGGCTTTTATTTAATTTAACTTTTTTATTTTATTTAAGTTTTGGTTTTTCATTTATTTTATTTTTTGATTTTCTTTAATTTATGATTTGGTTTTTAGATTTCTAGGGTTTAGGGTTTTGGGTATAGGATTTAGGGTTTAGGGTTTGGGGTTTAGGTTTAGGGTTTAGGGTTTAGAGTTTAAGGTTTTAGGGTTTCAGGTTTAGGGTTTAGGGTTTAGGGTGTTAGGGTTTAGGGTTTAGGGTTTAAGGTTTAAGGTTGAGGCTTTTAGGGTTTAAGGATAATGGTTTAGGATTGTAGGTTTAGGGTTTGGTGTTAGGGTTTTTTTAATTATTTTTTTTAAATTAAGTAAACTCGTAGGTTTATGTTTATTTAGTTTACTTTTTATTAATTTTTAGTTTATTTTATTTTTATTTTTATTTAGGTTTATTTTTATTTTTAATTTAGTTAGTTTTATTTTAGGTTTATTTAATTTAGCTTAGGTTTTTTATTATAGTTTATTTTCTAGGTTTAGGTTTAGGTTTAGGTTTATTTTCTAGTTTAATTTTACTTTTTTTTATTTAGGCTTAGGTTTTTTTATTTTTAGGTTTAGGTTTAGGTTTTTATTTTATTTTTTAGGTTTAAGTTTTAGGTTTTTATTTTATGTTTATTTTTAGGTTTTGGTTTTAGTTTAGGTTTATGTTTATTTTTTGTTTATTTTATTTTATTTAGTTTAGGTTTAGTTTATTTTAGGTTTAGGTCTAGGTTTTATTTATTTTAGTTTACTTTATTTTAGTTTTAGTTTAGGTTTATTTTATTTTTATTTTAGGTTTAGTTTTTTTGTAGTTTATGGTTTAGGTTTTATTTATTTTATTTATTTTAAGGTTTTATTATTATGTTTATTTTTTAGGTTTAAGTTTATATTTAGTTTTTATTTTATTTTATTTTATTTTATTTTACGTTTAGTTTTTATTTTATTTAGGTTTTTTATTCTTAGGTTTATTTTATCTTTTAGTTTAATTTAGGTTTTTATTTATTTTATTTTAGTTCATTTTTATTTTTTATTTTATTGTAATTTTAGGTTTAGGTTTAGGGTTTAGTTTAAATTTTTATTTTATTTTATTTTTTTATTATATTTAAATTTAGGTTTTTAAGTTTATTGGGTTTAGGACTTAGGGTTTAGGTTTTAGGGTTGTGACTTTTAAGGTTGTAAGTTTAGGATTTTTGGGTTTAGTGTTTAGGGTTTTAAGATTTTGGGTTTAGGATTTAGGGTTTAGGGTCTTTGGGTTTATAGTTTAGGATTTAAGGTTTAGGGTTTAGGGTTGGTTTAGGGTTAGTAGGTTAGGATCAGGAGTTTAGGGGATTAAGGTTTATTTTTTAATTTTAAAATTTTTTTTAATTCTATTTAAATTAAGTAAACTCATAGGTTTATTTAGTTTATTTTTTATTTATTTTATTTTATTTTATTTTTATTTTTAGTTAGGTTTATTTTTATTTTTATTTAGTATTGTTTTATTTTAGGTTGATTTATTTTAGCTTAGTGTTTTATTTTAGTTTATTTTTTAATTTTAGGTTTAGGTTTACTTTTATTTTTATTTTATTTTTTTGGTTTAGGCTTTATTTTTATTTTTTTAAGATATAGGTATAGGTTTTTATTTTATTTTTATGGGTTTAAATTTTAGGTTTTTATTTGATGTTTATTTTTCGATATTACTTTTTAGTTTAGATTTATGTTTATTTTTAGTTTTTTTAATTTTATTTAGTTTAGGTTTATGTTTAGGTTTTATTTATTTTAGTTTACATTGTTTTAGTTTAGGATCAGGTTTATTTTATTTCATTTATTTTATTTTTATTTTAGATTTTGATTTTTTTAAGTTATAGGTTTAGGTTTTATTTTTTATTTATTTGTAAGTTTTATTATTAGTTTTATTTTTTAGGTTTAGGTTTTTATTTAGTTTTTATTTTATTTTATTTTAGGTTTATCTTATTTTTAATTTACATTTAGTTTTAATTTTATTTAGATTTATTATTCTTAGGTTTATTTTATTTTTTACTTTAGTTTAGGTTTTTCTTTATTTTATTTTAGTTTATTTTATTTTTTATTTTATTTTTTTAGGTTTAGGCTTAAGTTTTAGTTTAAGTATTTATTATATTTTATTTTAATATTTTATATAGGTTTATGTTTTTTATTTTTTATTTTTTTAGGTTTTATTTAGTTTAGGTTTAGGCTTTTAGGGTTTAACATTTAGGGTTTATGGTTTTGGGTTTTAGGGTTTAGGGTTTTAGGGTTTAGGGTTGTGGTTTGGGTTTAGGTGGTTAGAGTTTTGTGTTTATGTGGTTTAGGTTTAGTGGGGTTTAGGTTTAGGGCTTAGGGTTAGCTTTAGGGTTTATGGTTTAGGGTTAGGGTTCTTTTTATTTTTTTTATTTTTTTATGTTTAGGGTTTAGGGTTTAGGGTTTAGGTTTAGGGTTTAGGGTTTAAGTTTTAGGTTTAGGGTTCATGATTTAGTTTAAAGTTTAGGGTTTTTGGATTTTTTATTTTTTTTTGTAATAGAGAACAATTTCAAATTCAACATTTCTTCTTTTCAATTTGATCAACCAAGTAACACACCAAGTTCTCTAAGACATGAGAGATGACATAGATAAAAAATGAGCATGGATAGAGAAAATCAAAAACCCTACATAACTAGAACAGTCTCTACTGTAATGACACAGTTCTGTAAGCAGCAGATCAAATCAGTCGTTCTTCAGTTTCTCTAGTTCTTATCAGAACCACCCCGGGCTCTCGAGTAGTAAGGTTGACTATCATTTCACCGATCTCTCCACGAAGATTGTATCCTCTATCACTCTTTCCGACTCCATAACCACCAGCTACATATCGACCAACACCACTAGATCGCCCACCACCACTGCGATAACCGCCGCCTCTACCTTTGCCTCAACCTCCAGATCTAGACTGAACCTGGTTGACGATGATGTTCTTGTCATCAAGGTTTTACCCATTTTTACTGTGTAGGTTTAGGTTTATTAAGTTTAAGGGTCTAAGTTTATTTTTTATTTTATTTAGTTACTTTAGGTTTAGGATTAGGGTTTGGGGTTTAGGGTTTAAGGTTTAGGATTAGGGTTTAGGGTTTAAGATTTTTTTAAACCCAAATGATTTCATAACAAATAAGAAATTACCAAATAAAATAGGACATTATCCTCTATCAACTAATAAAATAAGATAAAATAAAATGTAATTAAAAAATCACAAAGATAATATTTCACAAAATGATTTAACTCCTAGAGACAATAAAATTTGATTTAATAGAAGGCCAACAAAGCTTAGCTGAATAAGATGAAACCCATATCATCATCAGATTTCTTGGCAGGCTCTTCCTTCTTCTCTTCCACTGTAGTAGCCGGAGCACCAGTAGTAGCAGTAGCAAGACTAGCAGAAGCATCAGGCACAGCAGTCGCAACAAATTTACTAGGATCCTTCAAATAGTCCTTAACCTTCTCGGGCTGTGGGTATGTGTAATCAATGGAAATTGTGATGGTCAGGACATTATTGTAAGCATTGATTAACATGCAGGATGCTGTAGTAAGGGTGGGATAAGAGAGGGCCAGTGAGAGAGAAGTGATCAATGAAAGGCCTGTCAAAAAATTCTTGATGAGATCATTTTCAGTAAAATCAAGCACCTCAGAACTGAACATCAAACCATCATCATACACAGACTACACTGCAAGGCTATAAGAGAATGGCCTAATCCCGAGCTTATTGAGGAGAATATCCTCTGAGGATCCCACCTTATCACCTTTTTTAATCAGTTCAACCGAGGTGATAATTTGAACAATACCCTTGTTGATCTTAGTTGGGATGTTGAGAACTTGGAAGAAAGAAATTTGTGAAGCATCTAGACTAGTGTTGCCTAGAGGAACCACAACATCAATATATGCAACAAGACCAACACAGAAAGGAGCATCAATTTTGTATTTTGCAACCTCTTCGTTGACTTCTTTAAGGTCACCTTTCATAAAAATCAGCTCAACTAGGATTTAGGGTTGGGGTCTAGGGTTTAGAATTTTTACTATTTAGGGTTTAGGGTTTAGGATTTAGGGTTAGGTTAGGGTTTAGGGTTTGTTCAGTGTTTAGGGTTTAGGGTTTTTAGGGTTAGTTTAGAGTTTAGGGCTCAGGGTTTTAGGGTTTAGGGTTTAGAGATTAAGGTTACAGTTTATGGTTTAGGGTTTGGGGTTTAGGGTTTAGGGTTTAGGGTTTATGGTTTTTTAGGGTTTAGGGTTTAAGGTTTAGGGTTAGTTTAGGGTTTAAGGTTTAGGGTTTAGGATTTAGGGTTTGGGTTTAGGGTTTAGTGTTTAGGGTTTTTTTTTAATTAAGTAAACTAGTGGGTTTAGATTTATTTAGTTTATTTAGTTTATATAGTTTATTTTTTATTTATTTTAGTTTAATTATTTTTTAATTTTATTTAGGTTTATTTTATATTTTTATTTATTTTAATTTATTTATTTTAGGTTTATCATTTTAGTTTAGGTTTTTTACTTTAGTTTATTTTTAAGTTTAGGTTTAGGTTTATTTTTAAGTTTAGTTTTATTTTTATTTTATTTTAGGTTTAGGTTCTTTTTTTATTTTTAGGTTTAGGTTTAGGTTTTTATTTTATTTTTTTAGGTTTAGGTTTTAGGTTTGTATTTTAGGTTTACATTTAGGTTTAATTTTTTAGTTTAGGTTTAGGTTTATTTTAGTTTAGGGTTAAGGTTTATTATATTTTAGGTTTAGGTTTAGGTTTTATTTATTTTAGTTTAATTTATTTTAGTTTAGGTTGAGGTTTATTTTATTTTGTTTATTTTATGTTTAGTTTTCTTTTTAGTTTAGGGTTTAGGTATTATTTTTGTTTATTTTTAAGTTTTTTTAGGTTTATTTTCTAGGTTTAGATTTTTATTTAGTTTTTATTTTATTTTATTTTAGGTTTATTTTTGTTTTATTTTAGGTTTAGTTTTTATTTTATTTAGCTTCTTTATTTATTTAGTTTAGTTTAGGTTTTTTTTATTTTAGTTTAATTTAGTTTTTATTTTTTATTTTATTTTCTTTTTATGTTTATGTTTATGTTTAGGTTTAGGTTTAGGTTTTAGTTTATGTTTTTATTTTATTTTATTTTAGGTTTTTTATTTATTTTATTTTTAAGTTTTATTTAGTTTAGTTTATGTTTTTAGCATTTTAGGGTTTATGATTTAGGGTTTATTTAGGGTTTAGGGTTTAGGGCTTGGGGTTTAGGGTTTAGGGTTTAGGGTTTGGGGTTTGGGGTTTAGGGTTTAGGGTTTAGGTTTTAGGATTTAGTATTTAGGGTTTAGGATTTAGGGTGCAGGGTTTAGGTTTAGGGTTCAGGTTTTAGTTTAGGGTTTTTGGTTTTGGTTTTATTTTTTAATAGAGAACAAATTCAGATTCTACATTTCTTCTTTTCAATTTCATCAACCAAGTAACACACCAATTTTTCTAAGACACAATTGACGACATAGATAAAAAATGAGCATGCATAGAGCAAATCAAAATCCCTAGATAATTAGGACCCTCTCTATTATGAAGACACAGTTCCATAAGAAGTGGATCGGATAAACCGCTTTCTCCCATTTAACCACCTCGCCTCTCAGAATCCACCATCATATCCCCAATCTCTCCCTCCGCCACCACCATGGCTGTAACCTTTGTCACTCCTCCCGCCTCGATAACCACCACTGCTCTGACCACTCCCTCCATATCCACCAACACCTCCAGATCTCCCACCACCACTGCGATAACTGCCACCTCCCCTTCACCTCTACCGCCATATCTGGACTAAGCTTGGTTGACTGTGATGTTCCTGCCATGAAGGTTCTGCTCATTCTTAGGGTTTTGGTTTTTTTTACAAAAAGTTTGAATTTTATTACCTTAAAAATTAAAGATATAATATCCTTAAATGGGGTAAAGCTCAAAATTTTGCTGCTCACAGAGATACAAGAAACCTAAAGAGCTAAAGCCCTAACTTAGTACAACCAAAAAAAGAAAATAAAAGAGTAAAAGTAATAACATAAAAGAAATTGAGAAATGACACAAAAAGGACTGATATAACTTAAGAAAATAGTAAAAGGACTAGTCAACAATAGCTCATGATCCCTTTGAGAAGGCATGATAAGCAAGATCCACCTCAACAACACTTGAGTTGGCTGAGTAAAGATCATTCCATCTATGAAGTTCCAACCTGCAAAAGAAATCTGCAAAATACTACAAAGGCAATGGTCATAGCTCACGGAAAAATTATAAAGTAAACAATTTAGAAAGTGCTAAGAAAGTGGAGGCTCAAGCTTAGTTAAGATCATCTCAAGGGGCAACAATACGTATGAGCATCCAAACTTCATGATAAGGGCTACAATCATATGCATGCTACCAACCAGAGAGACGATATGGGGAAACATTAAGGCCATCATAGCCAGGATACCTAATATAAGCAACCATCCATGATTAAACAGTCCATATTGATCCAATTCCTACACCAAAAATAGAGGAAAATAGTAAATTAGTAGCCAGCCAGCAGCCAACCCACCAATAAAAACACACAATAGACCAAACACATAAAGCCAGCATCCTAGAAGTTACAGCATGGTCACTGGTTAAGAATAACCCACAACTATCTCTATAGAAATAGCAATCCAAATCCAAAGGAAAAACCTCCACCCAAACAACAAAATAGTAGAAGATAAGGAGCACTAGAGAGAAGAAAGCATAAAGAGACCAAGAGGGCATCCAGAAATCACCATCAAAACCACCACCAATGCAGCCAAAAAGGAAAGCAAATCCACCATCACCAACTAATAAAAAAATATTAGGAAACAAGGAGAGCCAACTAAACCAAAGGGAGTCAATACCAATAGTCAAAATAAAGCCCAAAACCCTAAGCCATGACACAAGCATCCAAGGCAAGACAGTTTCCACAAAAAACCCCTCAAGCAGCCAACCCCCAATAACAAGTCCTAAAATAGGACCAAAAAACCACAAGAGCTCATATCCTACACCAATAAAATAGCCAATAAAACCATGTAGGCCAGCAGCCAATAAAATAACCAGTAGAAGAAGTCAAAGCAACAGGAAAACCAACACCCAAATCAGGAAGCAAAAATAAAGGAAAAATAGTTGCACCTAAGAAAGGATAACCAACCCAAGAACAGACCAAAAACCCATCCAAAAGCACTGAAACCAACCATTAAGCATAGCCAACACATCCACCCATCCAACCAACCCAGCCAACCAAAATAGCCAACCAGCTTAGTGAGCCAACAAAACCAACCAGCAGATAGAGCTAATATAGAGCCCAAAAAGAGGAAAAAGAACAATAGCTTAGAAATCCACAACCCACCTAGAGATCTCCAAAATAACCAAGAAATAAAAATGGTAGCCACAACCAAACTAGAAAAGGCCAAGGAAGACCAAACAACCATAAGAAGAAAAATTGTAAGGAAAGGAGCAAGGCCAGAGGAAAACGAAACCACTTCCAAATCCTAAAGAGCAGATAGTCACTATGAAGGAGAAAATAGGGAGACAACAACCATAGAACAACTAACTCCAATTCACAAGGCAGATGGAACCAACCAGTAGAAACCTCCAAGCCAAAACAGGAAAGGAGAACAGTAACCACAAAAAAATCCAAAACTAAGCTAAGCTAGAAGAGGCCAATGAACTCATAAAAAATATCCACCTAAAATAGCCAGGCAGATGAAAGAAACAAATAGTAGCAATCAACAGAACCAACTATAGCATCCATAATTCCAATTCAAGAATGGCCACAACCATCCAAAACTAGAGGCAAACCCAACATTTTTTGGTAAAAAGGGTAGGCCAAAATCCAACATAGCCACAACCCAATAGGAGACACAAAGCATGAGCCAAAGAAAGAAAACCACCAGGCTCAGAAGATAGGTAAACCAATTAAAATAGCACAACAAAGACCCAAAAAAAGGATAGGCAAGTATAGAGTGGGGTAAAGAAGATGGGGATGTAAGTATAGAAATAAACTTAGCAAAAACCATTTCCTAGAGAGGGGAACACAAAAAACAACAAAAAATAGACTGAATAAAATCACCATAGCAAAATATTAACATAAGAGCAGAAGGTTAAAATCTGTAGTAAGGTTGTCTAGTGTTATACAGATTGACCAGACTACGCAGATGCTTAGGTAAGCTATGGTTATCAAATAAAGCAAGCTCATTTAATTCCCCTCCTAAATTAGTCAATAAAATTAGCACAAGCATTTCCTTCATGAAGAATGTAAGAAATTTTGTACCAAACTTGAGAAAGAAGATTTTTAGTGTGATTAAGAAGATAAAATAAGTCAGCATTTCCCATTTTAGTATTATTGAGCATATCAAGTAAAAGAAGAGCATCAACTTCAATATAAAAATTAAAGAGGTCTTTGCTTAAAGAAATATCAATAAATTTATTAGCAACCATGAGTTTAGTATAAATAAATAGACAAGCTTTGAGGGGGTAGGCAAAAGCACAAATGATAGTGCATTTAGAATCCCTAAGAATTCCACCACAGCCATATTTATTTTGGGAAATTGAACCATCAGTATTGATCTTAGTAGAATTTTCTTTAGGCTTAATCCAATGTATAATCCTAATACTCTTGTAGGAAGGATCTTCATGCAAAGTGATACCCAATTTTTTAGCGACAAATTTATAACCTCTAAAGTGAAAATAACTAATAAAATTTGCATTAAATGAAGCACGAATTTTTTTCTTTAGTTCTAGAAAGGATATTTTTTATGGTTCATTGAGATGCCATGATATTTAGCATCATTTCTATCCATCCAAATGAACCAAATATGGGTAATAGTAATTAAAACTTTGATATGACCTTTCAAAATTTTATGGAAATAAACTTCAAGAAGTCGACATAACTAAAGAGAGCCCAGAAAATAGTTATTGTTAAATAAATCATCATACCTTATCCAAATTTTGGAAGTAATAGTGCCATTGCCAAAAACATGATTAACATTTTCAATATGAAAGCAACAATAACACTTAGAAGGTAAGTAAAACCCCTTAAGTCAGAGCTAGGAATCAACCAGGATGAAGTTATTCAAAATTTTCCAAGCTAAAACTAAATAAGAAATGGGAATGATATTGTTCCAAAGTTTAATGAAAACATTAGAGGTGTTCTATTTATTTCAAATAAAATTTCAAACCTCTTTAAGAATGAAATCACCATCATAAGAGAGCTTGAAAAGGATTTGATATGGTTTATTAGAAAAGATAGCGATGTTATAAAACCTATCAAAAATAGAAATAGGAATTTAGTTCTCAAGTTTTAGGGTATAAGTTTAGGGTTTAAGGTTTAGGATTTAGGGCTTATGGTTTTTTTAAAAAAAATTAAGTAAATCGATAGGTTTTGGTTATTTAGTATATTTAGTTTATTTGTTTATTTATTTAGGGTTTTGGGTTTAGGGTTTAGGTTATAGGGTTTAAGGTTTAGGATTTAGGTTTTAGGGTTTAGGGTTTAGAGTTTATGATTTAGGGTTCAGGATTTAGGGTTTTTAGGATTTAGGATTTAGAGTTTAGGGTTTAAGATTTAGGTTTTAGGTTTAGGGTTCAAGTTTTAGTTTAGGATTTAGGGTTTTGGGCTTTTTTTTAATAGAGAATAAATTCAGATTCAATTTCTTCTTTTTATTTCATCAACTAAGTAACACGCTAAGTTTTCTAAGACACAAGCGATAACATAGTTAAAAAATTTGCACGCATGGAGCAAATGAAAACCCTAGATAACTAGAACCATCTCTACTATAAAGACATAGTTCCAGAAGCAGTAGATCGATCAAGTGTTCTTCAGTTTCTCCAGTTCCCATCAAAACCACCCCGGCCTATCGAGTAGAGGGATCCACCATCATATCCCTGATCTTTCCCTCCACTACCACCACGGTTGTAAGCTCCATCACTCTTCCCTCCTTAATAACCACCACTGCTCTGACCACCACCTCCATATCCACCAGTGCCTCTAGATCCCCCACCACCACTGCAATAACTGCCGCCTCAGCATTCACCTCCATGGACAGATCTAGACTAAGCCCGATTGATGGTGATGTTCCTGCTGTCAAGGTTATGCCCATTCTTAGGTATTAGGTTTAGGTTTAGGTTTATTAAATTTTAGGGTTAAGGTTTTCTTTAAAATATTTAGTTTCTTTAGGTTTTGGTTTATGGTTTATGGTTTAAGGTTTATGGTTTAGGGTTTAGGGTTTAGAGTATAGGCTTATGGGGTTTAAGATTTTAGGGTTTATGGTTTAGGGTTAGGGATTAGGGTTTCTGGTTTTTTAGTGTTTAGGGTTTAGGTTTTAGGGTTGTAAGTTTAAGGTTTAGGGTTTAAGGTTTAGGATTTATGGTTTAAGTTTTTTTTAAGAAAAAAATAAAGTAAAGCGGTAGGTTTAGGTTTCTTAAGTTTATTTTATTTATTTTAGTTTTTTTAAGTTTATTTTTTATTTTTATTTAGTTTAGTTTACTTATTTTAAGTTTCTTTATTTTTAGTTTAGGGTTTTTATTTTAGTTTATTTTTTAGGTTTAGGTTTATTTCTTCTGTTGAGTTTTATTTTTTAAGCTTAGGTTTTATTTTTTATTTTTAGGTTCAGGTTTAGGTTTTTATATTATTTTTTATATTTTAGGTTTTAGGTTTTTATTTTAGGTTTATTTTGGGTTTTATTTTTTAGTTTAGGTTTAGGTTTATTTTAGGTTTTATTTTTTAGTTTAGATTTAGATTTTGTTTTTTTAGGTTCAAGTTTAGGATTTATATATTTTAGATTAGGTTTAGGTTTATGTTTATTTTATTTTTATTTCAAGTTTAGGGTTTAGGTTTTATTTTTTATTTATTTTTAGGTTTATTTTTTATATTTATGTTTTGTTTTTATTTTAGGTGTTAAAAAGAATTCAGTCCAACCATTGCCAAAGTCTAGAGTTTTACCAAGTATAATTAGAGCCCTTAAATCCAATATCAATCAAATTACAATCATGGATCATATTAGAGAAATCTTCCATGGAATCAATATTTGGAGAGCAACCACCACTTCTTTCAGATGAGAATAAAATGGTGCTGAAATCAGCACCAACAAACCAAGGTTTGTTGATAGAGGCAGCAAAATTCCTTAAATTATTCCAAAGAAGATTTCTACCAGATCTATAATAAGATGCATAAACAAAAGACCCCAAAACATAATAATCACCATAAGAGATTTGAGCATTGACAACTTGATGAAAGTCATCAAGAATAGAGACCTCAACAAAACTATTCCAAAAACACCAAATCTTATTACTGACATTAGAGAAATATTTATTGAAATTGATCATTCTAGCAACATGGTTGATTTTATTAGCATGAATATAAGACTCTAGAACAATAAGAAGAGAAATATTATGAATGAGACAAAGATTTCTAATATGATTATGAATAGAGAGGGTATCGATCCCTCTAACATTCCAAACAAGAAAATTAAACATAAGTAAAATAAAGTGGTGGGGTGTGTTAAGCAAAGGTTAATTAAGAGAGGAGAGAGAGGTTGCAATAGATCTAATGTTTTGAATATCATCAATCCCTACCAACATTAGAAGCTGAAACATGTTCAATAGGATTAACCCCAATATCCAAGGAATCAACCTCAATAATAACTTTCATACCATCCTTAAGATTCGAGGTCAATTTCTGAACATAAGTAAAAATTGGCTTATGGGTAGAGACAACATCTTCCTTAGGAGGAATTCATTTTTTTAAGTGGGGATGCAGAATAAAACATTTTGTGTCATGACCATGTATTTTATAATGGGAACAAATAATTGGAATATTCTCAAATTCAACCTTTTACGAATACCAGTATTTTTCAAAGCTAATCCAAACTTCCTTAGGGTTTTTTTTCAGTTATGTCTAATTCCATGAGGATCCGAGCCACATAAGGGCGAGATCGCTCGGTGGTTGCTTGGTCAAGTTGCAAAGGCCGACCATATAAAGCCTCGATAGCAAAAGTACATGATGGGTAACAAAATGAATGCCCATATTAGGAAGAGATAACCACATAGGGATAATATGAGATTCCTCCTTAATGTGAAAAAGGGGTGACCACTTTAGCAAATGCATTTGACAATTAAAGAGGAAATAAGAATGATTTGAAAAAACACATGGATAATCCAGATCATTAGAAAGTTAAATCAGGACATGCTGAGGGTCAATAAGACCAATCGAGAAGGCACTCATAAGCTTGAGATTATGGAAAAAAGAGTGTATCTTATCCAAATTTGGATGACGCAAAGCAAATTTATCGACAAGAGAAAATTCAAATGGTTTGCCAACTTTTCAACATCCACATCAGAGCACATTATGGCCGGCAAACCTCTAAAAGACATTAAAATGAGATTAACTGAATCAACATAGGGAGAAATCTTTCTGGAGAGTGCTTCCTAAAAATATTTAGTAGAAGATGCAACATTAGGGCCACCAATCCACAAAATGTTGGATGCCTTAGGCAAAACATCCATAATTTTAGGTGGAACCTAAGCACTAGAAATCACTGCATCCATGGTCAATGATAAAACATATGGCCATATGTCGTTCAAGCCTTAGCAATCCGTCGAAATTGAAGCCAAAGCCATAGAAATCCCAAGTTGGGGGCGCGCCACCAAGGGGGTTTCAAAAATCACTAGAGATTGAGAGAGCCCTTGGGCTAGGAGGGTTCTCAATTTAGGGTTTAGGGTTTAAGGTTTAGGGTTTTTTTATTTATTTTTTATTTATTTTATTTTTAAATTAAGTAAATTTGTAGGTTTAGGTTTTTTAGTTTATTTTTTTTTTATTTTTTTTATTTTTTTTTATTTTTTAGGTTTATTTTTATTTTTCTTTAGTTTAGTTTATTTATTATATGTTTATTTGTTTTAGTTTATTTTTTAGTTTTATGTTTACTTTTAGTTTAGTATTATTTTTATTTTTTTTGGTTTAGGTTTTACTTTTTATTTTTAGACTTAGGTTTATGTTTTTATTTTCTTTTTTTTAAGTTTCGGTTTTATATTTTTATTTTAGGTTTATTTTTATGTATTTTTTAGTATATGTTTAGGTTTATTTTTAGTTTATTTTATTTTATTTATTTTAGGTTTAAGTTTAGGTTTAGGATTTATTTATTTTAATGTAGTTTATCTTAGTTTAGGTTTAGGTTTATTTTATTTTTATTATAGGTTTAGATTTTTTTTTGTTAAGGGTTTGAGCTTTATTTTTTATTTATTTATTTTGGTTTATTTTTTAGGTTTATGTTTTTATTTTGTTTTTTTTTATTTTAGGTTTATTTAATTTTGTTTTAGCTTAATTTTTTATTTATTTAGGTTTTTTTATTTTTTTTAGTTTAGTTTAGGTTTTCATTTATTTTATCCTAGTTTAGTTTTTATTTTATATTTTATTTTATTTTTAGCTTTAGCTTTAGGTTTAGGTTTTAGTTTATGTTTTTATTTTATTTTATCTATTAATCTTATTTTTATTTAAATTTTTTGTTTATTTTATTTTTAGGTTTTATTTAGTTTAGGTTTTTGTTTTTAGCTTTTTATGGTTTAGGGTTTAGGTTTTAGGTTTTTTTTTAGGTTTATTTTTAGGTTTTATTTTTTAGTTTTGGTTTAGGTTTATTTTAGTTTAATTTATTTTATTCAGTTTAAGGCTTAGGTTTAGTTTATTTTAGGTTTAGGTTTAGGTTTTATTTATTTTAGTTTAGTTTATTTTAATTTAGGTTTAGGTTTTTATTTTATTTTAGTGTTTGAGTTTTATTTTTATATTTTAGGTTTTATTTTTAGGTTTATTTTAGTTATAGGTTTTTATTTAGTTTTTATTTTATTTTATTTTATTTTTATTTTACATTTAGTTTTTATTTTATTTAGGTTTTTTATTCTTAGGTTTATTTTATTTTTTAGTTTAGTTTAGGTTTTTATTTATTTTATTTTATTTTATTTTTTATTTTATTTTTTAGGTTTAGGTTTTTATTTTATTTATGTTTAGGTTTTGGTTTTTTTATTTATTTTATTTTTAGGTTTTATTTACTTTTGGTTTATGCTTTTAGGTTTTTAGGGTTTTAGGTTTAGGGTTTAGGATTTAGGGTTTAGGGTTCTGTTAGTGGTTGTTTCAGAGTGTTAGGGTTAGAGTTTAACATTTAGGGCTTAGGGTTTAGTGTTTAGGATTTAGGGTTTAGGTTTAGGAAGGGTGAGTTTAGGGTTAGCAGTTAGGTATAAGATTTATGGTTTAGGGTTTAGGCTTTAGGGTTTAGGCTTTAAGCTTTAGGCTTTAGGGTTTAGGATTTTTATGGTTTAGGATTTATGGTTTAAGGTTAGTTGAAAGTTTAGGATTTGGGGTTTTAGGGTTTAGGGTTTAGTGTTTAGGTTAGGGTTAGGGTTTAGGGTTTAAGGTATAAGGTTTAGGTTTCAGGGTTTAGGGTTTAGGGTTTTTAAGGCTTTCGGGGTTTAGGGTTGTAGGTATAGGGTTTAGGGTTTAGGATTTAGGGTTTAGGGTTGCGGGTTTAAGGTTAGTGGTTTTTTTTTAGTTTTATTTTTAGGTTTATTTAGTTTTTATTTCATTTTATTTTATGTTAACTTTATTCTTAACACTACCTTTGCCAGTCCCAAGTTTGGATATGAAAGGTGGAGGGTTGTGATAGGTAGTCAACAGCCAGCATAAAATTTGTCAAAATAATCATGACATGAATCTTTTAAATCATTGTGTTAATGCTAGGGTGTCCCCGAGAAGTTACACGTTGTATGGCCTGAATATAGTAAAAAATGTGCAAGGGCCACTACATCGGTGCCCAGGTCCTATGTTAAATAAACAAGGGTTCCCACATTATGAACGGATGTAGGCAAAGATGCTAGTCCATGAAACTAAAATTAGGTTAGGAACTTGGAATATAGGTTCTCTTATAAGTAAATTAATGGAATTAATAGATATTATGGTTCATAGAAAGATAAATATTTTATGTGTTCGAGAAACTAAATGGATTGGGGAGAAGGCCAAGGAGATTGATAGTTTAGGTTTTAAACTTTGGTATTCAAGTAGAAATCAGACTAGAATTGGTGTGGGTGTGATTATAGATAAAAGTTTGAAGGATAATGTTATAAATATTAATAGATGTGGAGATAGAATTATAGCTTTAAAGATTATTATTTATTCTAAAATTATCAATGTTATAAGTGTTTATGCTCCTCAAGTAGGTTTGGATGTAAGCTCAAAAAAAAATTTTTGGAATGAATTAGAGAGATTAATACAAAAGATACCTCTTGAAGAAAAGTATTTATTGGTGAGATTTAAATGGACATGTTGGTAGAGTGGTAGAAGATTTTAAAAGTATTCATGGTGGTTATGGATTTGGAGTGACTAATGAAGAAGGTAGGACTTTATTAGATTTTGCTTTAGCTTATGATTTTGTAGTTGCTAATACTTTATTTAAGAAAAGAGATGAATATATTATTACTTATAAAAAAGGATATAGTAAAACACAGATTGATTATTTTCTCATAAGAAAAATATATCATTTAGATTGTAATGATTGTAAGGTCATTCCAAGTGAAAGTTTAAGTACCCAACATCGATAGTTAGTTTTAGATTTTAAGATGAAAGATTGTAAGAGGAAAAATAAATCAAATTATTGTCCTAAGATTAGATGGGGACACTTAAAGAACACAAATAAAAATATTTTTAAGAGCAAGCTACAAGAGCTTAGAATTTGGGATGTTCATAAGGAAGCTAATGTTATGTGGGAAAAAGTAGCAAGTGAAATTAAGCAGGTTGCTAAAAATATGCTTGGAGAATCAAAAGGAAAAGCTTCTTTAAAAAAAAATAGTTTGTGGTGGAGTCAGAGTGTGCAATAAAAGATAAAAAAATATGAAGCATTGTTATAAAACTTAGTTTAGATGTAAAAATTTGGAGAATTGGGAAAGATATAAAGTGGCAGAGAGATTCTAAGAAATACAATATATGAAAAAAAATTTAGCTTTAGTGATTTATAATAGATTAGATACCAAAGAAGGTGAAAGATGTATGTACAAGTTAGCCAACCAAAGAGATGGGAGAAGTAAAGATCTAGTTCAAGTGAGGAGGATGGATGAAAAAGTTTTTCTTAGAAAAGGATATTGAAAATAGGTGGATAAGATATTTTGATAAACTTTTCAATGAAGGATCTGAAAGTATGATTGATTTTAGCAACCTTAGTATCCTAAACAAAAATAGAGAAATTTATTTTTATGTCATATTAGTAAATATGAAGTTAGAGAAGCTTTAAAGAAAATGTAATGTGGAAAAAGTAGGACTTGATGATATTCCAATAGAAGTGTGGAAATGTTTAGAAGATCAAGGAATTTCTTGGCTTAAAAACCTTTTTAATGTTATTTTAAAGACTAAAAATATGATAGTTGAGTGGAGGAAGAGTTTGTTGGCTCTTGTATTTAAGAATAAAGGTGATGCATAAGAGTGTGCAAATTATAGAGGAATTAAGTTAATGTGTCATACATTAAAATTATGGGGGATAGTAATTGAGCATAGGTTACGATGTGATATAAAAGTTTCTCACAATCAATTTTGTTTCACGCCAAGCAGATCTACTATGGATGCTATACATTTGTTAAGAGGTTTGGTGGAGAAGTATAGAGAAAGTAAGGAGGATCTACATATGATATTTATTTATTTAGAAAAAGCTTATGATAAAGTTTCAAGACATGTTCTTTGGAGAGTTCTAGAATAGAAAGGAGTTAATATTGGTTATATTCAAGTCATTAAGGATATGTATAATAGATCAATTACTTGTGTCCAAACATAAGGAGGATTGACAAAATATTTTCCTATTTTAGTTGGATTACATCAAGGATCAGCTTTAAGCCCTTATCTTTTTTGCTTTAGTTATGGATGTTCTTACTAGGTATTTATAAGAAGATGTGCCATGGTGTATGCTTTTTATTGATGACATTCTTCTTATTGATAAGACTAGAGATGGAGTCTAAGAGAAACTTGAATTATGGAGGTCAACATTAGAGTCTAAAGGTTTTCATTTAAGTGGATCTAAAACTGAATATATGGAGTGTAATTTTTGTTGTAGAAGTTCTAGTGGTAGTGTTGTGGCATTAGGTGAACAAATCATTAATAAAAAAGTGAGATATTTTGGCTTTATTATTCAAAGTGATGGTGAAATAGATGGAGATGTTATTAGTAGAATCTGGATGGTTGAAGTGGAGGAATGCATTAGATAAAGGTTTCACTTAAACTTAAGGAAAATTTTATAAGATGGTGGTAAGACTAAGGATGTATGGTGCTTATCCAAGAAAAGAGAAGCATAAGACTAAGTTTTATTATAGAGATGAGGATGCTCGTGTGGATGAGTGTCTTTACTAGAGATAAAATGCAAAATGAGTATGTTCACAAAAAAAGTTAGAGTAGCTTAGGGGAGATAAGATTAGAGAGTCACCTGATGGTTTTCCACATAAAGTGTCAATCATTATGACATTATAATGCATTAGGTACATATAAGAAAGGCAGGTAAACTAAGTTGTTGGTTAGGATAGAGATTTATAGATTTTATTATTTTATTTTGTTTTAGGTTTAAGTTTTTCTTTATTTTATTTTATGTTTTATTTACTAAGTTTTGTTTTTTGGTTAGGAGTTTAGGGTTTAGGGAGGGGTTTAGTGTAGGTTTAGGAGGGTAGTAGTTTAGAGGGGAGTGTAGGGTTTAGGTTTAGGATTTAGTTTTGTGGAGGTTTAGAGTTTAGTTTAGGTTAGGGTATTGGGTTTAGGCAAGTAGTTTTAGGTTATAGCAGGTTTGGAGGAGTTTAGGGCCCAGGAGTTTAGGTAGAAGGAGTTTAGTGTGGATATTGGGTATCAGAGTGTGGTATTTTATTTTATGGTAGGTAAGTTTAGTGTTTAGTTTAGTTTAGTTTTAGGGTTTAAGGTCTTTAAATTAGGTAAACCAATAAGTTTTTTTAGTTTATTTTAGTTTTTTTTATTTATTTAGTTTATTTTTATTATTTATTTAGGTTTTATTTTATTTTTATTATTTTTTATTTATTTTAGGTTTATTTATTTTATTTAGGTTTTATTTTATTTATTTTTTTGGGTTTAGGTTTAGGATTATGTTTATATTTCAATTTAGTTAAATTTTGTTTTTTATTTTAGTTTATTTTATTTTTATTTTAGGTTTAGTTTTTGTTTTCATTTTATTTTTTTAGTTTTTTTATTATTTTAGGTTTATTTAGTTTATTTTAGTTTATTTTTTTATATTTTTATTTTTTTTAATTTAGGGTTTAGTATTTTTATTTATGTTTTATTTATTTTTTATTTTTTTATTTTTATTTTATTCTATTTATTTTAGGATTAGGTTTTTTTTAGTTTAAAGTTTAGGTTTTATTTTAGGTATTTTTGTTTAGTTTTTGATTTATTTTTATTTAAATTTATTTATTTATTTTAGGTTTATTTAGGTTTAGTTTAGGTTTTTTTTATTTTTAGGTTTATTTTTTTAATTTAGGTTTAGGTTTAGTTTTATTTATTTTATTTATTTTAGTTTTTAGTTTTAGGTTTAGGTTTATTATTTATTATTTAGTTTAATTTAGTTTTAAAGTTTATTTTATTTTGTTTATTTTATTTTCTTTTAGGTTTAGTTTTTTTTAGTTTAGGGTTTGTTCATTTTAATTTATGGATTTTAGGTTTATTTTTTAGGTTTAGGTTTTATTTATTTATATTTTCTTTATTTTAGGTTTATTTTATTTTATTTTATTTTAGTTTTTTTTATTTAAGTTTTATTATTTTATTTTTTAGTTTAGTTTAGTTTTAATTTTATTTTAATTTATTTTATTATTTATTTTATTTTATTTTATATTATTTAGTTTTAGTTTAGGTTTTATTTTATTTTAATTTATATTTTTTAGGTTTATTTATTTTATTTTAGGTTTTATTTACTTTGGTTTTTGTTTAGGAGTTTAGGGTTTAGGATTAGAGGGGGTTAGCAGGTTTGGGGTTAGTGCTAGGGTTAGGGTTTAGTTAGGGCCCAGAGTTTAGGCTTTAGAGGGTGGTTTGGGAGGTGGGTTAGGAGTTTAGTTAGGTGGGTGGTAGTTTTAGCTCAGTTTAGGGTGTGGTTTAGTGTGATAGTTTGGGTGGAGTCAGGTTTTAAGGTGGTAGAGCTTAAGGAGTTTAAGGTTAGGGTTAGGGATAGTGTGGGTTTAGAGTTTATGTGATTAGTCAGGTCAGTGGTTTAGGGTTTAGTTTAGGGTTAGTTTAGTTTAAAGTTTAGAGGGTTATGTAGAGTAGTTTAGGTTTTAATTAGGCAAACCAGGTAGGTTTGTTTTATTTATTAGTTTTTTATTTTATTTTGTTTATTTGATTTATTTAGTTTATTTTATAGTTATTTTAGTTTAGATATATGTTATTTTTTTAGTTTAGTTTTTATTTTATTTAGGTTTAGGTTTTATTTTTATTTTAGGTTTAGGTTTTATTTTAGTTTATTTTTATTTTAGTAGTTTAGGATTATTTGGTTTATTTTATTTTATTTAGTTGGGTTTAGTTTATTTTAGGTTTAGGTTTAGGTTTATTTATTTAAGTTTTTTTTTTTAGTTTAGGTTTAGGATTAATTTATTTTTATTTTATTTAGGTTTTTTTTTGTTATTAGGTTTATTTTTTATTTTGTTTTATAGGTTTATATTTTAGGTTTAGGTTTTCATTTAGTTTTATTTTATTTTATTTTAATGTTTACTTTATTTTATTTATCATTTATTTTATTTTTAGTTTTATTTATTTTATTTTATTTTTTTTATTTAGTTTTAGTTTAATTTTTTTTAGCATTTATTAGGTTTATTTTAGGTTTTAGGTTTTATTTAGGTTTATTTTAGGTTTTATTTTTTTTAGTTTAGGTTTAGGTTTATTTTTAGTTTATTTTATTTTATTTAGTTTAGGGTTTTATTTATTTTTATTTTAGTTTAGGTTTATTTTATTTTATTTATTTTATTTTAGGTTTCTTTTCTTTTATAGTTTAATTTTATTTTTATTTTTTTAGGTTTTTTTTTAAGTTTAATTTTTATTTAGTTTTTATTTTTATTTTATTTTACATTTATTTTATTTTTATTTTACATTTTATTTTTTTTTTATTTAGTTTTATTTTAGTTTATTTTTTATTTTAGGTTTATTTATTTTATTTTTATAGTTTAGGTATTTATTTATTATTTAGTAGGTTTATATTTATAGGTTTATTTAGGAGTTTAGGTTTTTTTTATGTTAGGGTTAGGTTTTTTTTAGGGAGTGAGGGTTAGGGTCAGTTTTTGTTTAGGTTTGGGGTTTTTGGGTTAGAGTTTGGGTAAGGGTTTTAGGTCAGTAAGTTTTAGGTTTGGTTCTTTAGGGTAGGGAGGGTCAGTTTAAAGGTTAGTGAGGGTAGGTTTAGGTTTAGGTTTAGGTAGGTTTAGGTTTATATGGAGGGTTTAGGTTTAGGAGGGTTAGGTTTTTAGGGTTTTTAGGGTAAGGTTGGTGTAAGTTAAATTTAGGGTAGTTTAGGTGGGTTTGGTAGGGTGTGGTTTGGGTTTTAATTAGGTAAACCATGTTTAATTTTAGTTTATTTAATATATTTTATATTTTAGTTTATTTTATTTATTTTATTTATTTTATTTTTTTTATTTTATTTATTTTTATTTTTTAGTTTTATTTTAGATTATTTTTAGGTTTAAGTTTAGATTATGTTTATTTTTAGTTTAGTTTTATTTTTTATTTTATTTTATTTAGGTTTTATTTTAATTTTATTTAGGTTTTATTTTATTTTAGGTTTAGGTTTAGGTTTTATTTAGTTTAGGTTTAGTTTTTTTATTTTTATTTATTTTAGGGTTTAAGTTTAGTTTTAGTTTAGGTTTAGGTTTATATATAGTTTAGTTTATTTATTTATTTTATTTTATTTTAAGTTTAGGTTTTCTTTATGTTTATGTTTAGGTTTTTTTATTTATTTAGGTTTATATTTTTAGGTTTTTTTATTTAGTTTTTATTTTATTTTATTTTTATTTATTTTTTATTTTCATTTTAGTTATTTTTTTATGTTTTGGTTTATTTTATTTATTTATTTTAGTTTAGGTTTTATTTATATTTTATTTTTTTATTTTATTTTATTTTATTTTTAGTTTAGGTTTAGGTTTGGTTTAGGTTTAGTTTTGTTTAGCTTTTATTTATTTTTATTTTATTTAGGTTTAGTTTTTTTTATTTTATTTTTTTAGGTTTTATTTAGTTTAGGTTAGGTTTTAGGTTTAGGGTTTAATTAGGGTTTAAGGTTTGTAGGTTTAGGTTTGGGGGTTTCGGGTTTAAGGTTTAGGATTAGGGTTTTTTTTTAAAATTAAGTCAAGTGGTAGGTTAAGGTTTATTTTATTTATTTATTTATATTTTAGTTTATTTTTTTTTATTTTGATTTAGTTTTAGTTTTATTTTAGTTTAGTTTATTTTATTTAGGTATTTATTTTAATTTAACCTTTAGGTTTAGCATGGTTTAGTGGTTAATTTAGGGTTTTAGGGTTTAGGATTTAGGTTTAGTGGTTTGGGTTTATTTAGGGTTTAGGAGGTTTAGGGTAGTAGGTGTGGTTTAGGAGTGGTTGGTAGAAGGGTTTGGGTAGGTTTAGTTTAGGGTAGTAATGTTTAGGAGTGTAGAGGGTTTAGGGTAGTTTAGGGTTTAGGTTTAGGATTTAGGATTTGGGGTTATTATGGTTTTGGTATGATTAGGGTTTTAATTAGGTAAATTTAGGGTTTTAAATTCATTTTGGAATGAATTAGAGGGATTTATACAAAAGATACCTCTTGAATAAAAAGTATTTATTGGAGGAGATTTAAATTGACATGTTGGTATAGTGGTAGCATATTTTAAAAGTATTCATGGTGGTTATGGAATTATGGTGACTAATGAAGAAGGTTGGACTAGATTAGGTTTTTCCTTAGCATATGATTTTGTTGCTATTAATACTTTATTTAAGAAAAGAGATGAACATATTATTATTTATAAAAATGGATCTTCTAAAACACAGACTAATTATTTTCTGATAAAAAAATAGATCTTTTAGATTGTAAAGATTGTAAGGTCATTCCAAGTGAAAGTTTAAGTACCCAACATCGATTGTTAGTTTTAGATTTTAAGATGAAAGATTATAAGAGGAAGAATAAATTAAATTATTGTATTAGGATTAGATGGGGACACTTAAAGAACACAAATAAAAATATTTTTAAGAGCAAGCTACAAAAGCTTAGAATTTGGGATGTTCATAAGGAAGCTAATGTTATCTTGGAAAAAGTAGCAAGTGAAATTAAGCAAGTTGCGAAAAATGTGCTTGGAGAATCAAAAGGAAAAGCTTCTTTAATAAAAATAAATGGCGGTGGAGTGAGAGTGTGCAAGAAAAGATAAGAAATAAGAAGCATTGTTATAAAACTTATTTAGATGTAAAAATTTGGAGAATTGGGAAAAATATAAAGTGGCCTGTAGAGATTCTAAGAAAGTAATATATGATGCAAAAAACTTAACTTTTAGTGATATATACAATATATTAGATACAAAAGAAGGTGAAAGATGTATGTACAAGTTAGCCAACCAAAGAGATAGGAGAAGTAAAGACCTAGTTCAAGTGAGGTATATTAAAGATGAAAATAATAAAGTGCTTTTCTTAGAAAAAAGATATTGAAAATAGGTGGAATGAGATATTTTGATAAACTTTTCAATGAAGGATCTGAATGTTCGATTGATTTTAACAACCTTAATACCCTAAACAAAAATAAAAAATTTATTTTTATCAATGTTTTAGTAAATCTAAAGTTAGAGATGCTTTATAGAAAATGAAATGTGGAAAAATAGTAGTACCTAATGATATTCTAATAGAAGTGTGGAAACGTTTAGGAGATCAAGGATTTTATTGGCTTACAAATCTTTTTAATGTTATATTAAAGACTGAAAAGATACTAGATGAGTGGAGAAAGAGTTTTTTGGTTCCTATATTTAAGAATAAAGGTGATACACAAGAGTGTTCAAATTATAGAGGAATTAAGTTAATGTGTCATACATTAAAATTATGGGAGAGTGTAATTGAGCATAGGTTATGATGTCATACAAAAGTTTCTCACAATTAGCTTGGTTTCATGCCAGATAAATCTACTATGGATTCTATACATTTGTTCAGAGGATTGATGGAGAAGTATACAGAAAGTAAGGATGATCTATATATGATATTTATGGATTTAGAGAAAGCTTATGATAAAGTTTCAAGAGATGTTCTTTGAAAAGTTCTAGAATAGAAAGGAGTTAATATTAGCTATTACTTATGCCCAAACATAAGGAGGATTGACAAAATATTTTCCTATTTTAGTTGAATTGCATTAAGGATTAGCTTTAAGCCCTTATCTTCTTGCTTTAGTTATGGATGTTCTTACTAAGAATTTACAAGAAGATGTACCTTAGAGTATGCTTTTTGTTGTTGACATTCTTCTTGTTGATAAGACTAGAGAGGGAGTCCAAGAGAAACTTGAATTATGGAGGTCAACATTAGAGTCTAAAGGTTTTCATTTAAGTAGATCTAAAACTGAATATATGGTGTGTAATTTTAGTTGTAGAAGTTCTAGTGGTAGTGTTGTGACATTAGGTGAATAAGTCATTAAGAAGAGTGAGTGATTTATATATTTAGGCTCTATTGTTGAAAATGATGGTGAAATAGATGGAGATGTTATTAGTAGAATTCAAGTTGGATGGTGGAAGTGGAGAAATGCATCTGGCTTGTTGTGTGATTGAAAAGTTCCACTTAAACTTAAGGGAAAATTGTATAAGATGGTGGTAAGACCTACAATGACTTATGGTGCAGAATTTTGGCCAATAAAAAAGAAGCATAAGACCAAGTTAAGTGTTACAGAGATGAGGATGCTAAGATGGATGAGTGGCTTTACTCTTAGAGATAAAATGTGAAATGAGTATGTTCGGGAAAAGTTGGAGTAGCTCTGGAAGATAAGATTAAAGAGAGTCACCTTAGATGGCCACATAAAGTGGTCATCATGACCATTTAGGAGAGTAGATGAATTATATTTGCCTTATGTTAAGAAAGGTAGAGGTAGACCTAAAAAGGCTTGGTTAAGATGTATAAAAAATGACATTAGCATACTTGAATTAAATGAGAATTTGACACATAATAAGACTCAATGGAGATAAAGGATTCATGTGGCGGACCACACTTAGTGGGATAAAGGCTTGTTGTTGTTGTTGGTGGTGGTGGTGGTGGTGTTGTAGGTAAACCGGTAGGTTTAGGGTTTTTTAAGTTTATTTAGTTTATTTTTTATTTATTTTATTATTTATTGTTATTTAGGTTTATTTTTTATTATAATTTAGTTTATTTTATTTTGCTTAGGTTTAGGATTATTTTATTTTGTTTACTTTAGGTTTAGATTTCTTTCTAGTTTAAGGTTTATGTTTTATTTTTTATTTATTTTTAGGTTTAGGTTTTTTTTAGTTTTTATTTTATTTAATTTTATTTTATGTTTACTTTATTTTTTGTTTTAGTTTTCATTTTATTTTTGTTTATTTTATTTATTATTTTTTAGGTTTATTTATTTATTTAGTTTAGGTTTTAGGTTTTAGGTTTAGGTTTAGGTTTATTTTAGTTTAGGTTTAGGTTTATTTTAGTTTATTTAGGTTTAGTTTAGTTTTAGTTTATTTTATTTTAGTTTAGTTTATTTAGTTTAGGTTTATTTATTTAATTATTTTATTTTTATTTTTAGGTTTTTCCTTTATTGGGTTTATTTTAATTTTAGATTTATTTTTTAGGTTTATTTAGTTTTTTATTTTATTTTATGTTTTATTTTAATTTTGTTTAGTTTTTATTTTATTTAAGTTTTATTCTTAGTTTTATTTATTTTAGTATTAGGTTTATTTTATTTATTGTTTTTTTTTTATTTTTTTATTTTATTTTATTTTTAGGTTGAGGTTTAGGTTTTTTATTTTATTTATTTTATTTAGGTTTATTTTATTTTTAGGTTGTTGGTTTAGGGTTTGAGTGGGTTTAGGGTTTAGGGTTTAGGGTTTAGGTTTAGGATTTTTAAATTAGGCAAAAGTTTAGGTTTTAGTTTATAGTTAATTTTACTTAGTTTATTTTATATTAGATTAATTTTATTTATTTAGTTTTAGGTTTATTTATTTAAGTGGCTTTATTTTAGTTTTAGGTTTAAGTTTAGGATTATGTTTATTTTTAGTTTAGTTTTATTTTATCTTATTTAGGTGTGGTTTATTTTAAATTTTTTAGGTTTAGGTTTTATTTTATTTTATTAGGTTTAGGTTTTTATTTTTTTTATTTTAGGTTTATTTAGTTTTTTTTAGTTTATTTTATTATTTAGTTTAGATTTAGGTTTATTTATTTAGGTTTTAAGTTTTATTTATTTTAGTCTAGTTTATTTTATTTTAGGTCTAAGTTTATTTTATTTTATATATTTTAAGTTTAGGTTTTTCTTTTTTAAGTTTAAGGTTTAAGTTTTATTTTTAGGTTTATATTTTAGGTTTAGGTTTTTATTTTATTTTATTTTAGGTTTATTTTATTTTTATTTTTGTTTAGTTTTTATTTTATTTATGTTTTTTATTTTTAGGTTTATTTTATTATTTTAATTTATTTTAAGTTTTATATTTTATTTAATTTATTTTTTATTTTTTATTTTATTTTATTTTAGGTTTAAGTTTTAGTTTAGGTTTTATTTTATTTTAATTTTTATTTTATTTAGGCTTTTTTATTTATATTTTTTTTTATTTAGTTTATTTTTAGGTTTTAGTTTAGGAGATTAGGGTTTGGGGGTTTGAGGTTCATGGAAGGTTTGTAAGTTTAGGGTTTGTGGTTTTGGGGTTTAGGATTGGGGTTTATTTTTTATTTTATTTTATTTATTTTAAATTAAGTCAGTGGTAAGTTTAGGTTTATTTTGTTTATATTTATTTTATTTTATTTTATTTATTTTATTTGATTTAGGTTTTTTATTTTATTTATTTTAGTTTATTAATTTATATTATCTTAGTTTAGGTTTAATTTTAGGGTTTGTGGGATTTGGTTTAAGTCAGCTTTTTTTGGGTTGTGGATTTTATGGTTTAGTGGTTTAGTTTAGGAGGGCTCAGGGTTGGGTTTAGGGTAGGGTTTAGGTTTAGGTGGTTTAGCCCAGGTTTAGGGTTTGGGTTTTATTTTTTATGGTTTAAGGGTAGTTTAGGGTTTTGGGTTTGTGGTTTAGGTTATTTTGGTTTATGGATAGTTTGTTGTGGGATTGTAAGCTCACGGAGCTGCTTTAGTAGGGTTTGGTTTTGGAGTTAGGGTTAGGATTTAGAGGTTTGAGAGGGTTTTTTAAAAAATTAAAACAAGTAGGTTTAGGTTTTTTTAATTACTTTATTTTATTTAATGTAGTTTATTTTATTTTATTTAGTTTATTTTATATTTTAATTTAGTTTAGTTTATTATTTTAGGTATATTTATTTAAGTATTATTTTAGTTTATTTTATTATTTGGTTTATTTTAGTTTATTTTTTTTATTTTATTTTAGGTTTAAGTTTATTTTTTATTTTAGGTTTAGGTTAGGTTTTTTATTTTATTTTTTTTTAGGTTTTATCTTTTATTAGGTTTATTTTTAGGTTTATTTTTAGGTTTTCAATTTTAGTTTAGGTTTAGGCTTTTCTTAGCTTTTATTTAATTTTATTTAGTATAGGATTTAGGTTTAGTTTATTTTAGGTTTAGGTTTGGGTTTTATTTATTTTAGTATAGTTTATTTTAGTCTATGTTTAGGTTTATTTTATTTTATTTATTTTAGGTTTAGGTTTAGGTTTTTTTCTTTATATTTTATTTTTAGGTTCATATTTTAGGTTTATGTTTTCATTTAATTTTTATTTTATTTTATTTTAGGTTTACTTTATTTTTATTTTTTGTTTAGTTTTAATTTTATTTAGGTTTTTTATTTTTAGTTTTATTTTTTTAGTTTAGTTTAGATATTTATTTATTTATGTATAGTTTAGTTTTAATTTTTATTTTATTTTATTTGCAAGTTTAGGTTTATGTTTAGGTTTTAGTTTTGGTTTTTTATTTTATTTTAATTTTTTTATTTAGGTTTAGGTTTTTTTATTTATTTTATTTTTAGTTTTTATTTAGTTTAGGTTTATGTCCTTAGGTTTTTAGGGTTTAGGGATTAGGGTTTAGGGTTTGGGGTTCAAGATTTAGGGTATAGGGTTGTAGGTTTTAGGGTTTAAGATTTAGGGTTTAGGGTTTAGGGTTTAGAGTTTAGGATTAGATTTTTTTAAAAAAAAATATTTAGTCAAGTAGTAGGTTTAAGTTTATTTAGTTTATTTTTTTATTTTAGTTTATTTTATTTTTTATTTGATTTAGGTTAATTTTTATTTTTATTTAGTTTAGTTTTATTTTATTTATTTTATTTATTAGAGCTTTTTTAGGGTTTAATTTAGAGTTTTTTAGGGTTACATTTTAGGGAATGTAAGGTTTTTTTGGGTTTGGGTGGTTTAGGTTTTAGGTTTAGGGTTTAGTGTAGTTGTGGTTGGGGTGGTTTTTAGGGTTTGTGGTTTATGGTTTGGGTTGAGGTTTTAGTTTGTTTTAGGGTTTTATTTTAACAAGGAACAAATTCAAATTCAACATTTCTTCTTTTCAATTTCATCAACTAAGTAACACACAAATTTTCTAAGACATAAGCGACAATAGAGATAAAAAATTAGCATGCATAGAGCAAATAAAAAACCTTATATAACTAGAATTGTCTCTACTATAAAGAACATGGTTCCTTAAGAAGTAGATCAGATCGGTCATTCTTTAGTTTCTCCAGTTCCCATCAGAACCACCCCTACCTCTCGAGTAGCAAGATCCACCATCATATCCCCAATCACTCCCTCCACCACCACCATAGCTATAACCTCTGTCGCTCCTCTCACCTCCATAACCACCACTGCTCTGACAGCCACCACCATATCCACCAGAACCTCTAGATCCCCCACCACCATTGAGATAATCGACGCCTCCGCCTTTGTCTCCACTGCCAGATCTAGACTAAGCTTGGTTGACGATGATGTTCCCACCATTAGGGTTCTACCTATTCCTATGGCTCACATTTAGATTTAGGTTTATTAGGTTTTAGGGTTTATGTTTATTTTTTAATTTATTTAGTTACTTTAGGTTTAGCTATTTTAGGTTTGGTTTTTTATTTTAGTTTATTTTTTAGGTTTAGGTTTATTTTTTAGTTGAGTTTTATTTTTATTTTATATTTTAGGTTTTGGTTTTATTTTTTATTTTTAGGTTTAGGTTTATTTTTATTTTAGTTTTAGGTTTTTTAGATTTTATTTAGGTTTATTTTTAATTTATTTTATTTTTAGTTTAAGTTTAGGTTTAGGTTTAGTTTATTTTAGGATTAGGTTTATAGTTTATTTATTTTAGTTTTAGGTTTAACTTTTATTTTATTATTTATTTTATTTTATTTTAGGTTTAGTTTTTTTAATTTAGGGTTTTCATTTTATTTTATTTATTTTTTTAGGTTTATTTAGTTATTATTTTATTTTATTTTTTATTTTTATTTATTTTTTTTATTTAGGTTTTATCTTAGGTTTATTTTATTTTTTCTTTAGTTTAGTTTATTTTTTTATTTTATTTTATTTTATTATATTTATTTTAATATTTAGGTTTTTAGGTTTTATTTTTTATTTTATTTTATTTTTTTTTTTTTATTATTTTTTATTTTTATTTATTTAGGTTTAGGTTTATTTTCTTTTAGGTTTAGGGTTTAGTTTAGGGTTTAGGTTTAGGTTTTAGGCCCAGGTTTAGGGTTTGGCCTGGGTTAGAGCCCAGGTTTAGGGTCATTAGGATTTTGGGGTTTAGGGAACAGGTTAGTGGTTTTAGGGTTTAGTAGGGTGGATTAATTAGTGGGTGGGTAGGGCCCAGTTGGTAGTTAGGTTTGGGTCAGTAGTACGTTTAGGGTTGATTATGGGTAAGGTTATGGAGTGTAGGAGTTTAGAGGTAGATTTGGGTCAGGGTAGGTTTAGTGTTTGGGGTTAGAGGTTTAGGAGGGTTTAGGTTTAGGTGGGTAAGATTTGGTCATTTATTATTTTGAGGGTTTAGGTTTATGGGTTTTATTTAAATTAAGTAAACCACAAGGGGTTTATTTAGTTTATTTTTTTTAATTATTTTAGTTATTTTTATTTTTATTTAGATTTATTTATTTAGTTTATTTATTTTTTTTTATTTATTTTTTTAGGTTTTATTTTAGTTTATTTTTAGGTTTAGTTTATTTATGTTATTTTTTTATTTTATTTTATTTTATTTTTTCGGTTTAGGTTTTATTTTTTATTTTTATTATTAAGTTTTTTTTTTTTTAGGTTTAGGTTTTAAGTTTTTATTTTAGTTTAATTTTTAGGTTTATTTTGTAGTTTAGGTTTATATTTTAGTTTTTTATATGTTGTTTTAGTTTATTTTAGGTTTAGATTTTATTTATTTTAGTTTTATTTATTTTAGTTTAGGTTTATGTTTATTTTAATTCATTTATTTTAGGTTTAGATTTTTTTTGTTTAGGGTTTATTTTTTATTTATTTTAGGTTTTATTTTAGGTTTATTTCTTAGGTTTAGGTTTTTATTTAGTTTTTATTTTATTTAGAGTTTTGTACCACCATCCTTCAAGATTTTTGATGGCAGTGGGAACCCAATGATACACATTGCACTTTAGAGTCATGCAACATTGTTGGTAGCAACGCTCCTCTTCCCTTTCAATCTGTTGTTGCATTTGATTGGCACAAATTGCCCAACGCGTGAGGACTTTACTAAGTTGGAGCACCTCTTCATCAAGAGGTTTGCTGGAGCTTAGCAGAGGGTGATTGTAGGCAACCTCATTGTAGAGAAACAGAAACTCAACAAGTCCCATGTTGATTACATTCTCATGTGGCGCAACCTAGCATGAAATGCAAACCACACTATCTGAATAGCATGCCATTGAGATTCTTCTCAAGAATATTCATGGCCTAGTCACCTTCATGCTTAAGGACTTTACCATCTAAACATTCAATAAATTAATTAGCAAGGCGGCTAGCCTACAAGAGGAAGCCAAATAGTTGCCCTTTTTCGGACCAATCATCTAGGCCTAAGCCGTAGAAGGTGTTTAAGAAGAAGCCAGAGATAGTTGTGTCAGTGGATAGAGGGAAGCGCCAGTTACTATATGAGCTCAGCCACCTCTTTTCCACCACCACCCCAGCCATCATACTGGCCATCGCAACTGACACAACAACCATTTGCACCACCTTAGCAGCCTACCCAATAGTGGTATTCATATCCATTACTAGGTAGCTACTTTCCATCTACTCTTCCTGATATATTGAATAAGCATTTTTCATTCAAGAGGGATGTGGTTAGGAAAATCTTTATGATTCTCTTAAAGAAACTTGACTTTCAATTACCAGAGCCTAAGAGGCAGGAGGAAGTGAGCAAGAGCGATGATCTTAGTTAATTCCTTTACCACCACATGTTAGGTCATGTCTTAGAGGAATTTATCACTTTTAAGGACTAGCTTGATCGCAGCTACAAGTTGAGATCCAAGTTATCCCTAATAAATACTTATTAGAATAACAATCTAGTTCTATTAGAGTACTCTTTGGTGATACTTGCGATCCTCCTAAGACTAAAGAAGGTTAGGATATCTCCCTATCTTGAACCTCTAAAAAGATCATTTCTAAGATCAAGAAGCTTTCCTTCCAAGTGCTTAAAGTAGCTCAAACCTCCAACACCAAGGAAGGTTTGCTAGTTGCAAAAGACAACTCGGGGAGGGTGATAGCCCACCAGCAAGCAGCAGCTCACCATACTTTCTCGGGATATTCCAGAAGTGTAGCCACCATCCGAGTCAAATACTCCCTCCACCATTGCAACTACAACCTCTTCTGCTAGCTTCTCTTCTACTGGTAGGAGCGTTGTATCTACAAATAAGGGCACTAAATCCCTTACTCTACTTACTTTACTTGATTTCTATCATGTACCTCTACCCAAAAAGAAATTAATGAAGAAAGCTAATTCTACTTATATATTGTCCACTTCTGATGCTCTTGATTTTATTCCTATTGAAAGCTCTCCAAGTCTAAATAAAAATAATAGCTCTAGTAGTTCTAATCCTTTTTTTTAATTTAGACTATCCTTCTCTAAATCAATCCAGTCCACCTCTTGAGATTGACTTGGAGTCAACTGACTCTAAGGATCCTATAGGAGAAGTTGTAGGTATGCCTAATGAGAAGGTAAAACTTTCCACAAGCTCATCATTCTAAGAAGTCATTGAAGTCAACCTACATAGTGGCAAAGTTCTACCTCCTAGGTAGCACCTCAGGATAAGGGTAATCAAGTCATTGGTTCCAGTGAGCAGACAACCCCTCCATAGGATGCTCCACCCATGGATATGCTTGTGGAGGACCAAGCCAAAGTTGATTACAATGTCCTAGCTCACCTTAGAAAGTTTTCAGCTAAGTTAAGCATTTATGATGCCCTTGTCTTATCCGAAGAGATAAGGAAATATCTAATCAAGGCCTTTCTTGATCTAGAGATATGCTTAGATCAGTTGACCAGTACTAAAGAGGAGGCATGCCACTTGAAGGACATCTTAAGAGTTACATTCAACAATGAAGACTTTCTCTTAGGGACGACTGAGCATAACCACCTCATTACATTATAGTGGATGTTGGCAGATACAGGCTATCCAGAGTTTTGGTTGACCTAGGTGTATCAATCAACATTATGAGTCTAAGAACCCTTTCCTACTTGAGGATCGACATCTCCAAACACCAAAAAGAAAGGATGATGTTGAGAGGATTCAACGAACAAGGCCAGAGAGCCTTGTAGTGTTTATTTTTGGATGTATGCAGGTGGGGTGGTGGGGAGGGAGTACTTTTTGAGGTGATCAAGTACAGCATTGAGGTATGATGTATTATCTCGAAAGATAGAGGTATCACCCTATAATGTACCTAATCACGTAATAAAGACTCCTAAGGCATGATGGGTCTTCGAATGTACGAGAGATTTTTCTCCTACATTACATGGATGAATAAAGTAGAGTTTATATTAAACCAAGTTCTTAATTTCCTTATAGAGGCAAGCCTGCATAGTTAATTACATCTTAAAAAAGGAAATTTCTTAAGAATTTATGCTCGTAGACAATTTCCATCTCCAAAGATTTCAAGTTTAACCTATCAAAAGATTGGTTGTATTTGGAAAATCAATTTGAAAACTTCAAGGAGGAGACTTATTTTTGGAATCCAAATGAAATAAGTAGGAAATGCTTATGATACTGAGAAGCCTAGTGAGCATTCAAATCTATCCTATGGTTGGGCTTTATAATTTTGAAGTTGAGGAGATTTATATATTTTGAGTTGAAATTTAATTAGATTACTAGGGCTTATAATCAACCAACACAAGGTTGTGGGAATGCTTAAGTGGTGAGAATTTATGCTCGTAGACTGAAGGAAATAGCTACCTCAGATCCTAAATCTAGAGAACTTTAGCAAGACTTAAATCTAAGCTACAGGTGGACATAAGTGTTTACCTCCACAAGAGAGAATAAATTGTCTGACTTCTGGACTTATAACCGCTTGGTGTGGCTGCCAACTAACTCCTCCTATGATTTTAAAACCATGTAGTTTTAGCTTATGAATTGTAATATAGCTAGGGTACTTATTTAATTAGAAAGAGACTAAAGTCCTAAACACACTCCCTAAAAGACTATAGCATGAGTGGTATGATTATATGACTTAATCTATAAATACAAAATCTTTTCGAATTTTATTTTATTTTAGACACATCATTTTGATAGAGGCTTTAGGATTTCTTATTCCTAATGCATAATTAAATATGTTATGGGATGCCCTCATAGGTCAATCATTCCTTTATCATGCAAGGATGGAGATCCTTCATGTTCAAGAGAGAAATAATATGCATGCATGATGTGAAACATACAACCATATGTAAGGGTTGCTAAATCTTTTAATTATCTTATTTATGTCTTAGGCTTTATGATGAGGTTATGAGTTATTTAAAATTTAGTTATGAGTGATTAGTTGGGTAGAAAAGTTATTTTTATCCTAAGAACCTAATCGTATCCAAGCTAAACATTAAAGCATCAATCACTTAAGAAACTATGAAAAGCATGCCATCCTAATGAACAATGTAAACATAACATCAAACAATTATATAAGCTATCATAAAAGAATAAAAGGATGGGTTATCGCATAACAAAAGAGAAAAGATGGGTAGTATTCTACCTTATACAACTTGGAATATAAAAAATAATTATAATTGTATTAAATTCTAAAGGGTCTTCTTTCATATCTCCATTTTTGATTTGGTTCCTTCTTTGATTTGGATGCTTGCTTCAAAGGCATCAGGCACCCAGACAAAAGCCTTATGGCCACCGCTCATCCTAATCCCCATAGCACTAATCCTAATTCCTATTATAAAAATTATACTTATGTGGGAAAAGTAAATCTAACTACCCTTGAAAAATAGAGGTTAGCTAAATATACAAATAATTCTAATATATTGTATTTATAATATGGATTTAGCACCCTACACATGGGTAACTAAGCCCACCTGTCCTAACTTTCATTATGCTTAAGGATTTAAGCAACCTGCAAAAAGATATTCATATTTATTTTTAAGCATTTTTTAAGCATAATCACCTACAGAGAACATGATTAGGCTAATATTGGTCAATCATTTAGTCTATGAAGCATACACCCTAATAGTCAATCTAAAATAACACATCATATGCCATCCTAACTTATAGCTAGAAGTGGTGATTTAATTCTAATGTGTGTATTAAGGCTTGTGTGGTAAGTCTTGTTAGGCATTAGTGTTGTATTTTCTATGTATATAAGAATTCAATTTAACATGAAAGGTTGATTTCACATGAAGTAGTTTAATTGATTTGAGAATTTTAATTTGTGTTTTCTTTTATTTCATTTGATTACACTTAACAACTAAGTGGTATAAAGAGAGGAAAAGAGGATTGCCCTCTTTCATCCCTACCTTAAGTCACTTTCTAAAGTATATTAATTTGATTTAGTTCTCTTTAGTGAATGGCTTATTAAATGATTTAATTAATCTTAAGTTTAGGTTCACTTTAAATAATCCTATTCAAAATGAAAGGCATCTTAAGTTTAATTTAATTGAATTACTACCACATGACATATATTAAATCAATCCTTTCCATCACATGTAACATGCTTATGATTTAATCCTAAGTGTATCTATACATGCAACATATTTTAGCACACTTAAATGATGAATGTATGTATGTTTAGAATTTATAATTTATTTGATTGAATTATTTAAACATATTAATTTAAAACTTTATCCAAATTCTTATACAAAAATGACATAAGAAAATTAAATAGGCATGTGATGTTGTTAAACCAGGAAAGTGTGGTAATCAAATGACCTCCTTGGACCTAGCTAAAGCCTCATATTCTAAGGATGTCCAGACTATATACCCATTTTCATTCAAACATATATAAATTTGTATACATGAACATAAAATGTAAGCTCCAAATCATATGGCTAATTAATTCAACCACTTAATCAATTATGAATTCATGCAATTTTAATGTAAAATGGGATTTTCATTCACTAATCACATATACATATGCATGTACAAAGATATAGGAAAGTACGTGTCATGTTAAATCAGGGAAGTGAGGTAATCAAATGACCTCCTTGTGGATAGCTAAAGCCTCATATTCCCAGGATGTCCAAACTATATACTTGCTTTTCTTAGACACACATGGATGTATACATAAATGAGAGAAATAAAACCATGCAAAGATTGTAATTCTTTTATTGAATCATTTATATATTTGATTTAAAACTATATCCTAATTCTAATGTTGAAATACATAAGAATGAAATCAAATGGGTATGTGTCATTGTAAAACCAACTAAGTGAGGTAATCAAATGACCTCCTTGGGGCTAGCTAAAGCCTCGTGTTTCTGGGATGTACATACTATATACTCATTACCATTCAATCTTAAATAAATCAACACATGAATAGAGGAAAGAGAACTCAACATTCATACACTTAAGCTATAAGCACATGCATTTCTTATGTATTTATAAGTAGCATCATAACACATATTATTATTCATTTATAAGCTATTGAAAAATACATTTTGATTTAATAGTAATAATATCCACATATACTATATTAAATCAACACATGCAAGCTTACATAAAGGAAATCCACTTTATTTTACTTCATTTTGAAAAGATGGATGCATGAATTCAAATGACATACCAAATTTAACATGATTGGAAAGAGGATAATCAAATATAAGCATGTCATTCATTCAACCAAACTAGTTCTTAAGGACAATCAAATCAAATACGAATATTTAAAGAAAACCAAAGCTTCTTTATTAATTAAGTTTTGCATTTGAATTGATTTAAAGAGGAGAAGGGAAATCATCACTTGCTATTTTAAACCTATTCCTGCTTTAGTGATTTGATTTAATTTAAGGAAATGTAATTAAGTTGATTTTATGGGGTAATTAAGTTGAACCCTTAATTAGATGAATTAATTACTCTTACCTATGTCACCTTAAATTAATTAACTAAATAATTATAAGCTAACATGATATGCATGGAAAATAAACTTGCAATGATCTTAGGAAATAAAAGGGGCCTAATGGAATTGGCTCATGATTATTGTTAATTAGATTAAGGAACTTATTTAATTAATCTTATGGTTTTCCAACACATGTGGATTAATCTTAATTTCATCAAACTTTTTTAGGTTATTAAACACTTAAAGATCTACCCCATGATTTAATTAATTAAGGTCTGATGTGATTATGATTTCAATTTGATTAAGTGATTTAATTAAGTAGTTAAATCTTAATTAATTCCATTTTTAAAAAGGGTGAAAAGAACTTAGGGAATTGGATCTCAACCCTATTCCTTAGTTCACTTACTATTAAGCAATGATTAATAAACTTAATTAACTAATTTATTTCTATTCATCAGATTAACTAATCATTAATTAACTTAAAAGAATAGTTATGTTTAAATTAGTCAATTTTCCTAAGTAAGGAGGAATAAATCCCATGAAAATTATGGGAGGCAGCGGCCATCCCATTAAATTAACCCACAAATTTTAGAATTAATTGCTCAAGTAATTAAGGAGTAATTAAATTAATTAATTTTATAAATAAACTTTAATTACTATTCAAAATTAATTAAGATCATTTTTAATTAAGTCTTCTATAAAATATCTTCAAAATGAGTATTTATTTTTGTTTTATTATTTCTCTATGATTTTTTAAGATTTTTAGAAGTTTCACCATTAAAATGATTAATTACTAATTGCTAATCTTGTTGGCTTAATGTGCATGTTTTCCACATGGCACCGCAGATTGGCTACTTAAAAAACTATCTAACTCATTGCCTATGTGTGGTGGTGGACGGATGCTTTCTCGCCATCCGATCTGATCTACAACCAATTAATCCCATAAATTAATAGGATTAAATCATACCAATTTAGTATATTTAATCATGATAGTCCATTTTGATCATGTAGAATGGACGGTGCATGATCTAATGTCACATGAGTGAGGGAAAATGGAGTATGTCTACCATTACTCACTTGATCCGAGCTTACCCGATCTTGGATTAACTCCAAAAGGAACCCACACCTTCACGACATCGATTGGAGGGGATCCAACTATCAAGATCACATGAGATGCAAGTTTTCTTCAAATAGCTCTAATCCATTTTGGCCTAAGGATCAGTTTTGGAAGCATACCTAGCTAGAGCTTAAGACCGATAGCTCAAATGATTGAGGAAGCTTCATCTAGTGGAGATGAAGTTTAATGAGCATCAACTGAATCAATTCCTTGATGTTCACTTGAATGGCCATGAACTGATGATTTGGAACTCATCTTTGATTGAAATCCCAAGTGCTAAAGTTTGGAGATGATTCATTCTTGCTTTAAAAAAGGCCTGAGAAGGTGCAAAGTTAATTTGAGTTTGACAAAGAAATAGGGAAGTTATGTCAGAAATGGGAGTTTCCTATTTTGGGACAAACGGGAATGGAATTTTTTGATCGAAGAATGAGCTTGGGAGCTTAGGGAATGGCTCTAGTAGCTCATCTTTGGTATCTATGGGTAGAATGATCATTTTGCATTGGATTTGATTTGGGTAGATTTGAAATGAGCCAAAAGTTGGTTAGCCTAAATTTCAAGTTAAATGGAGTTGATTTGGTTAGTTTTGGCTCAATTTGACTCATTTAGGTCAAATTGGGTTAGGTTGGATCAAATTGACCAATTGGTCAAATTAGGTCAAACCAAGGGTTGGGTCAAGTTCATATGATCATTTGGGATGTTTTGGTTCAATTGGTTTGGTTTAGTTTGGCTTATATTTGATTTTAGCTCATTTGAATTCATTTGGGTCAAATTGGTTAAGTTGACCAAACTGACCAAATTGGCAAAATTGGTTTGGGTTTAGTTGACCGATTGAAGATTATTGTAGGCTTTAATTTCAATTAATTAGGATTTGGTTTTATTTAGGCCAACTTGAACATTTAGGCCAATTTGGCCTAAGTAGGTCAATTGAGTTTAATTGGGTCCAATCCTAGCTTTGGTAAAGTTCAACAATCAATTTGGAATGAACTTGAGCCATTGGTTACAGTCAATTTGGTTTATATTTGATTTCACCCAATTTGGTCTTTTAGGTCAATTTGGGTCAACTTGGGTAAAGAGGACCAATTGGGTTTGGTTCCACTCAATTGAAGATCAAGTCATATTCAAATATTCATTTTGATTTGGTATGAATCATAGGTTTCAAAGGATTTAGCATAGGATACAATTTGGCTAGTTTAGGTTCATATGAGTTAAGGTGTTGACTTGGTTAAATAACCAATTGACTTAGTTTGACCCAATTTGTGATAATTGATCAACCTAGGGTGATCAACAAAATGTTGGGAGATTTTGATGGGCTTGGTTCAATCCAATTTAGGTATGATTAGAACTTGGCTCAAATAGGTCAATGAGCTACTTTGGGTCAAGTGGACCAATTGGGTTTAGTTTGCTTGATTTTTGGTTGAGTTTGATTTAGTTGAGTTTATATATGGATTTGGAATTGAAATATAAATTTGATAGCAATTGGCTTAGTTCAAATGGGTTTTGGTTTATTTGAGCATTTCAAGGCAAAAGGGTTAAATTGGGTTTGATTTGGGTTGATTTTGGTTTGGCTTGATGATTGTAGATTTCATTTATATTTGTAAATATGATTGAAGGTATGATTGATTCATGAGAAAATCAATTGAATTTGGGTTTTGGAATGAAGGAATTTGGCTTAGTCCATGGAGTTGAGTCATATGGCTTAAGTTTGGATTTTGATTAGGTTTGATTTAGTTTTGATGATTTAAATGTATATTTCATTTAAATTTATGAAGATGATTGAAAATATGATTGAGAAAATCAATTGAGTTTGACTTGATTTGGATTAAGAGTTGGCTAAGTCCATGGGATAGTCATATGGCTTAGAAGGGTTTTTAATTTAATTTAGTTTATTTAGTTTTGATCATTTGAATGTAGATTTGATTTATATTTAGGAAGATGATTGAAGATATAAATTGATTATGAGAAATTCAATTAATTTTGATTGATTTAGATTAAAGTTAAAAGTCCATGGGATAGTCATATGGCTTAGGAAGGGTTTCAAGTTTGGATTTATCATGGGCTTCAATCATTTGGTTTTGGAATTTGGGTTTGGATTTGGATTTGAATTTGATGTTTGAATTGAACTGATGTTTGGTTTGAGAAGGTGAACATGGATTGGATTTGGGTTGTAGGGTGTGGATTATCCTAATCTAAGGCATAACCTAATCTTATGGTTAACCCTTCTAAGTCTTTTAGCTTAAGTGTTTACCTAATTAAGTGTCTTATGACATGGAAGTTAGTATCGGAAGACTCCTAAGTCTAAGATGGAAAGATTGAACTGACTCCAAAAGTGAGGTCAACGGGCCTTAGGCTTTATAGTGTTGCCCTTGGAGATAGATGATTGGAAGATCGAAGCCAAGTTTCACACTATTGACTCGGATACACCTTTCAACACTTTTCTTAAGAGACCATGGATATATGAGAATAATATAGTTCCATCCTCTCTACATCACTGTATGAAGTTTGTGAGAGATGGGATCATCTACTGTGTCAAAGAAGATCTCAAGTCATTTATAGTTCATGAGGTCAACACATATGAGGATGCAGATTACTACCTCCCTCAAAATCAACAATTTTATTCTTGTGAACTTAGCTAAAGTTTAAAAATAAAAGAAAAAGAAAGAGAAAGAGAAAAAGAAAAAGAAAAGAAAAGAGAAAATGAAAATGAAAATAAAATGGAGCAGAAATAGACTTGGAGGAGGAAGTGGAGCCTAGTATTCCACCCATAGTTCTTTACTCCATTTGAACATATAGGTAGGACTACCTGACCTCTACCATGCAGAGGAAGAGGCCAGTTCAGAGGCAGTCCCAAGGGTGGAAAACCTCTTAATTGGTCATCCAATAGAAGATATATCCCATCTACTAGGAGTATAGCTGCTATCCATATAGACTTAAAATCTAGTTCATAGGATGATTATTATATGGTTAGCACACTAGCCACTCTCTTCTGAGTAGATTCCTTGAGGTGACACTTGATAGTGATGAAGATGTGCTAAGCTAAGTGCTTTTATTCAAGTCTATATGTGAAATTAGGCAGTTTGGAACCTTAGCTCTAACCCCACTTTCCTCTCAAAAGCAGGGTTTGGTAGTTAAGAAGCCCTAAGTCATCCATAAGTGAAGACTCGAGGTTCTTTCTGAGCATCATCCTAAGTCAAGAAGTTGATGTAGAACTTACGGATGACTCATATAAAGATTTAATAGAATTACCTTTTGATTGGTACTTTCCTTGTGTTCATAATTTAGCAAATAAAGGGTTAATCCCTCACACTTGGTCAAAGCATTGGTCAAACTACTTTGAAAGAATATGAAAGAATAAATGCAAAAGCTCTCGATCAAGATCGAGACTAGGATTTTGTATAGTGGGTCTAGTCGATGATGATGATTATTGTTTAGTCATCACCAATCATTTGGAATCTTATAGGTTCTTTCCAAATCACATTAACTTATATAAGGCTGTGCTTAGAAACTTTAGATGATCTAGATGACTTTGAAGTCAAATATGCACCAATAGAGTTTAAAGAAGAGATCAAGTCAACCATCAATAAGCTCAGGAAATTAACTTAGGAATTGAAGAAGATTTACTCCCAACATGCATCAGTTCTTTATTGAATGAAATTGAAACTAATGACTTCGTTAGGCTATTCACAGAGTTTAAAGACTATTTTGCATGGAGTTATGAAGAGATGCCTAGATTGGCTCCTAATGTAGTAGTCCATAAACTAGTAAAAGAGCTTACTACTAACCTATCAAGCAAGCTCCTAGATGCATGAGATTTGACATTAAAAAAAAGGTCATTTATGAAGTCAAGAAACTGATCATTGCTAGCTTCATCAGAGAAGAAAAATACCCTACTTGGTAAGCCAACATCATCTCAATTATGAAAAAGAATGGCCAAATTCACATATGCATCAATTTTAGAGATTTAAATAAGGCATGTCCAAAAGATAAATTTTCACTACCAATCCCAAAGCTAATAATGGTCATTGCTTCATCTCATGTAGTCTTCTCTTTCATGGATTGCTCATCTAGATATATCCCTTGAAGATGATAGAAATATTGCTTTTAGAACCCCGATCAGAATCTATTGTTATGCCTTCTTAAAAATGCCTGCTACATACCAGGGCTATCACTCAATTCGAACTCATCATCATCATAAGTTGAAATGATCTCATGGTCAAAAGTAAAGAAAAGGAAGACCATCTCTTGGACTTGAGAGTAGTTTTCAAATAGTTAAGATAATTTAACCTCAAAATGAACCCCTGAAGTGTGCATTCGAGTAGCTTCAGGGAAATTCATTGGGTTTGTTGTCCGACTCCAAGGAATTGAAATTGATTCAGAAAAGATCAAAGAGATATTAGAAATGCCACTCTGTAAAAGATTAACTCAACTGATCATTCCAAGGATGGTTGGCATATCTAAGATGCTTTATATCCAACCTATCAAGATGATTTCATCCATTCTCAGCACTTGTTAAAAAGGATTCCAAGTTCAAGTGGGATGATAACTGTGAGCATGCCTTCAAGACATCACATTGATGACCGGTTCTAGTCTATCTCGTGCAAGCCACTCATTTACATACTTACATTATGAATCATTTTGGTGCTTTGTTGGCCAAGCCAATGAAGGAAGAAAATGCACTACTACCTCCCGCCATCTAATCATTATTGAGGCTAATTATCCACCCATTTAGAAACATTGCCTAACTTTAATCTTTACATCATAAAAGCTACAGCACTACATGCTTCCTTATAAGGTGAATTTAATCTCTACGATCAATCCACTATAGTATGTCATAACATGACCAACGCCATTCAGATGGTTAGCATGACAGTCCATGATCCTCTAAGAGTTTAACATTACCTTCATACCCCTCCGTATAGTGAAAGAATAAGTATTAGCATATATCTTAGCAGCACACCCACTTCCTGGTGACTCTCTACTTAGTGATGATCTCTTTGATGAACAAATCATGAACTTATTCACCACTAGGAGATGTACTTTGATGGTGCATCTTCCTCTCAAAAAGGAGAAGAACTATAATCTACTATTCTAAGAAAGGTTAAGAAAGGCAAGGGTGGAATAGTTCTCTTAACTTTGAACCGTGATGCGATCAGATTCCCATATCACATGTCCAATCCTTGTACCAACAATGAAGTTAAATATGAGGCTCTAATTATGAGTCTGGAGTTAGCTATTGCCCCAAGCATCCATAACATGAACATCTCGAGATTCTTATCAACCATTGGATCCTTATAAGGTTATAAAGCTAAGCTCCATCACTACCACAAGTACACCATGGAGTTGTTGGCCCAAATCCCAGGTTACCATTTATAAGATTCCTCAAGGAGAGAATGTTAAATGCTTTAGCCAAGCTTAAAAGAGTTGTCTGAGGATGAGTTCATATCAATAAAGGTTCAAAATAGACAAGTCTTATCCCTTATTGATATTAAACTCATCAAATAGTACTCTCTTCAAGGGGAGGTTGCCATTGCCAAGAAGGATGAGGAGTTATAGAGGCAACCATTCATGGATTACCTAAATAAAGGAAAACTACCTCAAGAGAAGTCCTAAGCCCATCGAAAGTAGAGAGCACTTTCCTATGCTCTTGTGGATGTTCTTATACGAATCTTTGATCATATGTGGTTATGTATTTAGACAAGCATGAAGCTCATAAGATCATGACCGAGGTACACTGTGATTATGTGGAGCCAACCAATCCTCAAGATGAACCAAGATCAAGAGACTAGAATACTACTACTGGCCATCAATGATCAAAGATTGCATGGATACGGCTAGGTAATGCCACCAATGTCAAATACACGGTGTGCTCCTACACCAACCACCCAACATTTTACATCCCACATTGGCCACATGGCCATTCGAGTGTTGGGGTACCATCATAGTGGGTCCAATTGATCTTCCTTCTTTTAAAGGTCATCAGTTCATCATAACTACTACTGACTACTTTTCCAAATGGGCAAAGGTGATTCCGCTTTGAGTGGTCACAGCTAAGCATGTGATCTAGTTTTCTAGGAACCATATCGTATATAGGTTCGGAGTGCCTTGATGAATTATATATGATAATGTTATTGCATTAAGAGCAGAGATCAACTTTTCCGGAGACACACATAGATTGGAGATATTCTACCATCAACTACCCAAGGAAAATGCTTAGCATAAGCCTTCAACAAAACTCTCATCCAAATACTAAAGAAGACACAATACAACAAGCATAGCAATTAAGCTTAAAAGCCATGTGGGTCTATCGCACCACCTATAGAACTCCAACATAGTCTACTCCTTTCTCCTTAGTGTATGCATCTGAAGCCATTCTACCAATATAAGTCAAACTCCCATCACTTAGGATAGCTGTGCGTAGCAAGATCATAATAAAGTAGAATGACAAGTTACAATTAGAAGAGCTTAAAGGTTTGGAGGAGAGACGCCTGCAGGCATGCCAAAACCTCAAGTTATACAAAGCTAAAATAATTCAATCTCACAACAAGTTTGTCCATCCTAGAGCTTTTTCAAGTAGGAGAGCTTATTTTAGTTCTAAGAAGACTAATTATTTCCCATCGTAAGATGGTAGGCAAGTTTGAACCCACTTGGGAAGACCCTTTTACAATAGAGAAGGCCTGCAAAGGAGGATCTTATCAACTTATTAATCATAAGGGAGAGCACTCAATGCTTTGGATCAATAGGCTCTACTTAAAGAAATATTATAAATCATGTTTGAAAATATTATCATTAATGAAAATTCCATTTCAAATTCAATCTCTTCCATGTTGAAAGTATTCTTGTTTGCGAATCTGCCATGATGTGTTTAGGGTAGAAGTGAAGAACCCAAGTGGCATCTTATCCTTCATCGATATAATACAAACATAAACTATACACAAACATATAAAATAAACACATATCTTTTATCTCGGGCTGCTCTGAGTTGAGATAACGCCCCTAATGACATTCACTCAATAGCTGCTCTAGGTTAGGCTGACATGCTACTCTACTAGTGTGTCACCCAGCCATCTTCTTACTTTAGAGGATGTAAGTCTGCTATGCTTTCCTTCCTTATTTGTCCACTACACACCGATGAGCACCTTATTAGTTTGATAGGCCTTATTATGTGGCCGGTAAGCTACCTTATGTTGGCTTCGTTTAAGTGGATGTGAGTTTCCTATACTTTTTTCTTGGATTAGCCTTCATCCACTAATTGGGTTGAGTATATTTGAGGATTATGATAAGTCCCCTAGTAGCTCTTTCCCTCCTAGCTGCTTTAATTTTGGGCCCAGTCCTTCCTTAGGGTCCCCTGCCTAGTAGTCACTCTAGGTCAGACAACATCTGTCCACTGACGATAAACTATCATGATGATCAGTTTCGCTTGGAAAGTTGTAAGCCTAAATACTTTTTTTCCAGATTGATCATTGCACACTGATGGGAACCTTAGGTTGGTTGGTTCTCACTATGCTGATAAATACAAAACTCATGTTGATAGAAACACATTAGGTTGGTTGATTCTCACACCTTAGGATACAACACACATGGCGTAAGTCTAAGCACTTTCTCCTCACAGTAAAGAGCTTTCCATAGCCTCTGGCCTGATAATGCCCCCAAGTAATGGGCACTATATTTGGTTCACATCATTTACAACCCCATTTAGACACTACTTACTCATTGGATAGTTCCTTTCTAAGAACCACCCTATGGTTGGAGAATCCATCCTATGGATGTGCGATTCTCCCTGGTCTAGTAAATCATGATAGGTCAAGGTCGACATAGCCTTTCTAGTGTGGTCCCTCACACACAATAGGGTCCACATAAACATATAAATAAAATATATATTCACTGGATTAGAGGAGGACAAAGAATACCTTTTCCCAAGTGCATCTATATTTAGGCGTGTCAAAACTTCCTATAGGAATCCTCAACTACACTTTAGCTGATATAAGTCCCCAATGGCATTCACTCAGTAGTCACCCCTAAGTTGGGTTCGATTTGTTGTGCTACCAATAGGTCAACCCCAGCAATTTTTTCTTGCTTTAGAAGATGTAATTCTGCTATACCTTCTTCCTAGCATAATCATTGCACACCGAAAGGCAACTCCTTAGCTTGGCTAGCTCTACCCCACATCCAGTAGACTATCCCTTTGGATTTGTAAATCTGAGATAAGGTAAGTTCAATATAGCCCCTTCTCAGTGGGTCCATCACACAACGACATGGTCCATAAAATAAATCTATCAAATTTGATCGAGCTCACATCCCTAGCAAATATGCCCTCAATTTGAAATCAAGCTAAACCAAACAAATCATATCATATCATATGAAATTAAGATAAAATTAATCTTGATTACTTTTGAGTTGACATAAGTCCCTAACTCAATAGTCGCCCTGGGTCAGGTTCGATTTATTATGCATTCAATAGGTCAACCCAATAGTTGTTTGTCGATTTGGAAGATGTAAGTCTGCTACACCTTCTTCCTAGCATATAATAAAAAAGGCAACCCATTAGGCTAGCTCTACCTCATAGCTGGTAGACTATCTCTTTGGATTTGTAAACATGAGATAAGTCAAAGTTGATATAGCCCCTTCTCGGGTCCATCGCATTAATGTGGTCCATACATTATCAAATTAAACCCAACCTGACTTTCCCTAATGGAGCCCCAAATCATATATAAACAAGTTAAGCAAATAAATCAAATTCAAAAACTAACCTCTCCATTAGAACCATATTAAACTAACTCCCCTAATAGAGTCTAAATCAAAGAAATCCAACCAAACTATTATTCCCAGCGGATACATCCCCAAATAAATCTATAAAATCAAACTAAAATCCCAATACCCAGCAGATAGCCTGAACCTATATCCATAGTGGATGGTTCATATACCTGATCCCTAGCAACTCGAGCCCATATCTTTAGCAGATATGCCTCCACATCAATAAAAAAAAATTAATTAAAGTCAATTTGATCTTAATCCCCAGTGGATTATAGATTCTTATCCCTAGCAGATCTTCTTTCCATAAATCATATAATAAAATCAATTCAAACCTTATCCCCAACAAATTTTCTTTCTATGCTCGATATGTAATTCAACATGTTATGTCCAATGCATGTGTTATCCCTAGATCGCCTCCATGTCCTTGACATGGAATTTCATCAAATCTTATTTCTTCTCTTATGCACACCTTTAATACTTTAACCAAAAGCCTAATAATGTATTCATTCAAATTACATCATCTTAACATTGTAATCAACATTTTATGATTTGTGATGGTACAACCTCAAATTAACTATATAATATCATGCTAAACATATTATAGTGTGAATTAACACACTATATTATATTATAATATATGATGTTATATTATAATTTGATATAATATAATATATTGTCTAACATTACACCTCATTAGAATCACTTAAAAGGAACAAATAAAAAAAGTTTCTTAAAATATGAATAATGTTCATTTTGTATGTAATATTGTTATTTTCTAATAGAAATGGTACAAAATTGCATTATTTTGGTGTTGCATCTTGGTGTGTGCTATGGATTTGGCAACTTCTTCCATCTCAACCTTCAAATTAATATTTTTGTGTGTTTTGACCCAATGTATTATAACAAAAGTAAAGCATACTAAATTGTACAATAACATTTAGTAACACACCGCCACATTCATATATATGTGAAGTTATATTGTTATGTAGATTATATTTTAGTATGCTTTCTTATAATATATTATCATACATTACACATTAAAGTGAATCACTTTAAGAAAAAAAATTAAAAAATTTGGTTGTAAAATGAACATTTATTTTGGATGCAAAACTCCATTCTTTTAATTAAATGACACACCATAGCACATACCCCAAATGATGTTCCTTAAAGTTTACTTTAAATTTGGCCAAATCCCATCATCTTAGGCTATAAATCAGAATTTTTATGAATCATACCAGTACAAACTCTACTATATCATACTATAACAAACTAAAATATGGTAAACAATAAGCAGTAATACACAATAGTATGCTATAATGCATGATGCTACACTATGTTATGGATTCCTATATTATAATACAATATAACATATTATATTTTATTATATTGCATATCACATCACAAGGGATGCTTAAGATAATAGAATCATTAAAATAGTCTAAATAATAAAAACTATATATTTTAGTTATATCACTTACACATTTTAAATTAAAATAATATATTATGATGTCATGCTCTACTTATTAAGAATTTGGCCAAATTCTACCATTTTAAAGTCTAAATCAACATTTTTATAAATAATTCTAGTGTAGGCTCGACTGCATGATTGTAAAATACTAAAAGAATTTAAAATGCATAGAATAATATATTATGATATATGATGTTATACTATGCTACAACATATCATATTTATATTGAACATAAAATCTTACTTATTAGAGTACAAGTGGCATAGCACACCTTTGGTATTACAACCTAATTCCCACTTCAAATTTAACAAATTTTATTATCTGATTTATTAAATTAATATTTTAATGATTTATATTAATATTGACTATTGGGCACTATACCATAATATACTAAAACATTTCAAAAGTTCTTATAACATCCAAAAACACATCACTACATTCTCAAATATATGATGCTACATTATATTATAATATATGGTATTATAATATGATCTAGGGTTAGGGTTTAGGGTATTCAAATCTTTAATAGTCAAGGGAAAGTCTCTTGAAGGCATTTTCTTTAGCTACCATAACTATGATTAGGTCATTCTTTAGATCTACCCCTAATGACATCTTTATTCAAGGTTTAGAGTTTAGGTTAGTTTAGTTTAGGTGAGTTAGTTTAGGGTTTAGGGTTTAGGGTTTTGGGTTTAGGGTTTTGGGTGTTTAGATTTAATTTTGGGTGAGTTTAGGGTTTAGGGTTTAGGGTTTAGGGTTTAGGGTTTAGGGTTTAGAGTTTAGGGTTTAGGTTTTTAGGCTTTAGGCTTTATGGTTTAGGGTTTAGTGTTTAGGGTTTAGGGTTTAGGTTTTAGGTTTGGGGTTTAAGTTTTAGTTTAGGTTCTAAGGTTTTTTTGTCATAAAGAACAAACTCATATTAACATTTTTTTTCTTTTTGATTTCATCAACCAAGTAGCATGCCAAGTTTTCTGAGACATAAGTGATGACATAGATAAAAAATGACCTCCCATAGAGCAAATCAGAAAACCTAGAAGTAGGACCATCTCTAGACATTGTTCCATAAGCAGTAGATTGGATTGGCCGTTCTTCAGTTTCTATAGTTCCCATTTGAACCACCTCCGCCTCTCGAGTAGTGGGATCCATCATCATATCCCTAATCTCTCCCACTGCCACCACCACGGTTTTAACCTTCGTCGCTTCACCTGCCTTCATAACCACCATTGCACCAACCACCACCTCCATATCCACCAACACCTGCACCACCATTTGTGATAATTGCGCTTCTACCTTAGCACAAATCTAGGCCTAGCGATGATATTCCCATCAAGGTTCACCCATTCTTAGGGTTTAGTTGGTTTGGGGTGGTTTAGGGTTAGTTTAGTGTTTAGAGTTTAGGGTTTGGGGTTTGGCATTTAGGATTGTAAGTTTTGGGGTTTAGGGTTTGGGGTTTGGAGTACAAGGTAGCTTTTAGGGTTTGGGGTTTAGGGGTAGTGATTTTGGTATAGGTTTAGTTTAGGGTTTTAAAATTAAGTAAACCACTAAGTTTAAGTTTATTTAGTTTATAATTTATTTATTTGAGTTTATTTCATTTTTTATTTTATTTAAGTTTATTTTATTTTTTATTTATTTATTTTACTTTATTTATTTATTTAGTTTAGGTTTTAATTTTTAGGTTAATTTTATTTTGATTTTATTTTTTAGGTTTAGGTTTTATTTTTTAGGTCTAGGTTTTGGGATTTTATTTTTGGTTTATTTTTAGGTTTTATTTTTTAGTTTAGGTTTAGGATTATTTTTAGTTTATTTTATTTTATTTAGTTTTGGTTTAGGTTTAGTTTTAGTTTATTTTAGGTTTAGGTTTAGGTTTTATTTATTTTAGTTTAGCTTATTTTAGCTTATGTTTAGGTTTATTTTATTTTATTTTTTATTTTTATCATAAGTTTAGGTTTTTTTTAGTTTAATGTTTAGGTTTTATTTTCTATTTACTTTTACGTTTTATTTTAAAGTTTAATTTTAGGTTTAAGTATTTATTAAGTTTTTATTTTAGTTTATTTTAGGTTTATTTTATTTATTTTACATTTATTTTTTAATTTATTTTGGTTTTCTATTCTTATGTTTACTTTATTTTTTTAGTTTAGTTTAGGTTTTTATTGTTTTATTTTAGTTTATTCTTATTCATTATTTTATTTTTAGGTTTAGGTTTAGGTTTTAGTTTAAATTTTTATTTTACTTTATTTATTTATTTATTTTATTATTTAGTTCTATTTAGTTTAGGTTTAGGTTTAGGTTTTTAGGTTTTTATGGTTTAGGGTTTAGGGTTTTAGGGTTTAGGATTTAAGGGTTTAGGGTTTAGGGTTTGGGTTTAGTGTCTAGGGTTTAGGGTTTAGGGTTTAGTGTTTAGGCTTTAGGGTGGAGGATTTTGAGGGTTTAAGGTTAGCTTAGGGTTTAGAGATATTTTAGAGTTTAGGATTTATGCTTTAGGGTTTAGGGTTTAGGGTTTAGGGTTTAGGATTAGTTTATCATTTAGGCTTTAGGGTTTAGGGTTTTATGGTTTAAGGTTGAGGATTTAGGGTTAGGTGTTGGGTTGGTGGTTTAAGTTTAGTTTTAGTTTATTTTATTTTATTTAGTTTAGGTTTAGTTTATTTTAGGTCTAGGCTTAGGTTTTATTTATTTTAGTTTAATTTATTTTAGTTTAGATTTAGGAATATTTTCTTTTATTTATTTTACTTTTATTTTAGGTTTAGGTTTTTTAAGGGGTTATTTTTTATTTTTTATTTACTTTTAAGTTTTATTTTTAGGTTTAGGTTTTTATTTAGAATTTATTTAACTTTTATGTTTATTTTTTATTTTACATTAAATTTTAATTTTATTTAAGTTTTTATTCTTAGGTTTGTTTTTTCAAAGTTTAGTTTATGTTATTAATTATTTTATTTTATTATCTTTTATTTTATTTTCATGTTTAGGTTTTAATTTTATTATACTTTTTATTTTTATTTTTAGGTTTAGGTTTTTTCATTTATTTTATTTTTTTGGTTTTATTTAGTTTAGGTTTAGCTTTTTAGGTTTCTAGGGATTAGGGTTTATGGTTTAGGATTTAGGGTTTTTGGTTTAGGGTTTTTAGGGTTTAGGGTTTTAGATTAGCTTAAGTTTTAGTGTTTTTTAGGGTTTAGGTTTAGGGTTTAAGTTTAGTTATAGAGTTTAGGGTTTAGGGTTTGGGATTTATGGTTTAGGGTTTAGGGTTTAGGGTTTAAGGTTTTTTTTAATTAGGTAAACTGGTAGGTTTAGGTTTATTTAGTTTATTTTTTTATTTAGTTTATTTTATTTTTTTTATTTAGCTTTATTTTTATTTTTATTTAGTTTAGCTTATTTATTTTAGGTTTATTTATTTTAGCTCATTTTTTAGGTTCAGGCTTATGTTTCTGTATTTTTTTTAGTTTATTTTTATTTTTATTTTATTTTTATTTTAATTTTACTTTTTATTTTTAGCTTTAGGTTTAGGTTTTTATTTTATTTATTTAACGTTTAGGGTTTAAGATTTTATTTTTGGTTTATTTTTAGGTTTTATATTTTAATTTAGGTTTAGATTTATTTTTAATTTATTTTATTTTATTTAGTTTATTGTTTAGGTTTAGTTTATTTTTGATTTAGGTTTAGGCTTTATTTAGTTTAGTTTAGTTTATTTTAGTTTTGGTTTAGGTTTATTTTATTTTCTTTATTTTAGGTTTAGGTTTATTTTTTTTAGTTTAGGGTTTAGGTTTTAGTTTTAGGTTTATTATTTATGTTTAGGTTTTTATTTTATCCTATTTTAGGTTTGTGTTATTTTTAATTTAGGTTTAGTTTTTATTTTATTTAGGTATTTTATATTTTTTACTCTAGTTTAGTTTCTTATTTATTTTATTTTAGTTTAGTTTTTATTTTTTCTTAAGGTTTAGGTTTTATTTTTTATTTACATTTAGGTTTCTTTTTTAAGTTTAAGTTTTTATTTAGCTTTTATTTTAGGTTTATTTTAGGTTTGTTTTATTTTTATTTTACTTTTAGTTTTTATTTAATATAGATTTTTATTCTTAGTTTTTTAAATTTTTAGTTTAGTTAGGTTATTATTTATTTTATTTTTTGGTTTCTTTCTATTAGTTTATTTTAATTTATTTTTAGGTTTAGGTTTAGGTTCTAGTTTATATTTTTATTTTATTTTATTTTTGGTTTAGATTTTTTATTTATTTTATTTTTAGGTTTCATTTTGTTTAGGTTTAGGTTTTTTAACTTTAGTTTTGGGTTTAAAGTTTATTGGGTTTAAGGTTTAGTTTAGGGTTTAGATTTTAGGTTTTAGGGTTTAGGATTTTAGGGTTTTAGGGTTTAGGGTTTAGGGTTTATTTATTTAGGGTTTTAAGATTTAGGTTTAGGGTTTAGGATTTAGTTTGGTACTTGGTTTAAGTTGGTTTTATTTTAATAGAACTAATTGATTCAACATTCTTATTATTTATTTAGTTTAGTTTTTTAGGTTTTTTTAGGTTCATTTTATTTTTTAGTTTAGTTTAAGTTTTTATATAATTCATTTTAATTTATTTTATTTTTAGGTTTAGGTTTAGGTTTTAGTTTAGGTTTATATTTTATTTTATTTAGGTTTTAGTTCTTTATTAGGTTTAGATTTTAGGTATGGTTTAGAGTGGTTTAGTTTTAGGATTTAGGCTTTAGTTTGGATCTTTTAGGATTTAGCTCAGTAGAGTTTAGTAGGGTAGTGGTGTGAGGGTCAGTTGATGTCAGTAGGAGTGGGGTATGGAGGGTCAGTTTTTATGGTTTTAGGAGAGCAAGAGTATAGTGATCATTAGGTTAGGGAGGATCTTAAGTTTAGATTTAGAGTTTCTTAGTTTTAAGGTCAGGTTGGAAAGTATATTAGTTAGAGAGGTTTAGGGTTTAGGGTTTAGTGGTGGGTAGGGTTGGTATTTTGTTATTTTTAGTTGGTTTGGTGGTTAAGGTCTATTTTAGGATTTAGGGTTAGTTTTTTTAGGTTTAGGGTTTAGGTTTAGGGTTTAGGGTTTTTTAGGTTTATGTTTTTGGTATTTAGGGTTTTCTTTATTTTAAGTTTGGGGTTAGTTTTATAGTTTAGGGTTTAGGTTTAAGGTTTTTATATTTTTATTTTGTTTATTTTATTTTAATTATTTAGGTTTTTTATTTAGTTTATTTATTTTATTTTATTTATTTTATTTAATTTAGGTTTATTTTTATTTTATTTATTTAGTTTATTTTATTTTAGTTTATTTATTTTAGTAGGTTTTTTATTTTAGTTTATTTTAGGTTTAGTTTAGGTTTATTTTTTTTTTAGTCAAATTTAGGTTTGATTTAAGATTTATTTTTTTAGGTTGTATTTAGATTAAGTTTAGGTTTATTTTTAGTTTATTTTATTTTATTTAGTTTTTTAGTTTAGGTTTTTTTTTTTATTTTATTTTATTTTTTTTTTTTTGGTTTTTATTTAGTTTTATTTTAAGTTATTTTTAGGTTTTATTAATTTCAATTTATTTTAATTTAGTTTAGGTTTAGGCTTACTTTATTTTTATTTTAGGTTTAGGTTTTTTGTTAGTTGAAGGATTAGGTTTTATTTTTTATTTAGTTTTCGGTTTATTTTTTAGGTGTAGGTTTTTATTTAGTTTTTATTTTATTTCATTTTAGGTTTGTTTTATTTTTATTTTAGCTTTAGTGCTTATTTTATTTAAGTTTTAAATTTTTTTAGTTTTGTTTAGATTTTTTTTATTTATTTTATTTAGTAGTTTTTATTTATTTTATTTTTATGTTTAGGTTTAGGCTTAAGTTTAGGTTTAGGTTTAGTTTATGTTTTATTTTATTTTCTTTTATTTTATTTGGATTAAATTTTTTATTTATTTTATTTTAGGTTTCTTAGGTTTAGGTTTTAAGTTTTATTTGGGTAGGGTTTTATGTTTTAGGTTAAGGTTTAATGTTTAGGTTTAAGTTTTAGTGTTAGTTTAGGGTTTAGGGTTTTAGGGTTTATGGTTAGCTTTAGTTAATTTAGGGTTTAGGGTTTAAGGTTTAGGTTTTAGTGGGTTATGATTTGGGCAGGTTTATTTAGGGTTTAGGGTTTAAGGTTTAGGGTTAGGTAGTGTAGGGTTAGTTAGGGTCAGGGTTAGAAGGTTTAAGTTTTAGGTTTGTTTTAGTTTAGGATTTTTTAGGTTAGGTTATTAAATAGGGTAGGGTTTTTGGGTAGTTTAGTTTAGGGTTAGGGTTAGATTTAGGTTTAGGGGTTTATTTAGGGTTTTTGAGTAGGGTTTTATAGGTTTACAATTTTTTTATTTTTATTTTTATTTTAAAATAAGTAAATTTTATTTTATTTTATATTTTTTTATTTAGTTTATTTTATTTTATTATGGTTTATTTTATTTATTTATTTTTAGTTTATTTATTTTAGTTTTAGGTTTATTTTAGTTTATTTTTAGGTTTACGTTTAGGTTTAGGTTTATTTTTTAGTTTAGTTTTATTTTTATTTTATTTTTTAAGTTTAGTTTTTATTTTTATTTTTAAGTTTAAGTTTAGGCTTTTATTTTATTATTTTTCATATTAAGTTTTAGGTTTTATTTTAAGTTTATTTTTAGGTTTTATTTTTAAGTTTAGGTTTAGGTTTATTTTTAGTTTATTTTATTTTATTTAGTTTAAGTTTAGGTTTATTTTATTTTAAGTTTAGGTTTGGGTTTTATTTATTTTAGTTTAAGTTTAGGTTTATTTTATTTTTATCTTAGGTTTAGTTTTTTTTCTTAGTTAGGGTTTAGGGTGTTTTCTTAGGTTTCATTTTAGGTTTATTGTTTAGGTTTAGGTTTTAATTAAGTTATTATTTTATTTTCTTGTTGGTTTATTTTATTATTATTTTAGGTTTAATATTTATTTTATTTAGGTTTTTTATTTTTAGGTTTAGGTGTATTAGGTTTAGGGTTCAAGTTTATTTTGTAATTTATTTAGTTACTTTAGCTTTAGGTTTAGGGTTTGGGGCTTAGGATTTATGTTTAGGATTTAAGGTTTAAGGTTTTGCATTTTGGGTTTTAGGGTTTAGGGTTTAGGGTCAAGTTTAGGGTTTTTGGGTTTAGCATAGGATAGGGTTTAAGATTTAGGGTTTTTAAAGTATTTTAAGTTTTTTTTATTTTATCTAGTTTATCTTTTATTTATTTTGGTTTATTTTATTTTTTTATTTATGTTATTTTTTATTTTTATTTAGATTAGTTTATTTAGTTTAGTTTAGGTTTTTATTTTAGTTTATTTTTTATGTTTAGATTTAGGTTTAGGTTTATTTTTTAGTTGATTTTTATTTTTATTTTACTTTTGATTTAGGTTTCATTTTTTATTTTTAGGTTTAGGTTTAGGTTTTTATTTTATTTTTTTTAGGTTTTTATTTTTGGTTTACTTTTAGGTTTTATTTTTTAGTTTAAGTTTAGGTTTATTTTTAGTTTTTTTTTTAGCTTAAGTTTAGGTTTAGGTTTAGTTTATTTTAAGATTAGGTTTATGTTTAGGTTTTATTTATTTTAGTTTAATTTATTTTGGTTTAGGTTAAAGTTTATTTTCTTTTGTTTATTTTATTTTTATTTTAGGTTTTGGTTTATTTTTAGTTTAGTTTAAGTTTATTTTTTATTTCTTTTTATTTATTTTAGGTTTATTTTATTTAGTTATTTTATTTTATTATAGGATTATTTTATATTTATTTTATTTTTACTTTTTATTTTATTTCTAAGATCAAGAAGCTTTCCTTACAGGTGCCTTAAGTAGCTCAAACCTCCAACACCAAGGAAGGTTTACTAGTTACAAAGGACAACTAAGGGGTGACTAGTAGCTAGTATGTAGGGATAGTCATAGTGCAACCACCATTCTATTCCCTCCATTGTGACAATTACCACCTCTTCTGCTAGCTTCTCTTCTACTAGCAAGAGCATTGTTTCTATGGATAAGGGCACTAAATCTCTTACTCCTCTTACTTTACTTGATTTTTATCATATACCTCCACCCAAAAAAGAAATTAATGAAGAAAGCTAATTCTACTTATATATTGTCTACTTCTGAATGTCTTGATTTTATTCCTATTGATAAGGGTAAGCAAGTCATTGGCTTCAATGTGATAGTCCCTCCATAGAATGCTCCACCCAGTGATATGCTTGTGGAAGACCAAGCCAAAGTTGATTACAATGTCCTAGCTCACCTTAGAAAGTTTCTAGCTAAGTTAAGCATATACGACACCATTATCTTATCCAAAGAGATGAGAAAATCAATAATCAAGGCCTTACTTGATCTATAGATATGCTTAACTCAGCTGACCACTACTAAGGAGGAGGCATGCCACTTGAAGGACATTTTAAGAGTTACATTTAGCAAAGAAGAATTACTCCTAGGGATGACCGTGAACAACCTCCTCTTTATATTATAATCGATGTTGATGATACAGGCTATTTAGAGTTTTGGTAGACCCAAGTGTATTAGTCAACAATATGATTCTAAGAACCCTTGCCTACTTGAGGATCAACATCTCTAAACTCCAAAAAGAAAGGATGATGTTAAGAGGATTCAATGAACAATGGGAGAAGGCATTGTGGTGTTCATTTTTAGATGTTTGGGTAGGGGGGACACCACATAGATCGTAGAGGAGGAGGGGGTACTTTTTTAGGTACGATGTATTATCTCAAAAGATAGAGGCATCACCCTATAATGGACCTAACATGTAATAAAGACTCCAAAGATATGATGGGTCTTTGAATGTACTTGAGATCTTTCCCTACTTTACATGGATTAATAAAGTAGGGTTTATATTAAACTAGGTTCTTAAGTACCCTATGGAGGCAAGCCTCCATAGTTAATGACATCTTAGGAAATGAAATTTCTTAAGAATACTCTCAATTAAAGTAGACAACTATCATCTCCAAAGATTTTAAGGTTAGGCTATCAAAAGATTGGTTGTATTTGGAAAATCAATTAGGAAAGTTCAAGGAGAAGACTTATTTTTGGAATCCAAATAAAATAAGTATGAAATGGTCATGATACTAGGAAGCCTAGTGAACATTCTAATCTATTCTATAGATGTGCTTTATAATTTTAAAGTCGAGGAGATTTATATGTTTTTAGCTGAAATTTAATTAGATTACAAGGGCTTATAATCCACCAACACAAGGTTGTGGGAATGCCTAAGAGGTGAGGATTTATGCTCGTAGTCCGAAAGATATAATTACCTCAGATCTTAAATCAAGGGAGCTTTAGTACAAGCTAAAGCATGGCCTAAATCTAAGTGAGAGGTGTATATAAGGGTTTACCTCCACAAGAGAGAATAAATTGTCTGACTTCTTGGCTTATAACTGCCTAGAGTGGCTGCCAATTAACTCCTTTTATGATTTTAAAACCATGTATTTTGGTCTTATGAATTGCAAGGTAGCTAGGGTAGTTATTTAATTTAAAAGAGGCTAAAGTCCTAAACACGCTCCCTAAGAGACTAGAGCATGAGTGGAATGAGCATATAATTTAATCTGTAGATGCAAAATCTTTTAAAATTTTATTTCATTTTTGACACATCATTTTGATAGAGGTTTTATGATTTCTTATGCCTAAATACTTGATGAAATAGGTTATGGGATTTCTTATGAAATAGGTTATGGGATCTCCATTCTTGCACAATAAGACTTATTTTAAGGTTTTATAATTTCTTATGACCAGTGAGGTCATGTTCCCAACCATGAGGGATGCCCTCACTGGTCAAGCATTCATTTATTGTGCAAGAATGGAGATCCTTCATGTTCAAGATAGAAAGAATATGCATGCATGATGTGAAACATACAACCATATAGCTAAGGGATAGCTAAATCTTTTAATTGTCTTATTTATGTCTTAGGCTTTTTGATGAGGTTATGAGTTGTTTAAAATTTAGTTAAGAGCGAGTAGCTGGATAGAAAAGTTATTTTTATCTTACTGAAAGAGCATTCACATTTATTTTTAAGCATACCTTAAGCATAATCACCTGCATAAAACATGATTAGGCTAATTGTTTAATCATCTAGTCTATGAAGTATACACCCTAACATCCAATCTAAAATAATACATCATAAAACAAACATACATGACATCATACACTATCCTAACTTAGAGCTAGAAGTGGTGACTTAATTCTAATGTGAGTATTAAGGCATATGTGATAAGTCTTGTTAGACATTAGTGTTGTATTTTCTACGTGTAGAAGGAATCAATTTAACATGAACGGTTGATTTCAATTGAAGTAGTTTAATTGATTGACAAATTTTAATTTGTGTTTTCTTTTGTTTTATTTGATTACACTTAGCAACTAAGTGTTATAAAGAGAGGAAAAAAGATTGCCCTCTTTCATCCCTACCTTAAGTCACATTCAAAAGTATATTAAGTTGATTTAGTTCTTTTTAGTGAATGGCTTATTAAATGATTTAATTAATCTTATGTTTAGGTTCACTTTAAATAATCCTATTCAAAATGGAAGGCATCTTAAAATTAAGTTAATTGAATTACTACCACATGAAATATATTAAATCATTCCTTTCCATCACATGTAACATGCATATGATTTAATCTTAAGTATATCTTTCCATGTAACATATTTCAGCACATTTAAATGATGAATGTATGTGTATGTTTAGAATTTATATTTTATTTGATTAAATTATTTAAACATATTAGTTTAACACTTTTTCCAAATTCTTGAACAAAAATGACATAAGAATGAAATTAAATAGGCATGTGTCGTTGTTAAACTAGGGAAGTGAGGCAATCAAATGACCTCCTTGGAGCTAGCTAAAGCCTCATATTTTTGGGATGTCCAGACTTTATACCCATTTGCATTCAAACATATGTAAATTCATATACATGAACATGGGAAGTAAGATCCAAATCATATGGCTAATTAATTCAACCACTTAGTCAATTATGAATGCATGCAATTTTAATGTGAAATGGGATTTTCATTCACTAATCACATATACATATACATGTATAAGGATATAGGTAAGTATGTGTCATTGTTAAACTAGGAAAGTGAGGTAATCAAATGACCTTCTTTGGGCTAACCAAAGCCTCATATTCTCAGGATGGCTAGATTATATACTTGGTTTTCTTGGACGCCCATGGATGTATACATAAATTAGGGAAAGAAAACTATGCGAAGATTATATATTTTTTATTGAATCATTTATATGTTTGAATTAAAGCATTATCCAAATTCTAATGTTGAAATACATTAGAATGAAATCAAATGGGTATGTGACATTGATAAAACAAGGAAGTTAGGTAATCAAGCGACCTTCTTCGGGCTAACTAAAGCCTCGTGTTCCCGAGATTTCTAGACTATATACCCATTACCATTCAATCTTATATAAATCAACACATGAATACAGAAAAGAGAACTAAACATTCATACACTTAAGCTAAAAGCATATGCATTTCTTATGTATTTATAACTAGCATCATAACACATTATTATTCATTTATAAGCTTTTGAAAAATACATTTTGATTTAATAGTGACAATAGCCAAGCATATATTAAATTAAATCAACACATGCAAGCTTACATAAATGAAATCCATTTTATTTGTTTTTGAAAAGATGGATGCATGAATTCAAATTATATACCAAATTTAACATGATTGGAAAGAGGACAATCAAATATAAGCATGTGATTCATTCAAGCAAACTTGTTCTTAAAGATAATCAAATTAAATAAGATTATTTAATGTAAACCAAAGCTTCTTTATTAATTAAGTTTTGGATTTGATTTGATTTAAAGCAAAGAATAGAAATCATCACTTGTTATTTTAAACCCATTCGCACATTAGTGATATGATTTAATTTAAGGAAATGTAATTAAGTTAATATTATGTGCTAATTAAGTTGAACCCTTAATTAGATGATATAATTACACTTACCTATATCACCTTAAAGTAACAAATTAAGTAATTATGAGCTCACATGATATGCATGGAAAATAAACTTACAATGATCATAGAAAATAAAAGGGGCCTAATGCAATTGGTTCATGACAAATATTTAATTAGATTAAGGGACTTAGTTAATTACTCTTATGGTTTTCCTACACATGTGGACTAACCATAATTTCATTAAACTCCATAAGATTATTAAACAACTAAAGATCTACCCCATGATTTAATTAATTAAGGTCTGATGCGATTATGATTTCAATTTGATTAAGTGATTTAATTAATTAGTTAAATCTTAATTAATTTCATTTTAAAAAGGGGTGAAATGAACTTGGGGAAAGGGGTCCCAACCTTAATCCTTAGTTCACTTACTGTTGAATAATGATTACTAAAATTAATTAACCAATTTGTTACTATTCATGAGATTAATTAATCATTAATTAACTTTAAAAAGTAGTTAAGGTTTAATTAGAAAATTTTCATAATTAAGTGAGCAATAAATCCCAAGAAAATCATGGAAGGCAGAGGTCATCCCATTAAATTAACCCACAAAATACGAGATTAAGTTCTCAAGTAATTAAGGCATAATTAAGCTAAAAAATTTTATAATTAAACTTTAATTACTGCTCAAAATTAGTTAAGATTATTTCTCATTAATTATCTTCTAAAATACCTTTAAACTGAGTATTTATTTGCTTTTTTTTATTTCTCTATAGCTTTTTTATGATTTTTAGAAGTTTCAACCATTAAAAATGAGTAATTAAGCCCAATAAAAGCCTAATCCTATTAGTACCATGTGGTGCACTAACGCAGTCTGCTTTCCATATGGCGCCATGGGATTGGCTACTTCAAACTTATCTGACTCAGTGCCTACATTGCGGAGTTGGACACACTTTCTTATCTGCTATTGAATCTAAGATTGGATGGCTACGATTAATCTCATAGCTTAATAGAATTAAATCAGATTTTTCTAATGGATCTAATCATGACCGTCCATTTTGATCACATGGAATGGACAGTGTGTGATTTAACATTAGGCTAGTGAGGGAGAATGGTGTCCATCAACCATTACTTACTTGATCTAAGCTTACTTGAGCTCAGATCAACTCCAAAAGGATCTCACACCTTCATGACATCGATCAGAGAGGATCCAATTGTCAAGGTCACACGAGATGCAAGTTTTCTTCAAAAATGTCCAACTCATTTTTGCCTAAGGATCAGTTTTGGAAGCATACCTCATCAAATCTCAAGACCGATGGCTCAAATAATTGAGGAAGCTTCATCTCATGAAGATGAAGACCTATTGAGCAGCAATTGGATCAATTCCTTGACATTCTCTTAGAAGGCCTTGAACCGATAATTTGGAGCACAGCTTTCATTGAAGTCCCACCTTTGATGTATAGAAAGCTTGGGAGATGATTTATTCTTGCTCGACAAGGCCTAGGGAAGGTGTGTGCAAAGTTAATTTGAGTTTGATGGAGAAATGGGGGAAGTTAGGTTAAAAATGGTAGTGTCCTATTTTATTTCAGGATAGATGGGAATGGCATTTTTTGATCGAGGAATGAGGTTACGAGCATAAGGAATGGCTCTAGCAGGTCATCTTGGGTAGCTAGGGATCTGAGGACTAATTTCTATGTGTGTCTAAGTGGAAACGAGGGGGTGTATACCACACCCACCCCCTCCCCTTTATCTTGATCAGATGGTGGGATCAGATTTGGCTTCTAGTGGCCATCCAACCATCTCAGGGAATCATGGGTAGTAGGGAGGAGATGACTTGGCTTGGCTTGGTTGGTTGAAGGTGTGGAGGTGGCTGCCAAGAAGGAATCATGGGTGTTCAATGGGTTTCAAATGCTTCAATGGGGAGGGTGAGGTGATTTTACCTCCCATGGCATGGCTGACCTAACCACCTCTTGGGTCAGGTTTGGCAATGTCCTAGGTTCCTAAGTAGACCATTAGGAGAGTATGAAGTGGCCAAAAAATGGAAATGACCACTTACATGGGTGATTTGTCTCATGTGATTCCCTTGACCCAAAGGTAGAATGATCATTTGGCATTGGATTTGATTTGGGCATATTTAAAATGAGCAAAAGTGGGTTAGCCCAAATTTTAAGCTAATTGGAATTTATTTAGCTAGGTTTTGCTCAATTTGACTCATTTAGGTCAAATTGTGTTAGGTTAGATCAAGTTGACCAATTAGTCAAATTGGGTCAAACCAAAGGTTGGGTCAAGTTCATATGATCATTTTAGATGTTTTGGTTTAATTGGTTTGGTTTATTTTGGCTTAGATTTGATTTTGGCTCATTTGAATTCATTTAAGTCAACTGGGTTAAGCTGACCAATTTGATCAAATTGGCCAAATTGGCTTGGGTTGGGTTTTGGTTTCGCTTTAGTTGACCAATTGAAGATGATTGTAGGGTTTGGTTTCAATTAATTTGGATTGTTTTGATTTAGGACAACTTGAACCTTTAGGTCAATTTGGGCTAAGTATGTCAATTGGGTTCAATTGGGTCAAATCATGGCTTTTGTCAAGTTCAATAATCAATTTAGAATGAACTTGAGCTATTGGTTGCAATCAAATTGGTTTATAATTTTATTTGACATAATTTGGTCTTTTAGGTCAATTTGGGTCAACTTGGGTCAAGAGGCCCAATTGGGTTTGGTTTGAGTCAATTGAAGGTCAAGTCATGTTCAAATATTGATTTTGATTTGGTATGAATCGTTGGTTTCAATGGATTTTAACTAAGATTGTAATTTGGCTAATTTGGGCTCATATGGGTTAAGGGGTTGACTTGGTCAAATGACCAAGATGACTTGGTTTGACCCAGTTTATGACAATTGATCGACATAGGGTGATCAACAATCATGATGGGAGGTTAGATGGGGTTGGTTCAGTCTAATTTAGGTAGGATTAGAACTTAGCTCAAATAGGTCAAATTGGCCACTTTGGGTCAAGTGGACCAATTGGGTTTAGTTGGCTTAATTTTGGGTTATGTTTGATTTAGTTGAGTTTATATATGGATTTGAGATAGATATATAAATTCAACTACATTTGGGTTGGGTTCAAATGGGTTTTGGTTCATTTGAACATTTCAAGTCAAAAGGGTTAAGTTGGGTTTGACTTGGGTTAGTTTTGGTTTGGCTTGATGATTGTAGATTTCATTTATATTTGTGAATATGATTGAAGGTATAATTGATTCATGAGAAAATAAATTTAATTTGGGTTTTGTAATTAAGGAATTTGGCTAAGTCCATGGAGCTGGGTCATGTGGCTTAGGTTTGGATTTTGTTTTGGTTTGATTTAGTTTTGATGATTTAAAAGTATATTTCATTTAAATTTATGAAGATGCTTGAAAATATGATTGATTTGTGAAAAAATCAATAGAGTTTGACTTGATTTGGATTAAGATTTGGCTAAGTCCATGGGATAGGTCATATAGCTTTAGAAGTGTTTTGATTTAGTTTGGTTTATTTTTGATCATTTGAATGTAGATTTGATTTATATTTAGGAATATGATTAATGATATACATTTATTATGTGAAAATCAATTAATTTTGGATTGATTTGGATTAATAATTGGCTAAGTCCATGGGATATGTCATATGGCTCAGGAGGGGTTTCAAGTTTGGATTTGGTTATGGGGTTCAATCATTTGGTTTTGGAATTTGGGTTTAGATTTAGATTTGGATTTGTTGTTTGAATTTAACTTGAGTTTGGTTTGAGAAGGTGAACAAGGATTGGATTTGTAGGGTAGGGGGATTATCCTAATCCTTAAAGCATAACCTAATCCTATTGTTAACCTTTATAAGTATTTAGGCTTAGGTTAAGTGTTTGCCTAATTACTAGAAGTGTCTTATGACTAGGGAAATTCTTAGTATCTAGAAGACTCGTTAGTCTAAGATGGGAAGTTAAATCCACACTCCAAAAGTGAGGTCAATAAGCCTTAGGCTCCATAGTGTTGCCCTTGGAAAAAGATTATTGGAAAACTGAAGCCAAGTTTCACATTATAGACTCAGATACATCTTTCAATGCTTTACTTTGGAGACCATGGACTAACACAAGTTCTCCCACTTGGAAAGATCTAGGGTGGACCTGCTTGTTATGAGCTTGAATCATTTTGGCTTTATACAACTCGAGGTTCTGGCACGCCTGTAGGTGACTCTCCTCCAAACCTTCGAGCTCTTCTAAATACAACTTTGCAGTTTTCTCAGTATTGATTTTGCTATGCAATGTTATCCTTAGTGATGGGAGTTAAACTTCTAAAGGTAGAATGACATTGTACCCATACACTAACGAAAATGGGGTAGACTGAGTTGGAGTTTGGTATGTGATGCGGTAGGCCCACAAGGCTTCAACCAACTGCTTATGCCATAATCATTTGTTATCATTAAGTGTCTTCTTTTGTATATAGATGAGAGTTTTGTTGAATGCTTCTACAAATCTATTTGAACTAGGATAGTAGATGGTGGAGTATCTCCAATCTATATCATGTCTTTTGATAAAGCTGTTAATCATGATGCTTTTGAATGCAGTACCATTATCGGATATAATTTATCGAGGCACCCCAAACCTATATACGATATGGTTCCTATAAAACTAAAGTAGATGCTGAGTTGTGACCTCTCTGAGTGGGATTACCTCTGCCCACTTGGAAAAGAAGTCAGTGGCAGCTAGAATGAACCGATGACCACAATGTCGGTGCCCCAACACTCAAATGGCCATGAAGCTAATGTAGGGTGTAGAATGTTGGGTGGTTTATGTAGGACCACACTGTGTACCTGACATTAATGGCATCTTCTAGCTACATCCATACAGTCTATAATCATTGAAGGCCAGTAGTATCCTAGTCTCTTAATCTTCGTCCTCATCTTCAGATTAGATTGATACGCTTTGCATAGTCTAAACATACCTCAATCACAATCCTACGGGCTTCATTTTTGTCCAAACAACAAAACCACATCTGATCTAAAGACTGTCAGTACAAGGTACCATCAACTAGAGCATAGGAGAGAGCTCTCTGTTTCACCTATTTTGGACACTTCTTGGAATGGACTCATCTTCCGGATATGTCAATTCTTTGGAAAGTATGGCCAAAGCATCTACTACTACATTCTCTACTCGGGGAACTTTGTAGATGCTGACTTTAGGGATTTGCCCAAGAGATTAATGATATACCCATGGTAATGACGAAGCTTAGGTTTTAGAACCTTGTAGGGCCTAGCAATTTGGTTGATGACCAACTGAGAATCCACATAGATGTTGATGCTCTTGACATAAACTATAATGGATAACACTAGACCCATAATCAAAACCACATACTCAGTTTCATTGCTGGTGTAGAGATTGGAGAGATAGTATGAGAATCTCATCACATCATGATCTGAAGTTAAGAGAATTATTCCTACCCCTGCCTTTCCTGGACGAGTAGATCATGGTGGTTCCCCTTTATGAAAAGAAGCTGCACCATCAAAATATATCTCCCATCGGTGGTTGTCAACCTCCCCTAAGTTCATAATTTGTTCATCAGGGAGATCATTATTAAGTGGGGAATTAGCAGGTAGTGGATGTGCCACTAAGAAATCTGCTAGTGCTTATCCTTTTACCATATGGAGGGGTATGAATGTGATATCAAATTGTGAGAGAATCATGGACTAATGTGCCAAACATCCTTATAAAATTATCTATGTCATGAGATACAGTGGATTGGTTCTAGAAATCAAGTTCACCTTATGATAAAGCATATAGTATTGTAGCTTTTGGGACACAAAGATCAATGCTAGGCAATGTTTCTCAATAGGTGAGTAGTTCGCTTCAGCAAGAATCAGATGATGGCTGAGGTAATAGAGAGCACTCTCCTTCCCTTCATCATTGGCTTGGGCCAACAAAGCATCGAGAGAGTCATCCAATGAAAAAGTGTAAAGGATGAGTGGCATGCCTGGAATATGGGCTTCTAGAACTGGCGGCTTCACCAAATACTATTTGATAACTTCAAAGGCATGCTGACACTTATCATCCCACTTGAGCTTGACATCCTTTTTGATAAGTGCTAAGAATGGCTTGCATCTCCTTAATAAGTTGAAGAAAAAGCTTCTCAGATTTTTCAACCATCCTTGGAAACATCTGAGTTGAGTTAAACTTTTAGGAGGTGGAATTTCTAAAATAGCTTTGATCTTTTCAAGGTCTATTTCTATTCCCCAGTGTCGGACAATAAACCCATGCAATTTCCTTGAAGCTACTCCGAATGCACACTTCAAGGGATTCATTTTTAGGTAATATTGTCTTAACCGTTTGAGAACTACTCTCAAGTCAAAGAGATGGTCTTTCTTTTCTTTGTTTTTGACTACTAGATTATCAACATAGCACTCAACCTGATGATGGATGAGTTCATTGAAGATCTGAGTCATGGCCCGTTGGTATGCAGCACCAACATTTTTAAGGCTGAAAGGCATGACCCTATAACAATAGATTCCAATCAGGTTTCAAAAAGTAGTGTTTCTTTCATCCTCGGGGGCCATTTTGATTTGGATGTAGCTAGATGACCCATCCATGAAGGAGAATACTACATGAGATAAGGTGATGTCCACCATTAATTCTAGTGTAGGAAGAGAAAACTCATCCTTAGGACATTCCTTATTTAAGTCCCTGAAATAGATGCATATGCGAATTTGGCCATTCTCCTTCTTAACTGGTACGACACTGGCTAACCAGATAGGATATTTTTCTTCCCTAATGAAACTAGCATCAATCAATTTCTTGACTTCAAAAATGACCTATTGTTTGATTTCTAATCACATGCATCTATGAACTTGCTTAATATAATAGCACTATGATCTATTGCTAGTTTTTGGTCTGCTACATCAAGAGATAATATGGGCATCTCTTCATAGCTCCATGCAAAGCAGTCCTTAAACTCAATCAATAGCCTAACTAAGTCATTGGTTTCTTCTTCATTCAGCAATGAACTGATGTATGTCTGGTGTGGATTTTTTTTTATCTCAAGATTGATTTCTTTAAGCTTGCCAATTATTGAATGGATCTCGTCTTCAAATTTTGGTAGTGCAACTTTGATTTGGAGATCATCTGGATCATCTGAAGTTTCTAAACACACATCCTCATAAGACTTAGGGTAGTGTGGAAAGAACTTATCAGGCTCCAAATGATTGGTGATAACTAAGCAGTAATTGTCATCATCGACTAGACCCACTGTACCGAATCTTAGTCCTAATCTTGATTGTGCATCCCTGCCTATGTTGTTCCATAGCTTTTCAAAGTATTCTAACATGTGCTTAGACCATGAATAGGGGATCCAACCCTTCTTTGCAAGATTAAGAACACAAGTCGAGTACTAATCAAAAGGCAATTCCATTAATTCTTTGCTTGAAATATCCTCAAGTCTTATAATAGGTTCTAGACTTGAGGATGATGATCCCAAAAGGAATCACTTCAGTTTGACATCTCTGGAAAACCGAGGGGCTTATTTAACTACTAAACCTTCAACTTTTTGAGATGAAAGTGAGGTTAGAGCTATGGTTCCTAACTGCTACCTGATAGTATTACATACAATTGATTTGAATACTTTTGTGTTTTGTCTAGAGGCCTAGTCTTTGTCATTGTTTGGCTCAAGTTTCACCTTCAATGAAACCTGCTAAGAAGGGTTGGTTGGTATACTAATCACATTAGACTCATCCTTCGAGCTAGATTCCAAGTCTATGTGAATAGTAAGAGTACTCTTATGAAATGGAACATAACCCCTATTGGCTGATGGCCAACCAAAGGGGCTTCCACCTCTGAGACTGCCTCTATGTCTACCTCTATCTCTGCCTGGTGGAGGTATCTTACCCACATGTCCATATGATGCAATGAACTGTGGGTGGAATGTGATATGCGGCTCTATTGCTTCCTCAATTTTCTTTTCTTATTCACTTGGATTTTCATTTTTCTTTTCCTTTTCTTTTGCTTTTTCTTCTTTTTTTTCTTTTGTGTTTGAATTTTGCCCAAGTTCACAAGAAAGGTTATTTTGAGAAAGATAGTAGGTCTCATCTTTATATATCTCAATCTCTCTGACTAAAAATGACATTTCATCTCATCTGACATAGTACTCAATCCCATCCTTCTTAAACTTAATGCACTGATGGAGAGGATGGAATCATCTTATTCTGATGTATCTAAGGCCTACCAAGAAAAGTGGTGAATGATGTATTCAAATTAATGATATAAAACTTATCTTCAGTCTTCCAGTCACTTGTCTCCAAAGGTAACACTATGGAACCTAAAGCCCTCTCTCCTTGTTCATTGAATCCTCTCAACAGCATCCGATCTCCTCGGATTGTGTAGATGTAGATACTCAAATAGGCATGGGTCTTTGTACTCAAAATGTTAACCAATGCACCTAGATTGATGAGAGCTCTGGCAAGTTTGAATCTACCCATGTCCACTATGATGCAGAGGGGACGGTTGTGCTCCATGTCCCCCGGAAGTAGGTCTTCATCTATGAAAGTGATTCCTTGAGCTTCTTTGAGATAATGTACCTCCTCTCCAATAGTGGTCAGCTAAGTTAAGCATATACCAAGATCAAGGAGAGCCTTGATTAATGATTCCCTCATCTCTTTGGATAAGATAAGGGCATCATATATACTTAGCTTAGATGGCAACTTTCTTAGGTGAGAAAGGACATTGTAGTCCACCTTGGGCTAATCCTACACACACATACCCAAGAGTGGAGCATCCTGTGTAGGGGCTTCTCGGTCATCTAAACCAATGACTTGTTTCCCTTATCTTGAGGTCTTTGCCCAGGAGTTGCCACTATGGAGGTTGACTTTGGTGATCTCTTATGGCAGGGTAATGGAAGATTCTACCTACACGTCGGGCTCACCTACAGCTTCTCCTATGGGACCCTCGAAATCAGATGATTTCAAATCTATCTCAAGAGGTAAACCCATATTATTCAGAGAAGGAAGGTCGACTCTGAATTAGAAAAAAAAGTTTGGAGTTGTTATAATTGTTGTTTAGACTTGAAGAGTTTTCATTAAGAGTAAATTTAGAAAACCCATCAGAAGTGACATAGATATAATTCAAGCTAGCTTTATTCTTTGATTTCATAGATTTTGAAGGAGGTACATAGTAGAAATCAAGTAAAGTAAGAGGGGTGAGGGATTTGATGCCCACATCCGTTGATATAGGATGTCTACTAGAAGAAGAGATAGCTAAAGTAGAGGTAGTCGTTGATGTAGTAGTTTCAACTATGCACTGGAAGTTAGATTCGATCGGTGGTTGCGCTACTTAGCTATCCCAGGCTGGGACAAGCTGTTGCTGCTATTACTGAGCTCCCCCTTTCCTTGAGTTTGCTCTGGCAACTTGCAAACCTTCCTTGATGTTGGAGGTTTGAGCTGTCTCAAGCACTTGCATGGAATGTTTCTTGATTTTGGAAATAATTTTGTTAGAGGTACAGGATAAGGAGATATCCCAAGCTTCTATGATTTTTGAAGGATCGCAAGTATCCCCAAGGATTTCCCTAATGGAGCTGGATGATTGTTCTTTAATGTATTCCTTTAGTATGACTATAACATCGGTGTTGAAGCCAATCCTTGAATGAAAAGCAATCTTCCAAATCATGACCTAGCATGCGGGGTAAGGGTAAAAAGTTAGGATCATTGCTTTTTCCCACTTCCTCTGGTCTCCTAGGTTTGGGTAGCTGAAAATCAAGCTTTTTTAAGAGATTCATAAATATCTTCTTGATTACCTACCTCTTAAATGAATAAGGCTTGTTAAGTTTATCTAAAAGAGTAGGTGGACTGTTGCTACCTGGAGGCGGGTATGTATATCACTGTTGCTGCTGATATGGATGAGGAAGAGGTAGTGCAGGCCATGAAGGCTGCTATGGTGACCAGTAAGACTGCCTCAGTGGTGGTAGAGGAGGTGAAAGTGATGATTGTGGAGCACGAGGTCTCTCAAACACCTCTCTGGCCAACTATTTCCCCTTATCTACTACTATCACTGCCTTGAGCTTCTTCTCAAAAGCTTTCTATGGCTTGTGCTTTATTGATTAGTCTGGAAAAGGAAACTATTTGGCTTTTCCTTGTAAGCTAGTCTCCTTGTTTATTAGCTTCTCAAATGTTTTGATGGTGAAACCTTTGATAATGAAGGTGACCGGACCATGGATATTCTTAAGCAGAATTTTGATGGCATGTTGCTCAGCTAGCTGTGGTTCACATTTCATACTCAAATTACACCATCTGAGAATGTAATCATTGAGGGACTCACCAAGATTTTGTTCAGCCACAGTGAGATCACCTACAGTCACTTTTTGCTGAGCTTCAGTAAACCTCTTGATGAAGAGTTGTTCCAACTCAGCAAAGTCTTCAACTGGGAAGTTTAGCATACCAATCAAAGGCGTGTTAGAATACTAACAAAGAGATAGAAGAGTAAATCACGCCATTGTTGCAATAACTATCTCGAGTATGCTACCTTGGTGGGAAGCTCTTAAAAGAAGGTGGTACAAAACCCTTAGAATTTTGGATGGTATTAAATTCCTCTAGGTAGGGTCTACCCTTTGGAACTAATGATCCTCCCTGGGCTTGAGCCAATGCTTCTCACTGCTCGCTAATTTTGATATGTTTTTCCTTTATGGAGGTGTATATACACTACCTTCTATGCATCTGTGCTACCACTCTCTTGGAGGTAAAGTCTTGAGTGGATCCAAGACATGCACCAACTATGGCTGACTAGTCTCAGCTATAGTAGGATGAACTATCAGTGTATATTTCTAAAGTGCTAAAATAGCTGGTAGCAAATCCTCAAGCTTCCCCATCCTATCTATTTATTCATCTTTTATTTTAATTCTTGGGAGGTGTTGGGTCACCTTTCTGCTCAGCCTCATCACCTTCCAAAGTTTGCTGCTCAGAGAGGAGGGAATCCTCGGTATCTACTATGTGTACCCCCAATGAATCTTCTAATAGGTCATCTTTGTTAAAATGAAAGCTGACCTTTTCATCCTCTAAATTAAACCAGACATATCCTAAGATTTCCATTCTTATCTATGAGAAACTAAGCTAAGATGTAATCTAGGGATCGATCTAATTGAACAGGCATGAAAGATTGAGTTTGACCGCTAATGGAATCATTGTCATGAACAGATAAGCACTTAACCTCTAACACTGCTGGCGAGCTGATCTTATGAGGACTATGCTCACTAGAAGAAAGATACTCCTGATTACTACTGGATCTGGGCAAAGTGGCACTCCTAGGATGATCTATGACCATAGGAGTGACTGAATTGTCTCCTCCTCCCTCAATTCTTTTGCTATCTCCATAGCCTTGTGGTGGTGATGGAGGGATGATTACTGAGTCGCCATTCCTTCTTCACGCTACTAGAGAAGGTCAAGAGAGCTAAGCCTCTCCATAGTAGGTGTAGATGAAACAAGATCTCTTGGCCATAGCCATATCACCAATGGGGTTCTCCAATGTGGCCTTCATGGCCTTGGATGGAATAGTAGATCTTTGGGACATGTGAGGAGATGGAGAGCGGTGTGGTGGAGGCACCACAAACTCTCTCAGGATAAGAGCTACTCTCCTATGATGTGTAATCCCCTTGAGTAAGATACTATCATTACAATCAGTGTAGAGCGCGCTGATCTGAAAAGTCCACAAGTGTGGAGGCCGCTGACTATTGGCTATACCTTCTTTGCTCCTGCTTACTAACATCAATTGATGTATAGGCCTCTCTATCCCTCTCCTGTCAAATCTGCCTACCCACACTGTGATGGATAACTGATCTCAAATCAAATTGAGCCCTAGACTCCGATTGTCCATAGGCTTCGCCACTTGGTGTAAAACTGATCAGAGGCTAACATATGACCTCCTCCTCTCACTAATAGGTACCTAAAATTGAACTACTAGTAGAGGTGAAGCAGAAATCCTCCTAGCATCCTCTCTATCAGATCCAAAGCGAGGGTGGAACTGGTTTTCTATAACCAGTGGGAAAACCATTCTTAGCAACTCCTCATAATAGGAGTAGTTACCTCCAACTCCTTGGCAATGCGAGAATGATCTTGCTTGATCATGTGGTTTTATTTTTGCGTTGGGTCCTAGTAGGTCAAGCAAAGTAGGAATTACCTACGAAGGCAGGGAGACAATCCTTGGAATCAGGGGAGCCTTTCCCTTTGAGGGAGCTAGCGAGTGGGTACTAGCCTTAAATGGGGTAGCATGGGGAACAACTTCGGCACCTTTGTGTAGAGCTCTACCCTTATACAACTCGGATTACAAATGAATAAATTACAATAAAGCAAGGAATTCATGTTATGGGGGTCTTCATTCTTCACTTCTTATTTTTTCTTTTCTTATTTTCATCCTTCTTCTTTTGGTTCCTTCTTTTGGATGGTTGGAATGTGGTTACTCAAAAGCTTTACATGGTGCATAAGATGAAATCACATGATCAATGCTCATCCTAATCCCCCAAAATAATCATTCTAAAATCTTAATTATAAAATTACATGAAAAAAGGAAAAGTAAATCTAACTAACACTTGTAAAAGCAGAGATTAAACAAACCATACAAATCCCAAGGATGTATGAGCACATGGACTTAGCACCCCAAACATGGGTAACCAAGTCCACCTAGCCTATTAGATTATGCTTAAGGGTATAAGCACATGCACAACAAAAAGCATTTTATATTTTTATTACATAGGCCCTTAAGCACAATCCCTTGTAGATGATAATGATTATACTAGATTATCCTACCATTCATTCTATGTAGATTCACCCTAATATCCAAACTAAAACATCACATCACAAAACAAAGGCAAACATCAAATCATGCACCGCCCTAACCTAAACTAGAAATAGTGATGTAGCCTAATGTGTGTGCTATTTAAGGTTAATGTGGTATGCTTAGCTATGACTTTAAGGTTTAGATCTTCTAAGTATGAAACATGTTCAACTTAGATTGGTTATTTCATTTAAGTAATTTAGTTGCTTTGGTTGATTTTATTTTGTATTTTTATTAAGTTTAAGTAAATCCTATCATTAATTACTAAGTTGTAAAGAGAGGAAAAGAGAAGGGAATTCTCTTTTCTCCTACCTATAAGTAATTTTAAAAGTAGATTCATGTTTAATTTTTATTTAGTGAATATTTTATTATGTGTAGTAATTAATCCCAAGTTTATATTTTCCCTAAACAAACCTATTCAAAGAGAAAGGCATTTTAAGATTAAGTAAAGCGAAATACCATCACATAACACCCATCGCTTCATTTCTTTCCCAACATGTGTAATATGCATATGAATGAATCCTAAGCATATCTATACTTGCAAATGAGAATGTTTAGCACACCTTAATGATGAATTCTAAGTAATGTTGCTTAAGAAAATTAAGATGCTTTATGATGCATGATTTTTATTAAGTAGAAAAGAGAGATTTCTTTTTATCCATTTTTGGCATGCACATTTATATGTATGAAAGGCACAAGTGAGTCTGGATATTGTTAGCACCAGGGGTGTAAGGTAACCTTCATAGGCCTAGCTAAATCCTCACAATCTTGGGGTTGTCCAGACTAATATACCACTTTCCTTAAATACATATGCATGTATAAAAGAAATGAATGGAGAAAGAAAGATGCAAAGGTTTATGTTTATTTTTTTGATTTGTTTATGCAATTTACATATGTAAGTGTGGATGTCCTTCTTAAGTAATAACATAGGAATGAATAGGAAAGGATTTAAGCAAGTGTTATGTTCTTTTCAAATGAACTATACACTATACGACATCCTATTCAAAACTATGCTAAAAGAAAAGAGAAAGAAAACCACACTATGCACATCTTTGTATTTTAGTCACATGCAATCTTATAAATAATCATAAGTAACATACATTTTAGTTTTGATGTTTGATTTATAAGTTTTGAAAAAATAATTTTAGATTTAATAGTGATAATAGCCATTCATAGTCTAACTTTAGCCAAAACATGTAATTTGACATAAAGAAGACATTTCATTTTTAATTTGATTTTAAAAAAGCATGAATGCATGATTTTCATATGGCATACCTATTTAGCATATTAGGAAAGAAAGAAAGTGAAAAGTAAGTAAATTCATTCACCCTAATTAATTCCTAAAGGCAATCCTATGAATAAGATTATTTAAAGTAAATTAAATTTGTCTTAAGGAGAGTTTGAATTTTATTTATGTTTGATTTCAATTTGAGAATATGAGATGAGTTTGCTGGTCCTAACCCATTCTCCCATGTGTGAGTTCTTTAAGTTTAATTTTTAGGTGATTAGACCAATTTTATGCCTTAGTTAGGTTAAGGTGTGAATTAAGTGTGTTAATTACCTCTTAACACCACTTTAACATATTTAATCACATAATTTTGAGCCAATGATATGACATAAAATCACACAAGGAATTTAAATCAATAATGCACCTAGGAAGAAAATGACCTAATGCATTTGGTTTACAATTAATGATTAATTAAGCAAAAGGGTTTAAGTTAAGTATTTTCATAACCCTTCCCACACATATGGATTAGGTTTTGATTTCCTTATGCCACTTAGATTATTAAACACCGAAGCATCTACCCAAAATAGATTGGTTAAGTTCTGGAATATTTTGATTATTTTATCAAGTTAATTAAGTAATTAGTGGATTAACTCTTAATTGAATTTAGATTAAGGAAGAGAAAGCAGGTTTAAGAAATAGCTTGAGGAAAATATCCCAAAATTATTCTCTAAAACTTTTGATCACTCAAACGAAGCTTAATTAATTCAATCAAGGGTTTAAATCACTATTTACACACTTAATTAGGCTTAATTACATTAAGAGGGTAATTAAGAATGAATCAAACAATTCCTCTAATTAAACCATTAATAAATCCTAAGAAAATTAGGGGCGGTAAAAGTCATCCTAGTAAATGCACATGAAAAGTTTGGGGTAAATCAGTGGGATAATTAGAGAATAATCCATTGAAAATAATTTTATATTATTCTACATTGAAATATCTTTCAAATGCATTTTATCTCATATTTTTATGATTTTTTGCATTTAGTTATGATTATTTGAAGTTCCAAAGCTTATTAAGTAATTAATCCCCTAATTAAATAGCTAATCCCATTGGTTCCATGTGGAGGATGACGCGGTGCATGCTTTCCATGTGGTGCGACGGGATAGGCTATTTAAGTTATCACATTGTAGTGCTGTATTAGCGGCGGTGCTATGCGCTTTCTCTCCATCCATCCAATCAAGGATCGGATAGTTGAGATCGAGCCCGTGGTATTAATAAGATTAAATTAAGGATCCTATGCATCTTGAGCATGGTCCATCCAAAATGCACATATGGAAAGCCCGTGATCTATCTATGAGTCCTCCTATGAGAAAGGGGAGCTGTCCACCCTTCATGGCAAGATTCGAGCTTGATTGAGCTTGGATTGAACCCAATTTCAACCCAAACCATCATCATGCAAGAGAGAACACATCCGACAGTTAAATTTGCTTGAGATGAAAATCCACATCACAAAAGACCACACACTCTCTAGTTTAAGCCCGGGTTGAAGGCACACCTCTCCACAGGCTATCACCGGTGCTCGAGTTTGATGCGGTAGATGCGTCTAGTGGAGAAAAAGCCCTGTTGAAGATTTGAGGTGGTTTGGTTGAGTGGATCTTTTTATGGACCAAGCTTTCCTTCAATTGGGCTCGACCTTGATTAAGAGCACTCTTCCCCCTTAGAGAACTTGTGTGAAGGCTTGGGTGAGCTCGATTGAGTTCCCTCAAGGTGTTTTCGAAGTGGTTTGGACTGAATTTGAGTATTGGCTAAGTTGGATTTCCTTGCTACCTCCCCTATTTTTGGCTTGGAGAAACCAAGAATGGAAAAGTTGAATTGGCTCTAGGAAGCTTAGAGAAGCTCTGGGATGCTAGCTCTGACTTCTTATTACTTAATCGAATGCAAAAGAGGTGAGTTGGAATGAAATTAGGGGGAGTATATCTCCCCCTTGAAAGATCGAATGGCCACAAGTGTCTTTGCCATTTTGATCCAATTGACCCTATTAAATGGATTGTTTAGGCTATTTTTAAGGGCATGGTATTCGATTTTGGCGGAGAAGTGGTGGAGTTTTCCATGTGCAAAACTAGGTGGAGGAAGGAATCCCATTTGCTCATTTCCATAGGGGTGGTCAATTTTGACCTTGGGTTGGGTTTTTTTCAATGGGTCATGTGCACCATGTCTATTAGTGACCATTTTGTCCACTAAGAGGATGCCAAGTGTCCATGAAATTGACCAAATTCTAAGTGGTTTTGATTTTAGGTTACCCTATGGCCTAGGGTAAAATGGTCATTTCACCTTGATTTCAATTTGAATATGTTTGGTATGAGGAAAATGGGTTAGGCTAAGTTTTGAATTTGGATTTGGTTTGATATGATTTGGCTCATGTTGACCCATTTTAGGTCAAAATGAGTCAACTTAGTCAAATTGACCAATTGGTCAAATTAGGTCAAACCAAGGGTTAGGTCAAGTTCATATGACCATTTCAAATGTTTTGGCATCATTGGTTTGGTTCAAATTGATTTATAATTGGATTTTATTCATTTGATTTCATTCAAGTTAAATGGGTCAAGTTGACCAATTTGACTTTGAGTTACGTCATGGGTTGATTTATGTTTGGTTGATCATTTGAAATGGATTGGTGTTTTTTTTCCAATCAATTTGGTTTATATTTGGATTTGGCTCAATTTGACCCTTTAGGTCAAGTTGGGTTGAAGGTCAATTGGCCAAGGTTAGGTCTAGTTGTCCAATTATGACTTTGGTCAAGTTCAACAAGTGATTTGGAATGAACTTGGTCCATTAGTTTTAATCAATTTGGCTTAGATCAAGTTTTGACACATTTTGACATTTTAGCTCAAGTTGGGTCAACTTGGGGCAAATAATAATTAGGCTAGGTTAGGCTCAAATGCTGACTTAGTCAAGTTCAAGCATTGGTCATGAATGAGTTTTGATCAATGGTTTCAATCAATTTGGCCTATGGTGGATTTTGGATAGTTTAGGTTTCATTTTGGTCAATGTTGACTTGGTCAACCCTTAGGTTTGACTTGGTTTGACCTAATTTGAGTGATTGATCATCTCATGATGATTGTTGCTCACAATATGAGGCTTAGGCAGGCTTAGGTCATTCCAATTTGGTTAGGATTAGAATTTGGCTCATAAGGGTACTTTAGGTCACTTTGGGTTAAGTGAGCCTAAGTGGGTAAAATGGCTTGGTCAAAATTTGATTTGAGTCACATATGGACTTATGATTGAAATATAAATCCATTTGCAAGTGGTTTGAAATCAAATGGGTTTTGATCCACTTGACAATTTCAAGTTGAAATGGTGAACATGAGTTTGACTTGGGTTTGATTTTTGAATCTAGTTTTGGTTTGATGATTGGAGTTTGTATTTATTTTTGGATTCATCATTGAAGGATTGATTGAATCATGAAGAAAAATCAAGGGTTTGACTTGATTTGAATTTGTTTTGGCTTGAAAGGCTTAGGTTGAATTTTGATTAAATTTAAGTTTGAGTTTTGAATTAATTTTTGGATATTTGAATTTATATTCAATTTATATTTGTGAATATAAAGAAGAATATAAATAGGTTATGAGAAAATTCCTTGAATTTGAATTGATTTTTAGGCTAAGTCCTTAATATAGGATCAAAATGACGTAGGAAAGAATTGTGATTTGAATTTGAATTTTGAATTTGGTTTGATTGATTTGAATTTATATTTCATTTATACATATGAATATAAATGAGAATATAAATGGGTTATGAGAAAATTCCTTGAATTTGAATTGATTTAGATTTGATTTAGGCTAAGTCCATAAAAGAGAATCAAAGGACTTAAGAAATATTTTGGAGTTTGGAATCCAATGATGGGCATTAATCATAGGTTTCAATTATTTGGAATTGATTCATGATTTAAGAAAATCCATTGAATTAGTTCAAGGTTTGAGTTAGAGTTGAAGTTGATATGAGTTTGGAGTTTTGACCTAGAAGAAGGAGGATTTGGTTCAAGCTATAGGGTGACAAATCTTCTAACACCCCAGGCATAATATATTCCTATGGCTAACTCTTCTACTCTAGGGTTGGGTGAGTGTCCACCTAATCACTAGATGTGTCTAAAGACTATGGAACTCTTAAAGTCTAAGAGAAGTCCCATGTCTAAGATGGAGGGGTTGAGAGCTCATCCTAAAGATGAGGTCAACAAAGGGCACCCAATAGGATTGGTGTGACAGGAACAGTATGTAAGTGTTGGCCGAAACTATCAACCATACCAAACGATCACTTGCACTAACGAAAATGGTCTACTCCTAACCCAAGGTGTAGAAGGAATTCAGAGCTTAGTGCAATGTGACTCTAGTTATGCCAAGGACATAAGAGAGTGAACGAGGAATCTATTAGGGATAAGGTATGTGAACCTTCCACTAGGGAAATAGGTTCAAATCATCCCCAAGGGGATGAGAGCTTTGATTTGAGTTTCACTAGGGAGAAATTGATTTTATTTGTTTAATATTTAATTATTTTGATTTGATTGACTCCTCTATGAGAGAATTGATTGGATTTATTTTGTTAAATTTGTTCTGTTTGTTATTTGACTCCATTGAGGGAGGAGGGTTGAATTTATTTCAGATTTTTAGATTTTAGATTTTGAGATGGACCCTGTTGGTTTGCGATGGATCACACTGAGTAGGAGCCATGGATCCTTAGACCTAACTCAAATTTGCCAATCCAAAGGTGTATCCTACCAAAAACATAGTAGGACTAGCCAACCAAAAGGATGTCTTTCAGTGTGTAATGGTCAAGTTAGGAAGAAAGCACGGGGACTCACATTTCCCAAGATAAGGAACCACTGGGGTGATTGGTTGGCAAGGCAACAGATCAAACCCGACCTAGGGTTGACTATTGAGTGAATGCCACTAGGGGGACTTAAATCAACTCAAAGATAGTCCAGATTAATTTCATTCTTTAATTTATTTTGATTATGATGGATTCCATTGATTTACAATGGACTGCACTGAGTAGGGGCCATAAAGGCCTAAACCTAACTCAGACTTACAAATCCTATGGGAGTAGTCAACCAACCACATGTTGGACTAATCGACCAAAGGGATACCCTTTGGTTTTCAATGGTCAAGTTAGGAAAAAAGTACTAGGACTCACATCTTCCAGAATAAGGAACCACTAGGGTGATCTATTGGCAAGGTAATAGATCGAACCTGGCCTAGGGTTGACTATTGAGTTAATACCATTTGGGGACTTAAAAAAGCTCAACATAGTCAAAGATTAATTTCATTCATTACTTTATTTTGATGGATTTTGTTGGTTTGTGATGGTTCACATTGAGTAGAAGCTTATATTAGCCTAGACTTATCTCGATTCTTGAACCAAAGGGAGTAGCTTCGGGATAATGGGAGAACTATCTAAAGGAGTGACTTTCGGTTTGAAATGATCAATTCAAGGGAAGAAAACTCAAGAACTCACATCTTCCACTACAAAAGACCATTGGGGTGATCGGTTGGTTTGGGCAACAAATCAATCCCGACCTAAGGCTACCCGTCGATTTGCGACAATCATGCTGGAAAGAATGTGTCATAGTGTTACATATTCCAAAGCGAAATAACTGTCAAGGTAACCTGTTTATGGAAAAATAGATTGAACCTGACCTAAGAGTAACTATGGAGTGAGTACTGACCTAAGGATTTATCTTAACTCAAGTAGTCAAGCAATTCTTATATGGAGTTTTGTTGATACTGCCTTAAAGATAGGATGCTGCTTGGGAAAAGGGGCCTATGTGGGTTTGAATTTCTAATACACAAGAGAAATAATTTGTTTATTTATTTAGTTTGTTTATTATGGACCCTATTAGTTTGTGAGGGATCAAACTAAGAAGGACCTCATATCAGCCTAGACCTATCTCAGATTTATTAAACCAAGGGAGACTCTATGCATCGACTGAACAAATTCTCTAATCATAGGTGTGGCTACTAGGAAAGAGGGACTGTCCAATCTAAGAATAACCCGGGTAGTGTCTAAATGGGGTCGCAAAGGATGTGATCCAAATAGAATTCCTATAGGGAGAGGGGCCGCTATGGGCTTGATCCAAAACCGGAGAAGATGACATGGCTAGTCATATATCAAATAGGTATTCAATGGCCAATTCAAGGAGAAAGCATGGGGACTCACATCTGCCAAGAGTGGTGTATCCATCGGGTGATTCACTGTCAGCATAGCGAACATAAACTAACCTAAGGTGCCCGTTGGTTTGTAACAATCAGCCTAGGAAGAAAGCTCAGGGACTCACATCCTCCTATAACAAAACTGATTAGTAGGATAATCTATCTTCTGCTCGACAGGTGCTATCTGAACTATGGTGACTACTGTGTGAATGCCACTGGGGGACTCACATCAACTTAAATGTAGTCAGGAGGAAACAAGCCTCCAGGGGACTTATCCTAAACTTCAAATATACTCAACCTAGTTAGATCATGATGATTTATTCAAGAAGAAAGCTCAGGGACTCACATCTTCTTAAACAAAATCAACATGAGGTAGCTTACTGGCTAGGCAGTGAAGTCTATCATATTAAGAAGGCACTCCTTAGTTTGTAATGGTCAAGATAAGAAGAAAGCACAGGGACTCATATCTTCCAAATAAGTGACCACAAGTGTGACATACTAACGAGGTTGCATGTAAACCCGTCCTAAAGTAGCTAATGAGTGAGTGTTGTAGGGGGCTGGCTCCCACATCAAAATACCTCGAGACAAAAGATATGTGTTTGCTGTTGTGTTTATTTTAAAGAGAATAGGACATCACTTGGGTTCTCTCATACCTACCTAAACACACAGTGGGGATATTTGATGAAGTGGTTCCATGAATGGTAGCTAGAATTCCCACCAAGAAATGATGCCGCTGGGTTCTCTTACACATAACTTAATTTTGCTAATCGAACTAGGATGCCTCTTGGGTTCTTCTATACCTATTCTAATAGCATTGAGAGATTGTGTTTGATTCTATTTTTATTATCATATAGGGGTAGGATGCCTCTTGGGTTCTCTTACACCTACCCTAAACATGCCATGGCTGATTCGCAAGATAAGAAATCAATGCTTCGAAAGAAGAGAAGATTTTAATGAAATGGAATCAAATTTTTATTCTTTTGTTGATAATTATTTTCAAACATGTTTTATGGGTGATATTCCTTCAAATAGAGCCCATTAATTGGAAGCATTGGGTGTTCCACTTTACAATCAATGAGCTGGTAAGATCCTCCTTGGTAGGCCTTCTCTATGACATTGTGGCCTTCCCAAGTGGGTTCAAACTTGCCTCCCATCTTTTGATGGGCAACAATTGGTCTCCTTAGGACTAACACAAGTTCTCCTACTTGAAAAGACCTAACAGGCAATAATTGGTCTCCTCAGGACTAACACAGGTTCTCCTGCTTGGAAAGACCTAGGATGGACCAAGTTGTTGTGAGCTTGAATCATTTTGGCCTTGTTCAATTTGAGGTTCTAGCATGCTCATAGGTGACACTCCTCAAACCTTCGAGCTCTTCCAACAACAACTTCGCATTCTGCTCTGTAGTGATCTTGCTACCCAATGCTATCCTTAGTGATAGGAGTTGAACTTCTAAAGGTAGAATGACTTCGGACCCATACAATAAGGAAAATGGGGTAGATTGAGTTAGAATTCGGTATGTGGTGAGGTAGGCCCATAAGGCTTCAACAAATTTCTCATTCCACTTCCACTTGTTGTCATCAAGAGTCTTCTTTAATATTTGGATGAGAGTTTTGTTGAATGCTTCTGCTAAACTATTTGCTCTAGGGTAGTAGATGGTGGAGTATCACCAATCTATATTGTGTCTTCTAGCAAAGCTGTTGATCTTCTTGCTTTTGAATGTAGTATAATTATTAGATATAATTCATCGAGGCACCCCAAATTTATATACGATATGGTTCCTAAAAAACTGAAGCACATGCTGAGCTATGACCTCTCTGAGTGGGATTGCCTCCGCCCACTTAGAAAAGTAGTCGGTGGCCGCTAAGATGAATTGATGACCCTTAGAAGAAGGAGGATCGATTGGACCCACAATGTCGGTACCCCAACACTCAAATGGCCATGAGGCCAATGTTGGGTGTTTGATGTAAGACCACACTGTGTATCTGACACTGATGGCTTCTCCTAGCTACATCCATGATGTCTGTAATCTTTGAAGGCCAGGAGTATCCTTGTCTCTTAATCTTCATCTTCATCTTCAAACTGGATTGATGATGTAGACCTAAATGTATCTCAGTTACAAAGCCATGGGCTTCATGTTTATCTAAACAACATAGCCACATTTGATCAATGGACCGTCGGTACAGGGTGTCATCAACGATAGCATAGGAGTGAACTCTCTATTTCACGTGATGGGCTTGTGACTTTTTAAGGTAGTTTGTCAGTGTTCAAATAGTCTATGAATAGTTGCCTTCAATCCAGCTTCTTGTCCTTATAGTCAATGACAACCTCCCCTTCAAGAGAAATCTCTCGATGAGTTCATCATCAATAAAGGATGAGACTTGTCTATTTTGGACCCTTATTAGAATGGACTCATCTTTCGGATATGCCATTTCTTTGGTGAGTTTGGCTAAAGCATCTACTATTGTGTTCTCTACTCGGGGAACCTTGTAGATGGTGACTTTAGGTATTTGGGTCAATAGCTTCATGTCATACTCCTGGTAATTATGAAGCTTGGGTTTGAGAACCTTGTATGACCCGACAATATGATTGATGACCAACTGAGAATCCCCAAAGATGTTTATTCTCTTGACTCACACTTTGATAACTAACTCTAGAACAACAATCAAAGCCTCATACTCAGCTACGTTATTGGTGCAGGGATTGAAAATATAGTATGAGAATCTCATCACATCGTGGTCTTGAGTTAGGAGAACTATTCCTACCTCTATCTTTCTTGGAAGAGCAGATCATGGTGCTTCCCCTTTATGAAAAGAAGCTGCATCAACAAAATACACCTCCCATTAGTAGTTGTTAGCCTCCCCTAAGTTCATGATTTGTTCATCAAGGAGATCATCACTATGTGGAGAATCAATAGGAAGTGGGTGTGTTGCTAAAAAATCTACTAGTGCTTATCCTTTTACCGCACATTGGGGTACGAATGTGATATTAAACTGTGAGAGGATCATGGACCATCATGCCAAACATCTGGATAGCATTGGCTGTGTCATGAGAGACTTCAGTGGATTGGTTCTAGAAATCAAGTTCACCTAATGAGAAAGCATATAGTGTCATAACTTTTGGGAGGCAAAGATCAAAGTTAGGCAATATTTCTTAATAGGTGGATAATTTGATTCAGCAAGAATTAGATGATGGTTGAGGTAGTAGAGGGCACTCTCCTTCCCTTCTTCATTGGCTTGGGCCAACAAAGCACTGAGAGAGTCATCCAATGCAGTAGTGTAGAGGATGAGTGGCCTGCCCGGGATAGGGGTTGCCAGAACTAGTGGCATCACCAAATACTGCTTGAAATCTTCAAAGGAATGTTAACACTTTCCATCCCACTTGAACTTGGCATCCTTTTTGACAAGTATTGAGAATGGCTTGCATCTCCTTAATAGGTTAGAAATAAAGCATCTTAGATGCGACAACCATCCTTGGAAAGATCTGAATTGAGTTAAACTCTTAGGAGGTGGCAATTCTAAGATAGCTTTGATCTATTATAGATCTATTTCTATTCCTCGATGTTAGACAACAAACCCAAGGAATTTCTTTGAAGCTACTCTGAATGCACACTTCAGAGAATTCATTTTGAGGTTATATTGTCTTAACTATTTGAAAACTACTCTCAAGTCAAAGAGAAGGTTTTCCTTATCTCTACTATTAACTACTAGATCATCAACGTAGCACTCAACCAAATGATGGATGAGTTCATTGAAGATCTGAGTCATGGCCCATTGGTATCTAGCACCAGCATTTTTAAGGCCAAAATGCATGACCCTGTAATAATAGATTCTGATCGGGGTTCAAAAGGCTATGTTTCTTTCATCCTCGAGGGCCATCTTGATTTGGTTATAGCCAGATGACCCATCCATGAAGGAGAATACTGCATGAGATGAGGCGATGTCCACCATTAATTCTTGTATAGGAAGAGGAAACTCATCTTTAAGACATGCCTTATTTAAGTCCCTAAATTTGACACATATGTGAATTTGAACATTCTTCTTTTTAATTGGTACGACACTGGCTAACTAGGTAGGGTATTTTTTCTCTCTGATGAAACTAGCATCGATCAGTTTCTTGACTTCATAAATGACTTATTGTTTGATTTCTAATCGGATGCATCTAGGGGCTTGCTTGATAGGGTTAGTGCTAGGATCTATTGGTAGTTTTTGGACTACTGTGTCAGGAGATAATTCGGGCATCTCTTCATAACTCCATCCAAAGTAGTCCTTAAACTCAGTCAATAGCCTAACTAAGTCATTAGTTTCTTCTTCATTTAGCAACAAATTGATGTATGTCAGGCATGGATTTTCTTCTGTACCGAGGTTGATTTCTTTAAGCTTGTTAATTATTGAATGGATCTCCTCTTCAAATTTTGGTGATGAATATTTGATTTGGAGATCATATGGATCATTTGAGGATTCTAAACACACTCCTTACAAGAGTTAGTTTGGTGTGAAAAGAACATATCAGACTCCAAATGGTTGGTGGCAACTAAGCAGTAATCGTCATCATTGAATGGACCCACTATACAAAATCCTAGTTCTGATCTTGATTGTGCATCTCTACCTGCGTTGTTCCATAGTTTTTTGAAGTAGTCCAACCTGTGCTTAAACCATGAATAAAGAATCAAACCCTGCTTTGAAAGATTAAGAACACAAGGTGAGTACCAATTAAAAAGTAATTCCATTAATTCTTTGTTTGAACTCTCCTCAAGTTCTACACCAACTTCAGGACTTGAGGAGGATGATCCTAAAAAGAATCTCTTAGGCTTCATATCACTGGAAGACTTAGGGGCTTCCTTAACTTCTAAACCATTGACTTTTTGAGATGAAAGTGAGGTTAAAGATAAGGTTCCTAACTACTTCTTGATAGTTTCACATACATTTGATTCAAATACTTTGCATTATCTAGAGGCCTAGTCTTCATCATTGTCTAGCTCGAGTGTCACCTCCAATGAAACCCAGGAGGGATTGGCGGTATGCTAATCACATTAGACTCATCCTCTGATTCTAAGTCTATTTGAATAGTAGGGGTACTCTATGAACTGGAGCATAACCCTTGTTGGCTGAAGGCCAACCAGGGGGTCTTCTACCTCTGAAACTACCTCAATTCTACCTCACAGCCTCTCTCTACCTCTACATCACTGGTGGAGGTCGAGTCATTATACCCACATGTCCATATGATGAAATGAACTATGGGCAGAATGTGATATGCGGCTCTATTTCTTCTTTAATTTTCCTTTATTGTTCACTTGGATTTTCAATTTTCTTTTCTCTTTCTTTTTTTTTCTTTTTCTTCATTTTCTTTTACTTTTAAATTTCAATTTGGCCAAGTTCATGCGAAAGGGTGTTTTGAGGAAGATAGTAGGTTGCATCCTCATATATCTCAACCTCTCTAACTTAAAAATGGCTTTTCATCTCCTTTGACATAGTACTCAATCCCATCCTTCTTGAACTTGATGAGCTGATGGAGGGAGGATGGAATCATATTGTTCTGGTGTATCCAAGGCCTACCAAGCAAAGTGGTGAATGAAGTATTCAAATTAATGATATAAAATATATCTTTAGTCTTTCAATCACCTATCTCCAAAGGTACCACTTTGGAAAAGCCTTCCCTTGTTCATTGAATTCTTTCAACATCATCCATCTCCTGAGTGTGGAGATGTCGATCCTAAAATAGGTAAGTATCTTTAGACTCATAATGTTCATGCACCTAGATCAATGAGAACTCTAGTGAGTCTAAATGCATGTCCATGTAATGTAGGGGATGGTTGTGCTCCATTTCCCTAGAAGTAGGTCTTCTGCGTGATTCTCTTAGCTTCTCTAGAGTAATGTACCTCCTCACCAATAGTTGATAGTTGAGCTAAGCATGTCTCAGCATCAAGGAGAGCCTTGTTTAATGATTCCCTCATCTCTTTGGATAAGACAAGGGCATCGTATATTCTTAGCTTAAATGGCAACTTTCTTAGTTGAGATAAGACATTATAGTCCACCTTGGCCTGATCGTCCACAAACATATCCAAGGGTGGAGCATCCTGTGGAGGGGCTTCTCAATCCCCTGAACCAATGACTTGTTTCCCTCTATCTAGAGGTGCTACACTTGGAAGTAGAACCTTTTCACTATAGAGGTTGACCTTGGTAAGCTCTTGTGGTAGGATAATGGAAGGTTCTACCTGCACATCAGGCTAACCTACAACTTCTCCTATGGGATCATCAAAATTAGATGATTCCAAGTCTATCTCAAGAAGTAAACTCATAGTATTTAGAGTAGGAAAATCTAACTCTGAATTAAAAAGAGGAAGATCAAAATTCTTATAGTAGTTGTTTAGACTTGAAGAGTTAATTGGAATAGATTCAGATAACCCATTAGAAGTGACACAGATATAACTCAAGCTTGCTTTGTTCTTCATTTTCTTGGATTTGATAGGAGGTACATAGCTGAAATCAGGTAAAGAAAGAGTGGTGTGGGATTTGATGCCCTCATCCGCCGATACAAGATGTTTACTAGAAGAAGAAGAGCTAGCTGAAGTAGTAGTAGTTGCTAATGTGGTAGCTACAATGGTGTACTGGAGGCTAGACTCGATCGGTGGACCTTCTTGGGCTATCGTGGCACATCTTGCTAAGCTCCCCTTTCCCTGAGTTAGCTCGGGCAACTTGCAAATCTTCCTTGATATTTGAGGTTTGAGCTGACTCAAGTACCTGCAAGGAAAGTTTCTTGATCTTTGATACAATTTTATTAGAGGTTTTGGATAAGGAGATATCCCAAACTTCTTTGGTTTTGGAAGGATCGCAAGTATCCCCAAGAATTACCCTAATGGAACTGGATGGTTGTTCCACAAGGTATTCTTTCAGGATAACAATAGCACCAGTCCTGAAGCTATGTTCAAGCTAGTCCATAAATGTGAAGCAATCTTTCAAAACATGACCTAGCATACGGTGATAAGGGCAAAAGTTAGGATCATGGCTTTTGCCCACTTCCTCCAGTCTCCTAGGTTTGGGTAGCTAAAATTAGGCTTCTTTAAGAGATTCTTAAAGATCTTCTTGATTACCTCCCTGTTAAATGAATAAGGCTTATTAAGTTTATCTAAAAGAGTAGGTGGACCATAGCTACCTGGAAACAGGTATGTGTATCGCTGCTGCTGGTGATGTTGTTAAGGAGGAGGCGGTGCAGGTTGTGGAGGCTGTTATGGTGGCCAGTAGGGCTGCCTTGATGGTGGTAGAGGAGGTGTAAGTGATGATTGTGGAGCATGAGGTCTCTCAAACTGCTCTCTTGTCGATTGTTTCCCCTTATTTACTACTATCGCTGCCCCTAGTTTCTTCTCATATACCTTCTACAGCTTTGGATTTATTGGTAGATCTAGAAGGCAAATGTTTGGCTTTCCTTGCAAGCTAGTCGCCTTGTTGATTAATTTCTCAAAAGTTTTGATGGTGAAACCTTTAAGCATGAAGGTCACCGGACCATAGATATTCTTAAATAGAATCTCTTTGGAATGCTATTCAGACAGTTGTGGTTCATATTTCATACTCAAATTATGCCATTTGAGAATGTAATCAATGAGGGACTCACCAGGATTTTATTGAGCCACAATGAGATCGCCAACAGTGACCCTTTACTAAGCTCCAGCAAACCACTTGATATACAGTTGCTCCAACTTAGCAAAAGTATTCACTAAGCTATTAGAAAGTTCAACGTGCCAGTCAAATGCTATACTCACTAAGCTACTGACGAAGAGATAGAAGAGTAAAGCATCACTTCCACCAATGTTGTGAAAACTTGCACTGAAAAGTGTAATGTGCTGCCTCGGGTTCCCATTGCCATCAAAACTCTTGAAAGAAGGAGGCACAAAACCCTTAGGATATTGGATTGCACTGAAGTCCTCCAGGTAGGGTCTACCACCCTGATCCTCTTGAGCTTGAGCCAATGCTTCTTTCACTTCGCTCAACCATGCTCATGATATCTTTTCTTATATGGAGGTACTATCTACTACCTTCCTATACATATTGGTGCTACCTTACTCTACTAGAGTTAAAGTCTTGGTTGGATCCAAGACATGCATTAACTCTGGCTGATTGGTCTCAGCTATAGTATGATGGACTGCTAGTGCTTGATTTTGAAGTACTAAGATAGATGCTAGTAGATCTTCGAGTCACTTTTCCATTATATATATTTTTTCATCTTTCTATTTTATCTACTGAAGGAGGTGTTCGGTCGAGTAGGCTGTGTCTTCTTGCTCAGCCTCAACACCTTCCATAGTCTACTGCTCTCTAAGGAGGGATCCCTTATTATCTTCCATGCAAACCCTTATTGAATCTCCCAATAAATCATCTTCATTGGGATCAAAGCTGATCTTCTCTTGATCAAACGGTCATATTTTAGTATCTCTTTCTTCTCCATGAAATAATGGGCTACTATATCATCTAGAGAATGATCTATCTAATTTCAATGACTTAGGTTGATGATGGTTGGAGCACTATCATGTCTTGAGGAGGACCTCCCCTACAGAGTTAACCTTGTGAGGCCTATACTCATTGGAAGAAATATGCTCCTAACTATCACTAAATATGCATGGGATGATACTCCTAGGAGGATCCATCATCATAGGTGCAACTGAGCTGACACCTTCTCCCTTGACAACTGCAACCATCTCTGTGCCTTGTTGGTAGTGGTGGTGAAGGGATGAACACTATGCTTGGATGTCACAATTCCTTTTTAACCACTACTAGGGAAGAAGTTCAGAGAGCTCGACCTTGCCACAATAGGTGGTGTAAATAGGATGGGATCTCTTGGCCATAGCCAGATCACAGGGTCCTCTTCTCCCCAAAAGCAGCCTTCATGGCCTTTGGTGGAACTGGAGATGCTGGAACATGGAGGCACCACCGACTCTCTTGGGATAAGAGCTGCTCTCCTATGATGTGTAGTCCCTGTGAGCAGAATTATTTTGGTATGATCAATGCGGGTAGTGCGCCAATCAGAAAAATCAATGAGTGTAGAGGTGGCGGTATGAGAACCTCCCTCTCTCTTGATGTGATGTGAGATATGGGCCTCCCTAGCCCTCTTCTATCTAATATGCTTCCCCACCTTGGGGGATAATAGATCTCATGACAAACTGAGCCCTAGACTTAGATTGTCTGTAGGCTCCACCTACTCAGCGTAGAATAGATCGAAGGTTGGAACTGAACCTCTGGTAGAGGTGAAGCATAAATCCTCATGACATCCTCTTTTTCAGACCCAGAGAGAGGATGCGACTGGTTTACTGTAACTAGTGGGGAAACCAACTTGGGCAACTCCTCAACAATAGACTGCATGGCTGCCTCCTCTCCCTAGTGATGCAGGTATGGTACCACTTTATCATGCGATTCTTGTTTCTCCTTTGGGTCCTAGTAGGGTGAGCAGAGTAAGAGCTAGACCCAACCTCAAAACCAAGGGAGACAATCCCTGTGATTAGGGGAGCCTTCCCCTTTAAGGGTGCTAGTGAGTGGGGGCTAGCCCTGGGGCAGCATGAGGAACCACGGGGCACACAGGCATTGGCACTGACACTGCTATTGTGGGAACCGCCACAGCCTTCCTCTTAATTGAGGAAATCTTAGAATCTGATGGCATGATAACCCGAATGATCGGGTCCTGCCCGACCACTATTCTTACTAACAATCATGAGGGAGGTCCCCTCGCATTTAATCTGAGCCCCTTCAAAACCTCATCCAAAGTGGATGTGGTGGGCGTTGTTATAGTAAGGAAGGCTAGCCTAATCCAGGGCGATCCATCCCATGGGAAAAAGTGAACACATACTTGGGTGATTCCATTGAATCAAACTGCACTAAACTGAGACTAAAAAAAACTGACTGAAGGTGACTGTAACTACAATGTCAAAAAAAACTTGAATTAGATTTTCTTACTTTATTGATTTTAAATTTGAATTTATAATTTGAACCCATACTCAACATCTTAAAAGTGTTAAGTCAGGTTCAAATGATTTAGAGTAGATTTTAAGATTTGATTGGAAAGAGGAATTTTTGGATGTAGAATCCACTTTCAACAAATTTGGATATGTTGAAAATGAGTTCAAATATTTTTGAAGAGATACTATAATAGGTTCATATTTGAATTTTGATTTTTATTTTGAGAACCCTTTATTTAACAAATTTGGATATGTTAAAGAAAGGTCAATTGATTTTGATTTGAGATTTTTGGAATCTATCTACTTAGCAAATTTGGATATGCTAAGTGGGGTGTTTAAAAATAATTTCCTTATTTTCTTTGTTTGCTTTGTATTGTGAATCATTTGTGTTTTGAAAATGGAATTCTTATTTTGAAGATTTGGGTATGCTAAATGATGAATCTAAGTGTGTTTTGTTTTTTTTTTAAATTATTTTTTGAAAATAGGATCTTTAGTAAATTTAAGTATGTTAAGAGAATTCTAATATGTTTCTTTTGTTTTTAGAGATTTTGATTTTGAAAAATAGGATTCTTAGCAAATTTGGGTATGCTAAAGAAATCCTAATGCCTTTCTTTTATTTTTAGAGATTTTGATTTTGAAAAATAGGATTCTTAGCAAATTTGGATATTCTAAAGAAATCCTAATGTGTTTCTTTTTTGTTTTGGATTTGGAGACTTGACTTTAGCAAACATGGTATGCTAGAGTGAAGTTCCAAATGTGTTTTGAAAAATTTTTATTTTTGAAAATGGAGACTTCTTTTTAACAAATGTGGTATGCTAAAGAATGAAGTTCCAAAAGGGTGTTTCAAATTTTTGTGCTTTGAAAAGGGAGACTTCACTTTAGCAAATGGGGTATGCTAGACTGAAGTTCCAAATGTGTTTTTGGAAAATTTTGTTGTGCTTTGTGGGTTTTAAAAAGAGAGATTTACACTTAACAAATTTGGGTATGTAAGATGAAAATCAATTATGTTTCATTTTTTTTCAAAGATGTATTTTCATGTATGATTATTGATTTTTAAAGAGGAAATTCCAACCTAATCATATATGGAATATGTTAAGTGGTCTTTCAAAAAAAATGTCATTTATTTGGAAATGAAATCTTCATTCAATAAATTTGAGTATATTGAATGGATATGTTCATCTGTACTTTTTGAAAGTTTTTTTATTTTGATTGGAGATGAAACCTTCATTCAATAAATGTGTGTATATTGAATGGAGAGGTTTCATATGTGCTTTTTGAAAATTCATTTTTGATTTTGATTGGAAATGAAACCTCTAGTCAATAAACATTGGTATATTGAATGGAGAGGTATCATGTGTGCTTTTGAAAAAAACTTTTTAATTTTCATTGGGAATGAAACCTCAATTCAATAAATGTGTGTATATTGAATGGAGAGGTTTCATATGTGCTTTTTTGCAAGGCAAAATTCCAACTTAACACATGTGAAATGTGTTAAGTAGAATTTCAAATTTTATTCCACCCATTAGCGACCCAACAGGGGTTTTAAGAATAACATGGGGTGAGGTTCTAAAACCTAAAGATGTTGGCTAGCTTAACTTAAGGATGAAATAAGCCAAGTGCCAACGAAAAGAAAGATAGCATTGGATTCAAACAAAAGTATAAACCCACTATCGATACTTGGAGACAATGATCATTTACTAAAGATGACGGGAGGAACCTTCCTCAGAGGAGTCGCCAAAAATATCTATGGTTAAAACTTTATTTCTCCATCTATCACCTTTAAGAGAGAATAAATAAACTAAATATAAAATGCCTTATTGGGATGCTGCAGATCTATGATGATCTTATTAGAGTGATCAGTGCGGCATTGAGGAAAGGTGTACTATTTGAAAGATAGAAGTCACCACCCTATAATGGACCTAATCACCTCAATAAGGACTCCTAAGGACTATGGGTCTTCAAAATATACCAGAGATTCCTCCCCTACTTTACATAGAAAAATAAAGTAAGGTTTATTTTAAACCAGGTTTGTTAAGTTCCCTATAGGGGAAAGCCCCCATAGTTAAATACATCCTAAGGAACAAGATTCCTTAGGAATACTCTTGATTAAGGTAAATGATCATTATCTCCAAAGATATTGAAAGGTAGGACTATCAATCTTTTGATTTATGTTTAGAAAGTCAAGTGGGATCGATCAAAAAGAGGGAGTTCTTATCGAAGCCAAATGAAAATAAGTAGGGGATGCTTAAGATACTAGAAGCCTAAAATGCACTGCTACCTATGGTTGGGCTTTACATTTTTGAAATTGAATTAATGTGTTTGAGTTGAATTTTTATTAGAATGCTAGGTCTTATAATTCCATGATGGATGATCATGAAAAATGCCTAAGAGGTAATGCATGCTTTAGCCCACAAAGGGAAGTAGCAACCTCTAAACCTAAATCTAGGGAGCTTTGGCGAGGGCCAAAAAGCATGACCAAAATCTAAGGCAAAAATGGGTATTTGGATTACCTCCAAAAGAGAGGATAAACCACCTGACTGTTAGACTTACAATTGCCTGGGGGTGGCCAACTAACTCCTCATACAGTTTTAAAAAAATGTAGTCAAGTCATATCTTTATGCAAGATAGCAAGGTTATTATTTATTTAGAAAGATACTAAGTCCTTAAACACACTACCTAAGAGACTAGATCATGTAAGGGGCATGCTTTTAATGACTTAAATATAATGCAAATTTTTCATATATTTTATTTTTATTTTTGGACAATCAATTTGACACAGGCTTTAGGATTCTTTATGCCTAATGCATGAGAAATTAAATTATGGGCTAAAATCAACACTATAAAGAGGTGTGTTTCCACCATGGCTCTCTTGGTCAAGCCAAATTCTCACGGCAAAGGTGGCACCTCCAATCAAGAGTGAAAGAATATACTTTTTTATGCACGATGTTAGAAAAGAAGGTACACATCCAGCTAAGGGGTTGCTAATTCTTTTAATCTTAATTTTAACTTAGGCTTTAGATGAGATTATGAATTATTTTTTTACTTTTGAGTTGATTAATTTGGTAGAAGATTTAATTTCCCCTAAGGGCCTAATCATCATCCAGGCCATACATCAAAGCAAGGAAGAAACTAGGAAAATATGCCATCTTAATACACAAACTAAACAAAGATCAATCATTTATAAAGCTAGCGCAAAAGAATAAAAAAGACCTTGGCTCCCCAAACCCAAAAACAAATTGGGTAGTTGAGCTCTACCCTTATACAACCCGAGTTACAAATGAATAAATTACAATAAAGCAAGGAATTCATGTTATGGGGTCTTCATTCTTCACTTCTTCTTTTTTCTTTTCTTCTTTTCTTCTTTCTTCTTTTGGTTCCTTCTTTTGAATGGTTGGAATGTGGTTGCTCCAAAAGATTCACATGATACATAAGATGAAATCTTATGACCAATGCTGAATCCCCAAAATAATCATTCCAAAATCTTAATTACAAAATTACATGAAAAAGGAAAAGTAAATCTAACTAACACTTGCAAAATAGAGATTAGCTAAACAAACCATACAAATCCCAAGGATGTATGAGCATATATTGGAATTAGCACCCCAAACATGGGTAGCCAAGTCCACCTAGCCTATTAGATTATGTTTAGGGGTATAAGCACATGTACAACAAAAAGTATTTTATATTTATATTATAGAGCCACTTAAGCACAATTTCCTATAAAAGATAATGATTATACTAAATCATCCTACCATTCATTCTCACATTCACCCTAATATCCAAACTAAAACATTGCATCACAAAATAAAGGCAAACATCAAACCATGCATGCTAACCTAAAGCTAGGAATGGTGACTTAGCCTAATGTGTGTGCTATTTAAGGTTTGTGTGGTATGCTTAGCAATAACTTTAAGGTTTAGATCTTCTAAGTATGAAATATGCTCAACTTAGATGGGTTATTTCATTTAAGTAATTCAGTTTCTTTGATTTAGGATAAGTCCATAAGATAGAATGAAAATGGTGTGGGAAAGATTTTTGATTTGAATTTTAATTTTGAATTTGGTTTGATTGATTTGAATTTATATTTCATTTATACATATGAATATAAATGAGAATATAAATTGGTTATGAGAAAATTCCTTGAATTTGAATTGATTTAGATTTGATTTATGCTAAGTCCATAAGAGGGAATCAAAGGACTTAAGAAATATTTTGGAGTTTCGAATCCAATCATGGGCATCAATCATAGGTTTCAATTATTTGGAATTGATTCATGATTTGAGAAAATCCATTGAATTGGTTCAAGGTTTGAGTTAGAGTTGGATTTGTTATGAGTTTGGAGTTTTGACTTGAAAGAAGGAAGTGAGGATTTAGTTCATGCTATAGGGTAGGCAAATCTTCTAACACCCCTAAGGCATAATATATTTCTATGGCTAACTTTTCTAAGCCTCCAGGGTTAGGTTGAGTGTACACCTAATCACTAGATGTGTCTGAAGACTAAGAAACTGTTAAAGTCTAAGAGAAGTACTATGTCTAAGATGGAGGGGTTGAGGGCTCATCCTAAAGATGAGGTCAACAAAGGGTGCCCAATAGGTGTGGTGTGGCTGGCAAGAACCACCGTACGTATTGGTGTTGACTGAAACTATCAACAATACCGAATGATCACAAGCACTAACAAAAATGGTCTACTCCTAACCTAAGGTGTAGAAGGAATCCAGAGCTTAGTGCAATGTGACTCTGGTTATGCCAAGAACATAAGAGAGGGAACGAGGAATCCACTAAGGATAGAGTATGTGAACCTTTCACTAGGGAAATAGGTTCAAATCATCCCCAAGGGGATGAGTGGTTTGATTTGAATCTCAATAGGGAGAAATTGAATTGATTTATTTAATATTTAATTATTTTGATTTGATTGATGCATTTGTGGGAGAATTGATTGGATTTGTTTTGTTGAATTTATTCTATTTGTTATTTGACTCCATTGAGGGAGGAGGGCTGAATTTATTTTAGATTTTTAGATTTTGGATTTTGAGATGAACTCTATTGGTTTGCGATGGATTGCACTGAGTAGGAGCCATGGAGGCTTAGACCTAACTCAGATTAACCAATCCAAAGGTGTAGTCTACCAAACACATAGTAGGACTAGCCAACCAAAGGGATGCCTTTCGATGTGCAATGGTCATGTTAAGAAGAAAGCATGGGGACTCACATCTCCCAAGACAAGGAACCACTAGGTGATTGGTTGGAAAGGCAACAGATCAAACTTGACCTAGGGCTGACTATTGGGTCAATGCCACTAGGGGGACTTAAATCAACTCAAAGATAGTCTAGATTAATTTCATTCTTTAATTTGTTTTCATTATGATGGATCCCATTAGTTTGTGATGGACTGCATTGAGTAGGGGCCATAGAGGCCTAGACCAAACTCAGACTTACCAATCCTAAGGGAGTAGTCTACCAACCACATAGTAGGACTAATCGACCAAAGGGATTTCCTTCGGTTTGCAATGGTCAAGTTAGGAAGAAAGCATAGGGACTCACATCTTCCAGTATGAGGAACCACTAGGGTGATCTGTTGGCAAGGCAATAAATCAAACCCGACCTAGGGCTCACTATTGAGTGAATGCCATTGGGGGACTTAAAATAGCTCAAACATAGTCAAAGATTAATTTCATTCTTTAATTTATTTTTATTGATTTTGTTGGTTTGCGATGGATCACACTGAGAAGGATCTTATATTAGCCTAGACCTATCTCAAATTTATTGAACCAAAGGGAGTAGCTTCCCGACGATGGGAGAACTATCTTAGTAAAGGAGTGCCTTTCGGTTTGCAATGATCAATTAAAGGGAGGAAATCTCAAGGACTCACATCTTCCACTACAAAATACAATTTGGGTGATCGGTTGATTTGGGAAACAAATCGATCCTAGAGCTTCGGTTTGCCATAATCATGCTAGAAAGATGTGTCATAGTCTTACATCTTCCAAAGAGGAATGATTGCCAAGGTAACCAGTTTATGGCAAAATAGATTGAACCAAACCTAAGGTAACTATGGAGTGAGTACCACAGGGATTTATCTCAACTCGGGGTCGAGCAATTCTAAAAGGATTATTTGCTACGCCTAAAGATAGAATGCTTGCTTGGGAAAAGGGGCCCTTTGGGGGCTTGAATTCCCAATCCACAAGAGAAATAATTTGTTTATTTATTTAGTTTACTTATCATGGACCCTAGTTTGTGAGCAATAGAAGGACCTTATATCCTAGACCTATCTCAAATTTACTAACCCAGGGAGACTCTTCCCATCAGCTAAACAAATTCTCCAACCATATGGGTGGCTTCTAATGAAAGAGGGAATATCCAATCCAAGAGTAACCCAAGTAGTGTTTAAAAGGGGTCGCAAAGGACGTGATCCAAATAGAATGTCCACAGAGAGAGGGGCTGCTAAGGGCTTGATCCAAAACCCTAGAGAAGATGACATGGCTAGCCATATATCAAATTGGTATTCAATGGCCAATTCAAGGAGAAAGCACGAGGACTCACATCTGTCAAGAGTGGTGGATCTGTCAGGTGAGTCACTGTCAGCATAGCGAACATCAATTAACCTAAGGTGCACGTTGGTTTGCAATAATCATCATAGGAAGAAAGCTTGGGGACTCACATCCTCCTATAACAGAACTGATTACTGGGATAATCTATCTTCTGCTCGACAGGTGCTATCTGACCTATGGTGACTACTGAGTGAATGCCACTGGGGGACTCACATCGACTCAAATGTAGTCAAGAAGAAAGAGGCCTCTGGGGGACTTATCCTAAACTTTAAATATACTCAACCTAGTTATATCATGATGATTAGCTCAAGAAGAAAGCTCAAGTACTCACATCTTCTTAAACAAAATCAACTTGAGGTAGCTTACTGGCTGGGCAGTGAAGTCTACCATACTAACAAGGCACTCGTTGGTTTATAATGGTTAAGATAAGAAGAAAGAATAGGGACTTATATCTTCCAAATAAGTAACCACTAGGGTGACATACTAACGAGGTAGCATGTAAACCTGTCCTAAAGTAGCTAATGAGTGAGTGTCATAGGGGGCTTGCTCCCACGTCAAAATAGTTGGAGACAAAACACATGTGTTTATTATTGTATTTGTTTTAAAGGGAATAGGATGTCACTTGGGTTCTATTAAACCTACCCTAAACACATTGGGGATATTCGATGAAGTGGTGCCATGAATGGTAGCTAGGATTCCCACCAAGAAATTTCGGTTCTCTTACACATAACTTAATTTTGCTAATCAAACTAGGATGCTCTTGGGTTCTTTTACACCTATTCTAATAGCATAAAGAGATTGTGTTTGATTCTATTTGTGTTATGATAGATGGGTAGGATGCCTCTTGGGTTCTCTTACACCTACCCTAAACACATCATGAAGGATTCGCAAGATAAGAAAATAATGCTTTGAAAGAAGAGAAGATTTTGATGAAATGGAATCAGATTTTTATTCTTTTGTTGATAATTATTTTCAAACATATTTTATGGGTAATATTCCTTCAAATAGAGCCAATTAATTGGAAGTATCAAGTGTTCCACTTTATAATCAATGAGCTAGTCAAATCCTCCTTGGTAGGCCTTCTCTATGACATAGGGGCCTTCCCAAGTGGGTTCAAACTTGCCTCCCATCTTTTGATGGGCAAAAATTGGTCTCCTTTAGACTAACACAAGTCCTCCCTTGAAATGGCCTAGGATAGACCGCTTGTTGAAAGCTTGAACAGCAACAAATGGTCTCCTTAGGACTAACACAAGTTCTCCTACTTAAAAAGACTTAGGATGGACCAGCTTGTTGTGAGCTTGAATCATTTTTGCCTTCTACAACTCAAGGTTCTAGCACGCCCGTAGGTGACTCTTCTCCAAACATTCAAGCTCTTCTAACCATAACTTTGCATTTTCTATAGTGATCTTGCTACCCAATGTTATTCTTAGTGATGGGAATTGAACTTCTAAAGGTAGAATGACTTCGGACCCATACACTAAGGAAAATTGGGTAGATTAAGTTAGAGTTTGGTGTGTGGTGAGGTAGGCCCACAAGGCATCAACCAATTTCTCATTCCACTGCCACTTGTTGTCATCAAGAGTCTTTTTTAATATTTGGATGAGAGTTTTGCTGAATGCTTTTTGCTAAACCATTTACTCTTTGGTAGTAGATGGTGGAGTATCTCCAATCTATACCGTGTCTTTTGGCAAAGCTGTTGATCTTGGTTCTTTTGAATGTAATATAATTATTGGATATAATTCATTGAGTACCCCAAATTTATATACAATGTGGTTCCTGAAAAATTAATGCAGATGCTGAGCTATAATCTATCTAGGTGGGATTGCCTCTGGCCACTTGGAAAAGTAGTCGGTGGCGCTAAGATGAACCGATGACCCTGATGAAGGAGGGGATTGGATTGGACCCCATCGCAAAATATGTTGGATGGTTGATGTAGACCACACCGCTTGCTCAACTAGCATCCATGATGTTTGTAATCATCTATCCCTATCTTCACCTTGAACCGGATTGATCTTCATCTCATGTACCTGATTATAAAGCAATGAGCTTCATGTTTATCTAAACAACATAACCACATTTGATCAATGGACATCAGTACAGGGTTCCATCAACGAGAGCATAAGAGAGATCTCTCTATTTCACCTAATGGACTTGTGACTTTTTTAAGGTAGTTTGTCGGTGTTCAAATAGTCTATGAACAGTTGCCTCTAATCTAGCTTCTTGTCCTTATAGTCAATGACAACCTCCCTATCAAGAGAAATCTCTCGATGAATTCATCATCAATAAGGGATAGGACTTGTCTATTTTGGACCCTTATTAGAATGGACTCAACTTTCGGACATGCCAATTCTTTTGTGAGTTTGGATAAAGCATCTACTACTGCGTTCTCTACTCGGGGAACCTTGTAGATGGTGACTTCAAATATTTGGGCCAAAAACTTCATGGTATACTAATGGTAATGACGAAGCTTGGGTTTTAGAACCTTGCATGACCCGAATCTGATTGATGACCAATTGAGAAACCCCAAAGATGTTGATGCTCTTGACTCACACAATGATAAATAACTCCAGACCATCAATCAAAGCCACATACTTAGCTTCATTATTGGTGCAAGGATTGGGAAGATAGTATGAGAATCTCATCACATCATGATCTAGAACAAAGAGAACTATTCCTACCCCTGCCTTTCCTAGAAGAGTAGATCGTGGTGCTTCCCCTTTATGAAAAGAAGTTGCACCATCAAAATAAATCTCCCATCAGTGGTTGTTAGCCTCCCCTAAGTTCATGATTTGTTCATCAAGGAGATCATCACTAAATGGAGAATCAGTAGGAAGTGAGTGTGCTGCTAAGAAATCTGCTAGTGCTTATCCTTTTACCGCATAGATGGGTACGAATATGATATTAAACTATGAGAGGATCATGGACCATCATGCCAAATGTCTGGATAACATTGGCTATGTCATGAGATACTGCAGTGGATTGGTTCTAGAAATCAAGTTCACCTTATGAGAAAGCATATAGTGTCGTAGCTTTTGGGAGGCAAAGATCAAAGCTAGGAAATGTTTCTCAATAGGTGGATAGTTTACTTCAGCAAGAATTAGATGATGGCTGGGGTAGTAGAGAGCACTCTCCTTCCCTTCTTCATTGACTTGGGCCAACAAAGCATAAAGAGAGTCATCTAATGCAGCAGTGTAGAGGATGAGTGGCCTGCCCAGGATAGGGGTTGCTAGAACTAGCGGCTTCACCAAATATTGCTTGATATCTTCAAAGTCATGTTAACACTTGCAACCCCACTTGAACTTGGCATCCTTTCTGACAAGTGTTGAGAATGACTTGCATCTTCTCAATCAGTTAAAAATAAAGCATCTTAGATACGACAACCATCCTTGGAAAGAACTGAGTTGAGTTAAACTCTTAGGAGGTGGCATTTCTAAGATAGCTTTGATCTTTTCTAGATCTATTTCTATTCCCTAGTGTCAGACAATAAACCCAAAGAATTTCCTTGAAGCTACTCTGAATGGACACTTCAGGGGATACATTTTGAGGTTATATTGTCTTAACCATTCAAAAAATACTCTCAAGTCAAAGAGATGGTTTTCATTTTCTCTGCTCTTGACTACTAGATCATCAATGTAGCATTCAACCTAATGATAGATGAGTTCATTGAAGATCTGAGTCGTGGCCCATTGATATGTAGCACCAGTATTTTTAAGGCCAAAATGCATGACCCTATAATAATAGATTATGATCGGGGTTTGAAAGGTAGTGTTTCTTTCATCCTCGGGGCCATCTTGATTTGGTTATAGCCAGATGACCCATCCATGAAGGAGAATACTGCATATGATGAGGCGACGTCCATCATTAATTATATAGGAAGGAAACTCATCTTTAGGACATGCCTTATTTAAGTCCATGAAATTGACACATATACAAATTTGGCAATTCTTCTTCTTAACTGGTACGACACTAGCTAATCAAGTAGGGTATTTTTCTTCTTTGATGAAACTAGCATCGATCAGTTTCTTGACTTCAGAAATGACCTGTTGTTTGATTTCTAATCGGATGCATCTGGGAGCTTGCTTGATAGGGTTAGCGCTAGGATCTATTGCTATTTTGTGGATTGCTATGTTAAGAGATAATCTGGGCATCTTTTCATAACTCTATGCAAAGCAATCCTTAAACTCAGGCAATAGCCTAACTATGTCATTAGTTTCTTCTTCAATTAGCAATGAATTGATGTATGTTGGGCATGGATTTTCTTCTACTCTGAGGTTGATTTCTTTAAACTTGTTAATTATTGAATGGATCTCCTCTTCAAATTCTGGAAGTGCATCTTTGATTTGGAGACAATCTGGATCATCTAAGGTTTCTAAACACATATCCTCACAAGAGTTAGTTTGGTGTGAAAAGAACATTTCAAACTCCAAATGGTTGATGACAACTAAGCAGTAATCATCATCATTGAATGGACCCACTGTACCAAATCCTACTCTCTTATTATGCATCTCCTGTGTTGTTCCATAGCTTTTGAAGTACTTTTAACCTATTCTTAGACCATTAATAAAGAATCAAACCCTGCTTTGCAAGATTAACAATACAAGATGAGTACTAATCAAAAGGTAATTCAATTAATTCTTTGTTTGAACAATCCTCTAGTTCTACTCCAACTTCAGGACTTGAGGAGGATGATCCTCAAATGAATCTCTTTGGCTTCATATCACTAGAAGACTTAGAGGCTTCCTTAACTACTAAACCATCAACTTTTTTAGATGAAAGTGAGGTTAAAGCTAAGGTTCCTAACTGCTGCTTGATAGTTTCACATACATTTGATTTGAATACTTTGTGTCTAGGCCTATCTTCATCACTCGGCTCAAGTCACCTCCAATGAAACCCATTGAGAGGGGTTGGTGGATGCTAATCACATTAGACTCATCCTCTGAGCTAGATTTCAAGTGTATGTGAATAGTAGGGGTACTTCTATGAATTGGAACATAACCCCTATTGGCTGATGGCCAACCGAGGGTTCTTCTGCCTCTGGAACTATCTTTATTTCTACCTCTGGAACTTCCTCTATTTCTACCTCTACCTAGGCCTGGTGGAGGTCAAGTCATTCTACCCACCTGTCCATACGATGGAATGAATTGTGGGTGGAATGTGATATGCGGCTCTATTTCTTCTTAAATTTTCCTTTCTTGTTCACTTGGTTTTTCAGTTTTCTTTTCTCTTTCATTTTCTTTTTATTTTTCTTCATTTTCTTTTTCTTTTGAATTTCAATTTTGTCCAAGTTCATGATAAAGGGTTTTTTGAGGAGGATAGTAGGTCGCATCCTCATATATTTGAACCTCTCTAACTAAAAAATAGCTTTTCATCTCCTTTGACACAGTACTCAATCCCATCCTTCTTGAACTTGATGAGCTGATAGAGGGAGGATGGAATCATCTTATTTGGTGTATCCAAGGCCTACCAAGCAAAGTGATGAATGAAGTAATCAAATCAATGATATAAAATATATCTTTAGTCTTTCAATCACCTATCTCCAAAGGTACTACTTTGGAACCTAAAACCTCCGCTTTGTTCATTGAATCTTCTGACATCATCCATTCTCCTTGGAGTGCGAAGATGTTGATCCTCAAATAGGCAAGGATCTTTAGAATCATAATGTTCACCAATGCACCTTCATCAATGAGAACTCTAGTGAGTCTGAATCTGCCCATGTCCACTGTAATATAGAGGGGACAGTTGTGCTCAATGTCCCCTAGAAGTAGGTCTTCATCTATGAAAGTGATTCTCTTAGCTTCTCTGGAGTAATGTACCTCTTCACCAATAGCGGATAGCTGAGCTAAGCATTTCTCAAGATCAAGGAGAGCCTTGATTAATGATTCTCTCATCTCTTTGGATAAACACAAGGGCATCATATATGCTTAGCTTAGATGACAACTTTCTTAGTTGAGAGAAGACATAGTAGTCCACCTTGGCCTGATCCTCCATAAACATATCTAAGGGTGGAGCATTCTATGGAGGGGCTTCTCAATCCTCTGAACTAATGACTTGTTTCCCTCTATTTAGAGGTGCTACCCTAAGAAGTAGAACCTTTTCACTACAGAGGTTGACTTTGGTGAGCTCTTGTGGTAGGGTAATGGAAGGTTCTACCTACACATTAGGCTCACCTATAACTTCTCCTATAGGATCATTAGAATTGGATGATTCCAAGTCTATCTCAAGAGGTGAACTCGTAGTATTTAGAGTAGGAAAATCTAACTCTGAAAGAGGAAGATCAAAATTATTATAGTAATTATTTAGACTTGAAGAGTTATTATGAATAGATTCAGATAACCCATCAAAAGTGACACAGAAATAAATCAAGAAAGCTTTGCTCTTCATTTTCATGGATTTGATAGGAGGTATATAGTAGAAATCAAGTAAAGTAAGAAGGGTGAGGGATTTGATGCCCTCATCCACTGATACAAGATGTTTACTAGATGAAGAAGAGCTAGCTAAAGTAGTAATAGTCGCTGATGTGGTAGCTACAATGTGGTGGCTAGGGCGATCGGGTGGTTGTGCCACTGGGCTATCTGGGCACATCTTTGTGCTAAGCTCCCCTTTTCCGGTTGGTTCGGCAACTTGCAAACCTTCTTTGATGTTTGAGGTTTGAGTGACACAAGCACCGGTTTCTTGATCTTGATACAATCTTAGAGGTTTCGGATAAGGAGATATCCTAAAATTCTTTGGTTTTGGAAGGATCACAAGTATCCCCAAGGATTTCCCTAATGGAATTGAATGATTATTCCACAAGGTATTCCTTTGGGATAAATATAGCACCAGTCTTGAAGCTATGTTCAAGCCAGTCCTTAAATGTAAAGCAATCTTCCTCCGGTGGTAGGAGCAAAGGTTAGGATCATGGATTTTCTTACTTCCTCCTGGTCTCTTGGGTTGGTTGCTAAAAAATTGCTTCTTTATGAGTTTCTTAAATATCTTCTTGATTACCTCCCTCTTAAATGAATAAGGCTCATTAAGTTTAAACAAAAGAGTAAATTGGACCA